>JAOQMM010000002.1:21012863-21022958 GCA_027563515.1 Erythroxylum platyclados
CTTCTTTTAGGCCCACAAGTTATAAGCGGTCTCTAGCAAGACGTTATAACTACCTAATATTAAATAAGGTCAAAATATGACACTACCTGTATCACAACTGATTAATTAGAGTATAGATTATAATTGGTTCGTAGGGCATACACTAACAAATCTAGTCTCCTAACTCATACAAAGCAAATTGAGGTTGACTTCTATTTTACTTGATATTATGATGAAAGCTTTTTCTTCTTACATATTTCACTGACTTTAGGACAAACTCACAATTTCAAAGTATTATGAGCTTAAGGGCGTTGATAGCATATGTATTAAGACTTCTAAGCACCATTAAATATGATTTAATCTATTATTCAAGATATCAACACATTAGATAAACTTCAATCTTTCTGTTGCCTTATAGTTTATCATTTACATTAATATTGTGTATATTAAGGTCCTAAGCTTTTCAATAACAGAACATCATATTTTCCCTATCATATTTACCCTTTTAATAATCTTATTATAATAGAAACAAAAAATTCTAATAAATAAAAAACCAAATATTTATAAAATAAATAATCCAAATTAATTATTAAACATCTCAGAAAATTCAAACAAAATTGAAATTTCTTAACACTTTTAGTTGGGTTGTGTCTTACGAAACACTAGTTGGTGAGTGCTATTGATAGTTATAGGTTGCATTATGTTTTAGTAGGTAATTTAATTTGTTTTTAGTTGTTCATTAGATGATTTGTGCATGTTTAGGTTTATAATTGTTCTTGTGATTATGTGTTTGTGTTTTTGAGTGTTATATGGGTTAGAGCATAATATCGGGCTTTAATTTTGTGTGTTTGAGGTGTTTTGATGAGGTTATTAGTGCTTGAGCTCAGGTAAAGAAGGCTAGAGAAGATTTGGAGAAAGCTCCAAGGAGGAACAAGTGCCACAATCGTGACAGAAGCAGGTATGAAAGACCACGATCATTACAGAAGCAAGTATGAAAGGTCATGATCGTGGCCTCATTGGCCACTATCGTGATAGAAGCAATTTTTAAGTGTCATGATTGTGGCCTTGACAGGCGCGACAACAGATACAAAGACTGCTTTCGAACTCGACTTTTCAAGGGTCATTTCGAATATTTGGGCCTAGGTAAAACCTAGTCTTTACCTTTAAAAGCCCTAGGAACATAAAAGACAAAAGAATTAACTAATCTAAAGAAGCCTCCATTTGCCACTTTGGGAAAGAACACAAGGAAGAGAGAAGAAGGAGAGAAAGGAAGAGGAGCATCTGCAGTTGCTATCCAGCCACTCCAACCCAACCATTTCAAGTTCTTTTCTACTTTCTCGTGTTTATTTACTTCATCTTGATGTATGAATTGGGTTTGAGAATATTGAACATGTTGTTAATGATGTTTTAATTTCATTTTGGGATTGAATCTTTAATCATTTTGTGACCTATTTGTTTTTGGTGTTAATGAAATTGTTTGGGTATTGTGATATTTGTGTTTGCATATACGTCGACAATAAATCGAGAGAGTGAGTCGATGGTAATTCGATTAGGTTGGGTAACGAGAGTTAACAATCTAATAAATCACGCAATTATCAAATCGATAATCATACGAAGAGAGATCCTGTGTGAGGAGCCGATTGTCTATTAGATTGCTTAAGAACTAATTGGAACGTGGGCTATTTTTATTAATAGAGAGATTGCAAAATCAAAATCTAGGAATCAATTAGGAATTAGTAATTAGGGTTAATTGATTAGATCTTGAGAGAGAGTAATTAACCCATCGAAATTCTATGACTGATACCAATTACATCAAAAGTGATCAGGGTAGCAAAATGACGATAGATAAATCCCATCTCCTCATAATTCTTTGATCTTGTTTTGTTGCGATATCTCAACTGTTAAGTGGTTATGCTCCATTTTGATTTACTTGTAATAATTTTGGAATTTTATTTTCATTCAATCCTTACTTAATTGTTTAATTTTCTGGTTATTTTTATTTTCATTTAAATCATGTTTTTATAACCTTAGACAAAGTTAGGATTCAATTAGTTCACTAATTTCTCGTGGGATCGACACCTCAACTACTAAGCTTACGACCCGTGCACTTGTGAAACATTGAGGGTTTTATAAAATTAAAACTTGCTTAATAAGTTTTTGACAACGTTTTCAGGGAATTAGTTTAAGACTTTTTGAATTCCTTTGTTTTAAGGAATTATTACCCTTTCTTGTGATTGTGGTACCCAATCATAAGAAATTAAAAAAAAGAAGAGAAGGAAGTTTAGGCGCAAAGTTGAAGACACATCGATTTGGACATCACAAGGAAGCTATGAGGATTCCAAAAAGTTAAATGCCAAGAAGAGATAGAAAGAAGGATGATGGAGGAAATATATCATAGGGAGCAAAGGACCCTTGCGAGCTTTAATGAGGCATAATTTAGTTAGGAAAGTAATTATCCTTTTTCGAATACTTACAATCCGGGGTGGCGGAACCACTCATATTTCTTTTGGTCTAACAATGTAAGAACTCAAATGGGAATTCGAGGCCTGCCAGGATTTCAATAAGATGAGTCCAATTCATGGAGTTTTAAATTGGACATGATCATGGACAAAGTCATGAATATAAAAAGAGGCCCAAAAGGGACTAGAAGGGAAGTTTGGGCAAGTAACAGAAGATCATGCCTCTTCTATTCACAACCTAGAGGTCCAAATGAGCCAGCTTTACAGAGAATTCTGTAAGAGAAGTGTTGAAAACTTTCTGAGCAACGTGGAAGTAAACCTAAGAGAGAAATATAAGGCTATCACACTTAGGACTAGGAAAGAGCTAGAACAACTGGTGGAAAGACAAGCTGAGACCCACTTTGTAGAAGACCAAGAGAAGAAGAAAAAGGATGAAGACAAGAATGAGGACCCTTCATACATTCCTCCTCTGCCTTATCCACCCAAAATACCATTTCCACAAAGACTTCAAAAGAACGAATGGGATACACCATTTGTAAAGTTTGTGGAAAAGCAAAAGAAATGGCAAATTTACTTGTCTTTTGTAGAAGTGTTGAAAAGTAGGCCCAAGCATGTGAAGTTCCTTAAAGACATGTTATCTGCCAAGCAAAATCGGGATAATAATTAAACGATAGTCATAATGGAAACCTCCAGCTCCTTAGTTACCAACCATAAACCTTATGCCTTTGTCAATTTTTAGGAAATTGGGGCTAAGAGATGTGAAGCCAACATCTATGTGTATTCAATTGGCAGATCAATTGATAAAGAAACCGTTTGGCATGGAGGAGGATGTGCTTGTAAAAGTGGACAAGTTTATCATTCATCTGGATTTTATCGTGCTAGACTTTGAAAAGGATCAAAACTATCCGCTAGTTCTTGGTATATCATTTTTGACCACTGGAAAAGCTTTGTTAGATATCCATGAAGACAATCTCATCCTTCAAATTAGAGATGAACAAGTGAAATTCAGCATGAATAAGGTATTAAAGAATTTGAAGGAGGGTGGCTCATTCATGAGAATTGATGCAGTCAAATCTTTAAAGGAGTAAGAGGAAGAAGAAAAAATGACAACGAAGATTGAGTTTGAAGAATCTAAGAAAGTCTTTGTTTATGAAGTGAAAGAAGAAGAGAAAACGGGGGTGACTGAGGAAGAACAAAAACAACTCACTCTCTTATAAAACAAACTATTGGATTCAATAGAAGATTTAGGGAGTTTTGTTATTCCCTATTTTATTGACAGTTTGTTAGTAAAAAGGACATTACTGAACTTAATTAGTTTTTAAAAATTTTATCAATATTATCCTTTTGATTATCTTGCAATTTGTAGCTTATTTACAGGCCACAAAATTGAAATTTGGTGACACAGGTAGAAGCAAGCCACTTATAATTGACCCAGGTTGAGTGTGGAAGGAAAAGCACATCAAGTTAATGACATTAACTAAACACTACTTAGAAGGTAACCCAAGAATTAGGATAAGTTTTATTTTTATTTTATTTTATTAGTATTTTTTTTATTTTTGTTTTGTAGGGAAATAATTGCTAGAAATTCATAGCCGGAAGTATCTCCAAATTCCTTCACCAACACCATCACCACCTCAATCGCCATAACGAGTTTATGCTCTAACCTTTATCTTTTCCTTTTGTTTTTATGTCTTTCTTGTTATTTTGTTTTATTCTCCCCCCTCCCTTACATATTGTTTGTTTTTCTCACATTGAGGACAATGTGTTGTCTACGTGTGGGGAGAATTCTGTATTGGCATGTCATGTGTGTGAAGTTTGCATATCATATTGTCTTAGTTTTTGATAAGATTGATATGGTGTGAGCATATGTGTGAATGTGTCAATGGCAATAACTTGATGGAAGTAGTTTAGCTTTGAACATAGTCATTGAATTTGTAAAGGCATATTGGCTTGTGCATTTTATGTTTTAAGTATCTTTAGTTAAATATGCATGTTAACTAGGATATGATGTTAGTTTTTTCATCTTAGGAAATTTGTTACATACCTTTATAATTATAAGTCAATTGAACATGTTAGTATCATTAGTAGTCTTTCATGAGGATGATTAGCTAAAAGAAAAGAGGTAGGCTATGTGATTTTTTTTTAAAAAAATATGTCTATTAAATGAATAACTATTCCGTTAGCCCTTTTGAAACAAATATTGGGTTATGAATAAAGCTAGTAGCCAGTTGAGAATGTGATATAGTTGAGTAACCGGGGACATTCGTGAAAAAACATTTTTCTTCATGTCAAAAGGCTAGAATGACATTCCAACCAATATAATTAATAAAACGTGGCCTAATTGAGTAACCGGGGGACATTCATGGCAAGGTGTTTACCTTCGCGTCAAAAGACTAGGTTAACATTAAAGAAAATTAAAAAAAGGTGATGTTTTGATAAATAAATCCTACTGATCTTTCAAAATAGCAAAAGTTTTCATGAAGGGATACTTAGTGATAGTTGCAATTTTGGTTGACTACTAATTATCAATGTATATATACAAGTGCTTTAGGCAAATAAATATGACGTTAATGTCTTGATTAGTATGTATATTCAATCCAAATGCCTAGCCATAAATTGCATAGGTTAATATGTTGGAACAACTTAAATGATTGTTGTTTGAGGTTAAATTGGTTTCGCTAGGTTAGATGCCATTGTATCATTAGTGCATGTTGCATAAATGTATGTGTCATTGTTTGGTTTGTTTGAGTTTGTGTTTTGTTTTTCCTTTTTACTTGAGGACAAACAAAATTTTAAGTGTGGGGATATTGATAGTTATAGTTGCATTATGTTTTAATGGGTAATTTAGTATATTTTTATTTGTTAATTAGATGATTTGTGCATGTTTAGGTTTAGAATTGTGTTAGTGTGATTATATGTTTGTGTTTTTAAGTGTTATATAGGCTAGAGCATGATATCGGGCTTTAATTTTGTGTGTTTAAGGTGTTTTGATGAGTTTGTTAGTGCTTGAGCTCAAGTAAAGAAGGCCGAAGAAGATTTGGAGAAAGCTCGAAGGAGCAACAAGTGCTATAATCGTGGCAGGTATGACAGGCCATGATCATGGCAGGAGCAATTTTTAAGTGCCACGATCGTGGCCCTATCAAATGCGATGATAGACAAGGGGAATGCTTCTAAACTTAGCATTTTGAGGGTTGCATTTGGGCCCGGGTAAAACCTAGTCTTTACCCTAAAAAGCCCTAGGACTATAAAAGAAAAAAGAATGACCTAATCTAAAGAAGCCTCCATTTACCACTTTGGGAAAGAACACAAGGAAGAGAGAAGAAGAAGAGAAGGGAAAAGGAGCATTTGCAGCTAACTGTCCAGCCACTTCAACCCAACCATTTCAAGTTCTTTCCTACTTTCTCTTATTTATTTACTTCATCTTAATGTATGACTTAGGCTTAAGAATGTTGAACATGTTGTTAATGATGTTCTAATTTCATTTTGGGATTGAATCTTGAATCATTTCGTGACCTATTTGCTTTTGATGTTAATGAAATTGTTTGGGTATTGTGATATTTGTGTTTGCATATATGTCGACAATAAATCAAGAGAGTGAGTCGATGGTAATCCGATTAGGTTGGGTAACAAGAGTTAACAACCTAATAAGTCACGCAATTATCAAATCGATAATCATACAAAGAGAGATCATGTGTGAGGAGTTGATTGTCTATTAGATTGCTTAAGAACTAATTAGAAGGTAGGTTGTTTTTGTTAATCGAGAGATTGCAAAATCGGAATTGAGGAATCAATTAGGAATTATTAATTAGGGTTAATTGATTAGATCTTGAGAGAGAGTAATCAACCCTTCGAAATTATATGATCGATACCAATTACATCAAAAGTGATTAGGGTAGCAAAATGACGATAGATAAATCCCATCTTCTCATAATTCTTTGATCTTGTCTTGTTGCGATATCTCAATTGTTAAGTGGTTGTGCTCCATTTTAATTTACTTGTGTTAATTTTGTAATTTTATTTTCATTCAACATCTACTTAATTGTTTAATTTTTTGGTTATCTTTATTTTCATTTAAATCATGTTTTTACAACCTTAGACATAGTTAGGATTTAATTAGTTCACTAATTCTTCGTGGGATCAACACCTTGTCTACTACGCTTACAACCCATACACTAGATGAACATTGAGGGTTTCATAGAATTAAAACTTGCTAAACATTTATGTATATATATGCACATGCTACTAAAGTTTTCCCTATTACAAAATCTATCACTCGCTAATTATTATTGATATGTAATATAATGGTAACCACTTACTACTGACAGAATTTGTGGGTTCTTAATCATTTCCAGCAATTGCTCTCTTTACAAGTAAAAAGAGGAATCCACAAACCATATCTTTTTTCAATGTTCCTACTCTAGAATAGTATAGACAAGTATACTAGATAAAGGTCATTTCCCATCCCCCATCTAGTTGGAATGAGATCGTGAATTAAGGTTTATATCTTTTTAATACAAGTTTTGCTACCTCCTGGATGTTTTGAGTAGTTAAACAAGTCCAACCTTTAGGCTACCTAGTTTCTTATAATCCCTTTTTGGATTAATGGTGTATTATTTAATTTCCCAAAAAAATATAATGATAAGTAAGGATTGAATTCCACAAAGAAACAATATAAATTAGAAAACCTAACACTATTACCTAACCTAAGGGTAATTAATAGGAATTAATTTCTATGGTTTTGAAGAGTATAATATAAGGTCAAATTAAAAACCAGAAAAGCCAAAGAAATTAATGGTGAAAATAATTATCTAAAAATAGTTCAATCAAATAGTTACATTTAGATCAAAGCTTCACCTAATAGTACATGTGATTTCATGATTCGATTAACCTTAGTTGGATATATTATTTGGACCAATAGGATCTCCTAGACATTAAAACTCACTCTCTTAAGTTGTAGTCATCTACTCTCCATTTGTTTAACCCATACTTCTACCATTACTAATACTACTTAAATGCATTAAGATTTATGAAAAATTAAAGTTTAACCTTAATGTTTTAACCAAAATATAAGTTAGACCCTAAAATCTCACAGTGTTCAAAATAAATCTTGAGTAGATAGAAATTTTGACAAAGTTAAGTCTCCATCTATTATGTGTCATGTCAGCACTAATATGATACAAATTTATTATTTTTATTAGACATATGGGTCCTACTATCTGTGTGCCATATGGCAAAAAGAGTCCAACATATCAAATTAAACTTAAATTAATTTGACTTTATTTTTAATTATTTTTTATTTTAATAAACTCTAATTAAACCTAATTTAAATCTAGTTATACCCTAATTAAACTCTTTTAAACCCCAAACTCCCAATTATTCAAAATTTCCAAATTAATTTATCTTATATTGCCATCTCTTCGACTTTAGTGAATTTTCCAATTTGGTTAAGCAAAGGAATTCCTCCTCCTTGGAAAATACCAAACACAACCTTCACGGATCCCTCTTCTTTCTACTCTTCATACCACTATCCATCTTTCTCAACTAAGAAAATCTTTATCAAGCTTTCAACTTTCATTTTCAAACTTGTCACTCTTTCTCTTCTTTCACATTTTTTAAGTCTTTAATGCCAACCTTATGTCAAAAAACAAGTGCCCTTAAAAAAAGAAATAATAGGTCATATATTGCTAGATAGATATTATAAGAAGTTGAAAATTTTGATTGGGATTTTTTTTTCTTACACAACCCTAAAAATATCTTCCTTGGTTAGTTGGAAGGAACTAGTCTCTCTCTCATTATTTGTTTATACTAATGGTTATAGGTTTGAAATCTTTATGGAAATATGTAGATGTTTCTCTAGTTAATGTTTGTTTTGGTGTTTAAAGAATACTGATATGAATGAGGATTTGACTATTTAATGTTGACATTAATAGAGAACTTCCTATTAGCTTGATAGGAATATGCGAAAATTTTTGTCTATCATTAAATAATCATGAACTTTAGAATCATTTATTGCCTATGAGACAATAAAATTTGTGTAAGCTAAATTCTAAGCAAGTTTCTGATATATAACTATGAAGTTTAAGCTAAAGTTTTAAGTTGTGAGATAGCAAGGGTATTTAATTGTCATTGTTTTTATCATTTTAAGGTATTTTGTAAAGAACTGTAAACATTTTTCAAGGCTCGATTGCTTTGCTCGATTTTCATATTAGAGAAGTGAAGTCACCAAAGATAAAGAAATGGCAAGGATGAGATAAATCAAATTTGAAATTTTGAATTACTAGGTTTTTTGGGGCTTAAAAGAGTTTGGTTATGGTATAACTAGATTATTGAGGTTAAATTATGTTTAATTAGGGTTTATCTAAAAACTAAAAAGAATTAAAGAAAATGAAAGTAATTTAATTTAAGTTTAATATGATATATGGGTCCCACTTTTTCACGAGGTATACATATGATACAGTGGAAATCATAAATCTAATAGAAAATAAATTTATGCCACATTAGTATTGGCGTGACACATAGATTAAAGATTGAACTCTTTCTAAATTTTCATCCCCTCATGGTTTAATTTAGATTTTTTTTCAAATGTTAGGGTTCATTTTGAATACTTTTAGACGTTAAGGTGTAACTTGTATTTTGGTGAAAACTTTCTGGTTAAACTTAAACTTTTTTTTTTTTTACTTTTATGAAATCCTATGAAAATTTTAAGCATAACACCAAAAAGATCATATAAGTCTCTCTTGAACACCATTCAACCGCCTCTTCCTAAGTCATGGTCCACTCACAAGTAGACTCTCTCAACTCAATATTATCAAATTCATAAATTGATTAGACTAGAGATCTCTTTGTTTTATTTTTTATTTTAGTTTCATTATTTATTACTAAAATTTTGTCTATTCTTTCTCTTTTTTAGATAAGTTCTTGTATGTGTAATTTAAAAATCCTGAGAATCTTATTATGCCAGATCTCTAAAATTGAAAGAACCTTACACATAAGAAGAAGACTTTAGAGGAGAATAGAAATTAAGTAAGTAAAAATGATTATGGAGAATATGAGTTTATTGAAGGATTTTGTGGCATTGAATGCTCGAGGCATGAACCAAGGCATTATGAGTGCTAGCATCGAAGCTACCAACTTCGAGCTAAATCCCTCCTTATTGTATATGTTGCATCATAACCAGTTTAGAGGTTAACCATCTAAAGACCCAACCTGCATCTGTCAATGTTTCTAAAGTATTGTCACATATTGAAGTTGAATGACATGTCTCCTTATACCATCAATCTTCACTTATTCCCTTTCTTTTAGAGTGATAAAGTTAGCCCTAGAAGTAGGGTCAACCACTACTTGTGATAAACTCTCCTATGTATTTTAAGAGAAGTGTTTTCTTCCAGGCAAGACTGCACCAATAAGAATTCATATGATCACCTTTGCCCAGAGGGAAGGTGAGTCTTTATACAAGGCTTAGGAGAAATATAAGGAGTTATTGAGATCCTTATGTATCAAATGGATCCATACATATTTTTTAAAGGTTAAAAGCTTATAGTAAGTTAAGACAAGGCCTTCTATCTCATGGTTCATGGAAAAAGTATTAAAATTATGAGAAAGTTTAGCAGGAAATATTAAATGCAAGATAGGGAATGAAGAAAGGTCTTCATTGTAT
>JAOQMM010000002.1:21023058-21033246 GCA_027563515.1 Erythroxylum platyclados
ATATTTTTCTTGAGGATTAATGTAGCTATTTTAGTTGACTGTGCATGATTGAGTTATGGATTTGTTGTCTAATTTATTTCTGTGGTTTCTGAGTTGAATGGATGTAATAGAATGACAAACTTTACATCATTTTTAGTATTAAATGAAGGACTGAGAGGAGAAATTTAATACGGACTGAGAAACTATGGACACTTAGGTTAAGAACTAGAAATATATTAACTTAAGTAGTAATTAGTAGTCGGTCTTCCATAATTAATTCGGATGATAATTAGTTGAATACGAAAGTTAGATTAGTTCATTATTTGAGTTGATTTAGAATCCAACTGTTAATTTAGTAAGACAACTATCCAATCAATTCCCTTCATCATGCATAAGAGATTAAATTAGTGAAATTAATTCTCAAGAGTTTTTCCACTTCAATTAATCTATTTGTCTTTACTTCCGGTCAAATCATTTTACTTTTCAGTTTAATTGCGTATTTTTCTGTAAAGCCTTCAATCAACAAATCTGGATAGAATGTTTAGGATTGCATTTGTTTTTATTTTTGTTTAAGATTAATTTAATTGAACCAATTTCACCTCCATGGGGGACGACCTTGGGTAATCAACTACAACTACCTCGTATGCTTGCAAGTAGGATGGCCTAGGTAATTTTTAGAACTTTTTGGGCACAACAATCATTGGCATAAATCAGATGAGATAATGAGATTGCTTTGCACTTGTGATGGTACTAAAATTTGCCATTACATTAAGGTGAATAGGTAAGGAGAGAGGGGGTCTCCTTGCCTAATACCTCTAGCAATATTAAAAGGAAGTGAAGGGATTCACCAAAATACTGAGGGAGGTGGACTGAATGCATTGCATAATCCAATTTTTGAATTTATCTGGCAGCCTTATAGCTTCCAAACATGCTTGCAAAAGATACCAACTGATGGTATCATAAGCCTTAAAAAAATCAATCTTCATCAAGCAACTATTAATAGTTTTACCGGAATTATAATCACCCAGTAACTCTTGAAGAATTAAAATGTGATCGCCTATACTTCTCTTAGGTAAAAAAACCCTTTGACCTAAGCTGATGAGCTCTGACAAAATTATTTTAAGTTTGGAAGCCAGAAGTTTAGCAATGGTTTTGTATAATATGGTGCGATATGAAATAGAAGAAGGGTTTTCCTTCTTAGGTATGAGGCAAATGAAGGTATGATTAACTTCCTACAGCATCCGATTAGAGGAGAAGAATTCCAACATTGTATCTGTAAAAATTTGACCAATAATGTCCCAAGTTGTTTGGAAAAAAACTAGCATTGAAGCCATCGAGGCCTGGAGATTTTGAGGGATTGAGACTAAAAGGCATTTCCTTGACATCTTGAGAAGTGAATGGAGCTGTAAGCATGTCCATGTGTGCCTGGTTGAGGTTGAGATGCAGTACATCTTTCATATTGAAAGCCTGTTGTTGACTACCCAAGGATCCCATTAGCTATTGAAAATATCCCCTGATAAAACTGGTCAAGTCCTAGTGTTCGGATATCACATTCCCACTATTGTCTTTCAGCTCAGAGATTGTATTATCGTTTCTTCTGGAAAGAAGAGAAGCATGAAAAAAAATTCGTGTTTGAATACCCCTGTTTGAGCCAATGTAATCTTGCTTTCTGCCTTAAAATAGAATTTTGATACATCAATCCCTTTTGATATTCCTGCAGCCTCAATGTCTCAGTATTCCTTAAGTCAAAATTGACTGGATCCCTATAGCAAGCCTCCTGAGCTTCAACCTTCTAATTCATGTGTTTCAGGTTATGATGCTTCACCTTCACAAATTGTTTAAGGGCACGTTTGACAATTTTAAGCTTTTGCATCAATTGAAAAGACTTGTTGGCAAAACGATTATAAAGACTGAGGATGGATAAACAAGATCTTTGGTGTCAATGGATGCATAGTATCTTCATCAAGGGTAAAAGCATATGGAGTCTCCAAATCAAGCCCACCTACTCATCTACATGGAAAGCCATTATGAACACACATAAACTTATGAGGCCAGAATTTTTTTACCCTTTTTGGTGATGGCTTCGCAATGCATTTCTGGTTCGATAGTTGGCTATCTTGTGGTCCCCTATATAATCAGTTGGGAATGGAAGGATTCAAAACCATTCTACCTCCAGAGATAACCATGGCTCAAGCTCTCGGAGATAGGAATTTATGTAGACATCAAGCAGTGCCCTCTTCCATCTACCAGGAATTACTTCAAACTAATCTATCTGAAGGAGAAGACCGAGTTATCTGCCAATTATCTCTGAATGGGTGCTTTTCTACTAAAGCATGCCATGAATTCCTTCAGAGACAACATTGTTTTCTCCCTTAGACTCGAGTGATATGGGTCAAACACTTCCATCCACAGGTAGCTTTTATTTTGTGGTTAGCTATGCATCTTCACCTACCTACAGTTGATAAGCTGAAGACCTTCCTACACATAACAAACCGATGCATACTATGTCAAAGGGAGGAGGAAAGCCATGAACATCTATTTTTCCAATGTAATTGTGTAAAACCTAGCTGGCAGATGATCCTAATACAATGTCGTCTACGGTGTGTACCCAGCAACTAGAGCTTGTTTCTCTTTTGGTGTAACCAATTTAACTGCATGACCAACCCTGAAAAATGGATCTTCTGCATAGCGTTATCCCTACTTGTCAAAGCTATTTGGGATGAGAGGAATCTTCAAATATTCCAGAACAAAGGCTCAATGAAGGAACAATTTCAACATCGTCTATGCTTGCAGATAAGAGAATACTTTAGTCTTCACAAGCTTACCTCACTTAACTCTGAATATTGGTCTCGAACATGGAAAGTTTAAGCGTATTAAACTAACCACTAATAAGATGATCGTTATTTTTTTGGGTTCTTAGTGCACTCTAGTAACTCTATCAACCTTACTCAATAGCTTGTGTAAAACTCTCGATTTCCTATCAGGCTTAATTCATTACATTTTATCAAAAAGAAAGACTTGTATTCCTATACCTCTTTCCTCCAACAGCTGCTGATTAAAGCCATAAAACCCTCCATCTAACTGAGACAATTAAAAAAACAAAATGGAGCTCCAAATCTCATTGGATCAGCCAATTTTTGAATAAGTATTGAAGAGTGATATGAAAATATATTATCCCCAAAGTGGACAGAAGAATAAGGAAACTGATTAAGCTAAGAGTGTTTCACTAAGGCTCTATCCAACTTCTTTTTGATCAACATGTCTCCTTGTTGTTTATTTGTCCAGGTGAATAATCTCCCTGTACCCCTTAGGTCTAGTCAATCCATTTGTTGAAATAACTGTGTAAGTTTTCCACTTGTCCCTATTTTGTAACTAGATCCACCTTCAATTTTACTAGAATTTAATGAACGATATGTGTTTAAATGTTCATGCATTTGATATATTACACTTAGCAATTAATGACATAAAGTAGCTTAAGATATTCACTTTGACTCATATGTGATTTTAGGCACAAATTGGAAGCAATAAGGTTAAAGTGAGTCACAAATTGGAAGCCATGTCCAAAGAATATTATTTTTATTCCATTCTCATTCGCGTATGGTGCATGGATGAACAGTGAAATGCATGCGTGAATAGTAAAATGCATGGATGAACAGTGCGTGAACAGTAAAATGCATGGATGAATAGTGCATGAATGGTAAAAATGCATGGGTGAACAGTGCGTGAACAGTGTAAATGATTTAGTTATAATGAATGAAGAATGAAGCACGCAGAAAGAGCCGTGAGAAGCAACCACCTAAAGGAGGACAACGTGAGACCGTGAGAAGCAACCAACCAAAGATAAAACGAAAGAGCAAAAATGCATGGAGCAGCTGGAAAGCAATGTTTAGACAGCCAAAAAGCATGGTGAAGAGGAAAGCAAAATGACAGCCCCTGCAACGTGATGGAACACCAAGCAACAACCCATGGACATGAATAAAATGCCACAGCCAAGAGCAAATGACAGTGTTGCATGGTGAGGGAAGGAGCAGCTCACATAGACATTGCATGCATGTATAATGAGTTAAATTAAAAAATGACACAATAAGGGGAGGAAGTACGTCCAAAACGCAACACACGGATAAGCAAAATGAAGACCAAATGACAGTAGCATGGGTTGGAGATGAGGCAAAACACAGACGTTGAAAGAATGTGAAAACGCAGAATAGAGATGTGTGGGTTTTAGGGTAAATAGGAGAGGTGCCCAAAAACTAATTTAGAAAAATAAGGAGAGGCAGAGTTTTGGAAGAGAAGAGAGAGGATAAGAGTGGAGACGCAAGGAGAGGCAAGTTTCGGGCAGAAATAAAATAGATAGTGGGGGAGAGAAGAGTGAATCAAGAAAGGAGGCACTGGAGAGGGCTACAGGAGAGAGCTTCTTCATTCATTTTCTCTTCATTTCTTCAAAAGAAACGACTTAGATATTAAAGAACCAAATGGAGGGCTAATCTTTCCCATTCCAGTTCAAGGTGAAATCAAAGCTTAGAGGCTACGGTTGAGTTGTTTTTCTTTACCTTTTCATGTTTTGTTCCTCCTCCGTAGGTTGTTTGGATATTCTATGTTTATTGTAAATGGATTAGTGTATGGATATTACGTAGAACTTCTTGAACATGATGAGTAGTAGTTAGATCTATGTTTTATACTTCCTAAGTATAAACCGTGGGGATATGTGTTTATTTATGTTTTGAAGAGCTTCTTTACATGCCCATTTACACATCCATAAGCTAGAACATTTTTATAATACATAATAGTTATAGTAAATGTTCAAGAGTAGCAACTAAGGGTAGTATACCGTTAGGAACATCACAACCTAAGATAAGTAATCTGAGCTTGTGTGGTTACCTCCTAGATTGGTCCGTTTTTCACTTCATAACACGAATGTCTGGATAAACTTAGAGAGCTTATTCTAGGTTTCCTGATAGTTAGGGTTGATTATTGAGCTCTTCGTAATTAACTACAATCTACAAGAAAGATTAAAATTTGGAAATAGGGAAAAACACTCAATCGTGCTTAGGCCGAGATAGATCTAAGAACCGGAACTAACTCATATCTGTCTTTTCAACTCGTTCAATCATTCTCGATACATTGTTTGCATTACTTTTATCTTACTTGTTTGTTTAGTTATTTTCAATCCAAAAATCCCCCACTTTATATTTTCCATTGCATTAATTAATTTTGTTTGTGAAAAATTATTGAGCATTCCCTGTGGATTCAACCTAGGCTTGCTACTAACTACAGTTTAGTCTAGTTTTATTTTGGCAGCGTTGCGACGCGCTCGCCAATGAACAATTGAAATCACCAACTTCTAACCACAGGTTCTACATACCTGAGTGTAAAAGTTATAGATCAGTCCATAATTTTGCTCGTTGAAAAGCAAAATTGGAAGAATAAATTACAGTAACTTCTAAAGCAGGAGAGTTGCCCTTCAACTGTCTATGAATATCCAAGAACTAGTCACTAAGACGGCTACATTTAACCTCTATGCAATCAAAGCTGAAAAGATAGATAATACAACCATTGTAATGTTGTGAATGGTTTGTAATAGTCTTCCATTGCGTAACCAAAAAGAATAGTCTTGACTGGACGAAAGTGGCCTTTATTTTATCTCCAGAAGACCCACAAAAACTGGTTTCTTCTCATAAACCAAATCCTTCACCATGAGCTGTTTCAAAGGGTTATTTAACACTTTTGTATTCCACACTAGAATAGTCATCTAGAGGGATACCCCCTTAAGTTTAGCTTTCCTTCTGGTCGATCTTCTCTGAGAATTGTTAAGAGTTACTTAAGGGTTTTCCTCAGTATCTACCCTAATTACCTCCTGTGAGACAATCATGTTCTTACACTTCTCCTGCATCATACTAGTATCCTCCATTACTTCTGCAAATTAAGAAGACTCTACTAGAGTCTGAGGAGCCGCTACCATGTACTGATCCAAACATCCCTTTCCCTCCTGTGTATCTTTCATGTGATCACTCATTACCTTCAAATTAGTAATATCTGTTAGTATGTCTGTAGACTGATTATTCAAAGCATTATCCTCATGCACCAGCCCTCTTGGGAGATTATCGAGGAAGACCCACAAAATGGACTCGCTTCCTTTCCAGGTGCTTGCTGTTGTGCTAACTCTCAAGAGAGAACTAAAAAAATCCTCCAGGGAGTTGCTAGAAGGTTCACCATCAACAGACTTGTCAAGGCTGGCCTTTGAAAGGCCCTCCACAACAGATGGGTCCTCTGTCGGGTACAAACTAGTAGGCGTAGCCAACTGGAGAAGGGGAGATTAGGTTCCAAAAATGGAAAAGTTCGAGGGTAATAAGGTAAAAATATAAGAGAGAAGATAGAGAAAATCATGTTTTGATAGCCTAAAAAGAATTCAATCTATTTGCCTAAAAGTTAAAAGGCCTAAAGGTTAGAAGAAGTCATTTGGCTAGAGAATTAGTGAATATGGGAAGTGGTAAAGTCCAAAACGTGGGAGATGTGCAATAAATGTGCAATGGGCAGTTAGGGGACTTGATAAAGAGAAGTGGAAGTTAGTAAGTTGTAAGAGAAACTATTTAGGGCAAAAAGCTAGAGAATAACATATGGTAGGCAGTTAACTAGATTGTGGTCATAATGAGAAGTGGGGTGGATGTTGAGCAAAATTGCTTGAGGCTGTTAAAGTTGATAGGACTATATAAATTCACTAGCATCAAAATACAAGAGAACATCCACAAATACACACACAGACAATTAGAATACTCCAACAAAAATACCATGATATTATTTCAAATTTCCTTTGCATTTGGCACTCTCCCTATGATTATCCCCTTTTTCTATACCTTGTACTTTTTTTTAAACCTAATTCAAATGATCTCTTTAGTTCAAATTTTATTCTAACACTTTTTAATGTCCTGGTAATTTAGAATTTTATTTTTTAAGTTTTTCTAAAGTCCACTTATATCATCAATAAGAAGTCAAATACAAATCTTAAGACAATTCCTGACATGCTCGAATTTCAAGTTAATCATATAAGAGACCAACAAGATCTTATTCTAAATAATCCAAGTTTGGAATACAATTAAATTATTTATCGATTTAAAAATTATTGTATCACCTAATTTTCAAACGAGTATAGCCATGACATTGATAGATAGTAAATGGTTCCTAAAAGGTTGAAACAATGTGTTAGGTGAAGTTAAAGGTTTGCTTATGCATTAGGTTAAGTCAAAGGTTTGCTTCCACAAAAGTTGGCTTTGATTTGCTACGGCACCTAAAAAAAAGTTGTTTAAACAAGCTCCTATGATTAGCAGGACAATGTTCCCAATTTAAACTCCTGAAAGAAGACAACCCACCAACGAATAATCTCGACGGAGAACCAAACATGGAAACAAGGAAACCATCAATCAGAAAGCATTTTTCTGTATACCATAAACCATATACTATAGCCGAACCATTCCGCGGTTACTGGAAAACTGGTTTTAATAGATAAGGTCTGTCCAATATTTTCATATCTTTGTTTGAATATATTACTAGAAAATAGTGTTGCAGACAGAAAAGGTTGTCAACTCGCTAGCTAGTTTCTTTGGATATTCTTTTGAACAACAAGAGATTCTTTAATACAAATCGTTAAAAACACTTCTAGTATTAGGGGCATAAAGTCCCGTGGAAAACAAGTTTAACCTAACCTAACGAGGACGTTGAATATAATTGGCCACATAAGTGTCTTCCTTCCATATCATTGTAAGAACACGACATTTGCTAAACCCTTTCTCTACTCCAGGTTGGTACTTGAGGAGAAGACAGAAAAATAAGAAAATACCATTTAACTTCTGACGATGGTAATCGTTCAGTCGTACCCCACTGCTGATAACTACGCTAGTTCTGTTTTAGACTTGACCGGCGACCACCCATCACCCATGTCATATGCAATTGGAAGGATTCCAACTAGAACCAATGAGAACCTTCTATATAAACTTTGTAAATTTCCACTCAAGGAAGTACTCGGAAAAGAACTATAGTTTTTTTATTACCATACTTTCTCAAAGAATGTCAGAGGAAATGAGACTAGAAGTAGAATCGATCTCACAAACTCTAATCAAACCATCTTCGCCAACAGCTGATCACCTCCGACGCTACCAACTCTCCGGAATCGATCAAATGATGGTTACAACTTTTATGCCTTTGATCCTGTATTTTTCGGGAGACAACCATACCACAAAAAACAAAGAAAGGTGCCACCAAATTAAGAGGTCTCTATCTCAGGCCTTGACTATGTTTTATCCTGTGGCAGGACGTCTCAGAGAGAACAAGTATGTGGAATGCAATGACGAGGGAGTCCACTTCGCGGAAGCCAAGGCGAAATGCGCGATCCAAGACATTACGCAAAACTCAAACTGTTTTAATATCAACAAATTGCTTCCTTTTGGAGTCCGACATGAAAGTGACTTAGTTGCTTTTTCCCAAGTCACATATTTTGAGTGTGGAGGGATGGCAGTTGCCTTTGCCATGTCGCACAAGGTCGGAGATGGTTTGTCATCCTTCAAGTTCCTCCAGAGCTGGGCCAGCATTGCTCGGGGTGATTGCAATAAATTCGTCCCTCTTCTCGTCTCCGACAAGTTTTTC
Organism: Erythroxylum platyclados; assembly: GCA_027563515.1. NCBI lineage: Eukaryota > Viridiplantae > Streptophyta > Magnoliopsida > Malpighiales > Erythroxylaceae > Erythroxylum > Erythroxylum platyclados. The sequence goes on from JAOQMM010000002.1 coordinate 21,031,672, forward strand.
CCGCCTGTTAGTGTCCCTAATTTTAACGCTGTGTTTGAGTCCACAAATGATAAAGTTGTCACAAAGATGTTCACGTTCGATGCATCGAGTATAGCAACACTTCGAGACAAGTTTGCCGACAGGAATGGTACCGAAAATCTTATTCGACCGACACGAGTTGAAGCATTGACTGCTTTTATATGGAGAAAGATCACAAGCATCGCACATATTGAAACTGACAGGACATTTTTAGCAATTCATCCCGTGAATTTGCGTCCCAAAATGAACCCACCACTGTCGGAACAACATTTTGGCAATCTTATAGACCTTCCTGGAGTAGCAGTGCTGGACAATAGTACTAAGACATGTGGTGGGTTCATTAGGAAAATGAGAGACTCAATAAAGAAAGTGGACGCAGTGTATGTCAAGAAGCTTCAAGTGGAAAACGCATACTTCAATTTGATGAACGAGACGGATAAGGAAGTTATGAAAGGAAAGATAATACCAATCAACTTCACTAGTCTATGCAGGTTTCCGATATACGACAATGACTTTGGATGGGGGAAGCCTGCTTGGGTCAGTATGGCTCGTTGGTATAGAAGCAATTTTATTGCATTTTTTGATTCCAAAGAAGGAGATGCTATAGAGACATGGGTAGTTTTGGAGAAAGAATATATGGCCAAGTTTGAAGCTGACGATGAGATAGCAGCACTGACATCGTTTAAATCCAAAACCAAAAATAAGGAATTGTAGTTGATGACGGTATTACCTCTAGCACTCATGCGGATATTTTTCTTATGTTAAAATGGTTGCCAATAAGTCAGCTCTTGCTAGCTAGCCTTTGTTATGTGTATCAAAAACCCATAATTTTTGTTAAAGAAAACGTGAAAGGGAATATTCGGATTCAATAAAGGCGACTACATAATGTAAGTCCATGACCGATCGGTGGCTACATGCTTGATGAATGCCAAGATGCCTTCTGGGTGAGGTCTCAAAGGCTCTGCTAATGCATCTTCTTCTTTTACAACCGATCCATACCAAAGTGTATTATCATACGCAATAACGCCTCCCACCTTTAATAATTTTATCAATTGTTCATGATAGTGCTTGTAATTTCTCTTGTCAGCGTCCATAAATATGAAGTCAAATTCCGCAGCAAACCCAATTTCACATTCTCCTGCAGCAAACCCAATTTCACATCATTATTATTGCAAGCATTTTGCCCAGCGTCATGAAGTTGATTTTGTGCTCTATGTTAAGTGACCAGCCCTATTTTGAGACTTTCAGTGATCATTGATGCTTTTATGGTTCATAAGAATGACGAATGAGTGAAGACAAGATTAATTAAAATTAGATGAAGCTCTTCTGGAGGAGACATAGGCCTGTAGCAGCATGGCTATGTAGATCAACCGTGTAAATCTCTAGAACCATATGGCCCATTCATTTCCATTATTACCAAAATTGTCCTTCTTGAACCTAAATTACATATTTGCCCTTAAATTTCTACACTTTCCCATTTTGCCCTTGGATGCATCTTAAATTACAGAATTGCCCTAAATTTTCTGCACTGCCCATTCTGCCCTTGCATGCATCTAA
>JAOQMM010000002.1:21049051-21061286 GCA_027563515.1 Erythroxylum platyclados
ATAACTAAAACAACCTCCCCAAAATTTGTAAGCTTCCAATATGGGATGGATGAGCCACCCATGTTGACTTTTCAACAAGTTTTATGTCTTGGAAATGCTCCGATGATTCTCCTTTCTTTTTCCTTTTTGGGTTATGATTTCCATAAAACTTACACGTTACAAATGAAAAACTATACGATTTAAGTTTGTCATCCAAATTGACGTAGGAATGGCAATAAATGTAAGCCCTTACATGTACCCTAAAAGTATTATAACATATTTATGGTCTATTAAGAAGTGAATATAACAAATTAAGTGCATCTAAGTATAATAAGAGATATAATAGTACTTAATATAAAAGATATGGGCAAATGAGTAATTTGCTCGTTCCGGCATGGATATACATACTTAGACGTAAAATATGGATGAGAAATTTTGATATGTTTGCTTGGATTTATGAGCATGATATGAGGGTAATTGATAAAAAAAATATTCCATAAGCAAATGGGATGTTGTTGGTTAAATTATATGTGTTTTTGCATTGCTCTTGGATGGTAAGACCGAAGTTAATTGATTTGGAATGTGTATCTCGTTGGATGGATGGGTTCTACTAAATCTGGGCCTGTATAACTCCAAATTGGATAATTCAAATTGGAGATTAAACTAGAAACATAGGTCTAAAACTTTCATGAAGGAATCGAAATTTGATTGTACCTCTAAAATTTTTGAATTTTGGCTTCAAGTTGAGTTATGGCTGTTTTTCATGTTTTTGAATAGCCTGTAGTGTTTTGGGTATAACCCTTGGAATAATTAACCAAATTGCATGAAACTTATTCCATTAGAAAATTAAACATACGGGAATGAAATCAATTTATAAGATTATAGGCCAATTTGGGAATTAAAGAAAGAAGAAGGACTAATGTGCAATTTTCCTAAAGTCAACACATGGACCAATTGGATTAAAGCATGTGTAACCAATAAGATTAAAGCTTGTGTGTGTCCAATAGAATTGTAACACATGGTCCAATAGCATTGTAACACATGATCCAATAGCATTATAACACATAGTCCAATAGGATTATAGCACATGGTCCAATAAGATTGTAACATATGGTCCAATAGGATTGAAACATATGTCTAAGACTAGAAAATTCATAAGGGGAGTAGAAGAAAGGGTAGAGGGACGTGTATGTAGGGCAGAATTTTCTCTTCTCATCTCCTCTCCATTCCATCTCCTTAATCAAATCATTTTGTATAAGGAATCAAGCTAATCCTAGGTGAAAATCAAGGCAAAAGCTTACGGTTTGTTTTCTCATCTTCATTTTTCTTGCTTTGCTTATGAAGAGTTGAAATTACAAGGATGGAAGTGGGATTGAGATGTGTATTTGTTTGAATGGATACAAAGATTCATTTGGATTTGGAATGGTTGTTAGGATGATGCTTTAGTGTTATTTTGGTGTTATCTTTTTTTTAATTATTTTGGTGTTATGTTGCATAGAATTGGTTGAATATGACAAGAGAGTATCGTGTACTGGAATTTTATCTAGGATTCGTTGAACCAGTCACATTGTTTGGGTCATAACTCAGCTTAAAGACCTCTAAATTGGGTGATTTCAGTTGCATATGAAAACTAATACATAGAACTAGAAATATCTAGAAGAGAATTTGACTTAATTCTGGCTTTATGACATTGGAAATTGGGATCGAAAATGGTGACCTCATGCTGCCCCTGTTTTGGAGTAGCTTGTGATATTTGATCTATATCTTATGATTGGGAAGTTCAAATGGCCTGATTGTTAGTGCTATGGAAACTAGAGACATAGGGAAATACATGTCTAGAACCTAATTCGAATGTTTTCTATATGCATGTTACGGAACAACTAGAGTCTGTCACGTGATTTGCTTTTGGACTGATTGTTTGCCTATTTTTAGACCACCATGGGCTTAGCCCAAATTGCACTATTTTGAGTTTGTTTTTCTTTCCAATTTTTATCGAATCTTATCCGAACCTTTTTTGTGGTATGAAACTTTTTAAACACCTAGAAATAAATGAAATATGACTTACCATATGTGAATTGGGTGACTGATCATTAGAATTTAAGATTGAGCATAATGCATTCCAAAGAAAACTTATATATACATAAACGATTTGTATGCATATTTATTGCTCATATGTATATAGTATGGTTATACAAGTGTGATTTTGACACCCTTCTAATGGTGGTAAGTCATGACTTGCATGTATGAACATAGATACATAGTTTATGACTTCAAATGTATATCATATGACTTATCAATATAAGAACTGTGAAACTGGCAAATGGTTAAAGGACATGTTACAATGCCTGCTCTACTATCTTGGTGGTGGATAGATTGACATGCTTATAGGGATACAACGTAGCTGCTACAATTTGACACTAATGATGTCTTCATTTCGAGACCATAACGTCAGTTTGATGCCTTCAGATATACATAGTTTGATGCCTTTGGGTATCCATAGTTTGATAACTTTGGGTATCCACAATTTTGATATCTTCGAATATCCACAACTCCCGTTATCACACTTACAGAAATGTGCAGGCCTGACACAAAAAGTAAAGTAAATGGTTATAAATAAGAAATATAGCATGACAACATAAATAATTGGTATTGATGAGTATTTGCATTTGTATTGATAATTAGTATCAATGAGCATTGAATATCAATGTTTAGTTCATGAAGGTGAATTTATGATATGTGAGTTATGATATTTTTGAACATGTGTGCTTGGCAGATGACTGTTGTAAGTGATCATCCAAACTAAGTGTTTTCCCCACTAAGTTTTCAAGCTTAGCACGAGTGTTAATCCGTGTAGGTCCAGGTTACAGGAGTGAGGTATAGGGAATATCTGCAGGGACCAAGGCCAACAACTAAAGTAAAAGTACCTTTGGATATGCCTTTTGATTAAAAAAATGGTTGTATATGCAATAAAGGAAATTGTATGTTCTCCTTTTGGATTAACATGTAAATATAAAGATGTAATTCTACTTTTCAATGATAATGTTAAATGATATGAAATTTTGTAATATGTATATGTGTAGCATTAAATAGAAAAATATATGATAACAATCCTTATAAATGAATAGGAATGTATGTCGTGACTGTTTGTACAAGAATTTGGTTGTCATGTATGTGCGTGGTTGTAGGTTCTGTATTGAGGGTGTTACAATAAAAGTCTAATTCGATTCAGTTTAGTTTGATAAGATCTAAAATTAACGACTTGGACAAGTGACTCGAATTTTAAATCGAGATTAAATTTTGTTAAATTTAAATTTTGAATTAAGTTTAAAATTTAAATTTTACAATTAATTTAAATCTAAAATTCAATTGATTTATAATATTTTACTTATGGCCTCCAATATATTATAAGATATCATTCTATTGTAAACTAAAAAAAAAGATGGGAAGATGAGAATTATATCCCATCCTCTCTTCTCTTACGATGATAAATTGGATCCAAATCCTTACAATCTAATTTAATTCAATATTTTTGCTTGCTTACTTTATGTTTTTAATGAAAAAAAACTCAAATTAGTCCTCTAATTTAAGTACGAGGTGCACAAAAGTCTCATAATTTTTTTTGTCAAAGTAACCTTAAAATTTCCAAACTTTCTCTTTTAATCCTGACTTTATCAAAAGATTTACTTTATGCAACGTGCTTCGCTTTAGTGATGTTAAATTTATTAGAATGGATAAAAGAAAAGGTGGGTCATTTTATTATTTTGCCACCAAAAAAGAACAGTATGTTAATAACTCAACATACCCTTAAGTAAAATACTACTTCTCCAACACTCATTAGCATTTTTTTCTACCGATTGCCAGAATCGCATATGTGAAAATCTCTTTAGTACATATCAAGCATTCATTTCTCTACAACAGCCATCTCTAATGTCTTGATTTGATTAAGATACCTCTATCTCCTGCACTTATTCAAAACTAAGGATAATTTTATTCATTTTATTACTTTTTCAATATGAATTTGATTAAGCCTTAAAGGCTAGACAAGATTGATATATGGTCTTATAAAAGCCATCTAAGCTAAGGAAGAAAGAACATTCTAATCACTTATATGTTATAATATACTGAAATGAGAAAAATCTACTTGACTATGTAATATAATGTTGTTTGGCTTATTAAATGTTCTTAGAGTTGGCAATAGATATTGTTATTTGGAATTTGTTCCTAGAGAGGTTAATACCTGATCCTATGAAAAACTTCACTGCATAATTTCTTTTACATTGGCTTATGTTGCTGAAAAATACTCTTATTCCTTTCATCCCAAATAAAGAGGACTAGATAGAGTAGAGCTTCACAGTAATGCCATCTACTTACTTCATTCTTCTGTTTCATTACTGAACTCCATTGAATAATAGATAGCCATTCTGTTGGAGGTCCTCAGGTTGCATTTATCAAGAATCATTCTCCAAGGTGCAATGGTATAGTGACATTGAAAAAACAAACGAGATAAGCTCTCTTGTGGATTCTTACACAATACACGCGAATTTGGTAGAACCATGTATTTATTAAGTATATCAATGAAGGGAACTTTAGGTCAAATGTACTTGCTTCATACTACTTTATACCAAGGAAAATTAAAGGTGGTACCTTTTATAGAATTTCTTATAGGACAAGTTAGTGAACTTTCCCTTCTTGAAAGCTCTCCAAGTATTCTTGTCTTCTTCATTTTCATTTACTTTTATATTATTATTCTCCATGGAAAGATTGGAAGGTGATACTATATTTAATGTTGCATCCTTGTGTTCAAAAGCCTTAGCTACTGTATCATTTTCTTGTATTAGTCTCCTTAATGAAGCAAGTTCCTCAATATTCTCCAATGGCCCTACAAAGCCCAATTGTCATACCAAAATGAGGTGTTTCTACTATTTTCAATCAGTTTTACAACTTCCATACTGACTTTGCTTCCAATTTTGGCAATATATTTCATAGCAATAGAGGCAAATTTTGTAAGATTGAATTGCCAGAATCTCTTGCCTTTGATATAATACTAATGTCCATTTTTCCTTAAGGATTCAACATCATCTAGTACACTCCATAGCCTTTTGGTAAGCATCACTATGTCAAGAATTTTTAAAGAAACCACATTAATTCCTCCATATTTCTTAGCAGTACATATATTTGTCCATTTGATTATGGAATTACACCCAAATGTGTTAATCCTAGACCATAAAAGTTTCATAAGTGATTTATTAATTGTTTTGATGACTAATTGAGGGAAAGCCATATAAGAAGCCCAATACACATTGATGGAGTTAAGAACAACTAAAAATCAAATTAGCTCTATTGATAAGTGAGAATATTTTGGTGCCCTAGCTAGTGATTCTGGCTTGAGTTTTGTCAATTAAAGGTTTAAAGTTTCCAGATGAAGTTCTAAAATATGAAATTGAAATTCGAATATAAATGAGTGGAAAGTAATGTTTCCTTTAACTCTTCCAATTCAACAAGCACCTGATATTACCTTGTCTTAAATGTTCTACCCGTGGATCACCGATTCTTTTTAAGTTCTAATATCTTTGATTTCCAAGAATAATTTACCTTCAAGTATCTTTCATGGGTTCGTAATGTTCATTAAGTCTAACTATTGGTATTGTCTCAGGTAAATTAGTCATAACACTCACCAAAACATAGAATCTAGAAAAATTGATCCTTATTACCTTTGCATTCACATATTCCATACAGATAAGCTTGCCAATGAAGCTTGCTAGGTGACTTAGGCCACTGGTTATCCAATACTTGAGTAGAATGCAACATATGCATATCTAGATGAGAATGTTCTCTTATTTGATTTCCTCCATGTTCATTCTCAGACACTAAGCTTGAAACAGTAATGGTTTATTATAAACATGCTAGGGGCCTACTTCTAAGATTTCTTCTCAGCTTCATGGTAAAAGAACCTAAAGAAGAATATGTCATCCCGTTAACAAGTATATCCTGCAAGCCATGTTGTTTCCAATTAGCCTATACCCATTCTTTCATCACCAAATATGCTACTCTTTTTTCAAGTAAGTGTCCAATAAGTGTTGAGTTACATCTTTGTACACTAGCTTTAAGAATCTCTAAAGAACATGAAATAATTGATTGGTCATAACATCTGTTAGGCAGGTTGTGGTTTCTAGCAACCTAAACCCAAATTCTCCTAATAAAGCTTAAGGTATTATCATTTGTTTGTTCCTTTGTAGATGAAGCTTGGAGAGAGGTCCCAGGATTGGCGAGTGAGTTAGAAGGTGGTGAAGGTTAGGTGGGATGAAGATGGGTTAAAATCAAGAATTCCTGAAGAGTTTTAGACATACTATTCAGAAGGGAAAGGTGTTAACTAGCAGTCAAAAGGAAAGTATGAGAAATTAAGGGCGAGATACAGGAGAGAACACATCACATATTCAAGAAAGAAAAGAGAATAGCAAAAGAAAGGAGAAAAAGTCAGGGTAGAGTGCATGAACACTATGCAAAAGCAGAGGATAGTGGAGAGAATCTAAGCCATTTGTGGAGAATGATTAGTGAAAACTCTCAAAATTATTATGTGGTATCTAATACGACCACACATGCGTAGGAGATAAAAAATTATACCCAAACAAGTCGTGTTCTGAGCTAGGACTAACTTATTCCTAACATAGAATAAGCCTAATCCTAAGTCCAAACATCCACTATTCTAACCCTAGAATAGTTTTATCCTTGATGCAAAACAAACCCCTTCTTCTTAAATAGACCCTAATTTCATAACACAAATATAAAACCTTAGTTGCCATGTTATGCCACTGCTACTTTTGGTCTTGCCCATGCTATCAACCATTCCTCTTCCCTTCATCAGCCACATATGTTCTTTTGTACATCTGCCAGCTTGACTTCACTTACATCTGTACTATACCATAAATCGAAGTTGCTTGCATCACCTCCATCTTCTTTAACAGTCAACTGCTTCACATTGTACCTTTACACTTTCGTTGTCTCTGTGGAAGCCTCTTACAGGTGACAATTGTCCCTTTAGTGATGTAACAAACAACCTAGCCACTAACTTTATCACCAACAACACATTGTCATTAGTAGCAACCTCCATCAATACATTCAATAGCATTTCAAAAAATGGTGCATCACCTTTACTCCTTCACTACTAGCTGTAATTATATCAACCTAAAGGCAAAATCATAGCATAATGTCTAAGCCAAAGCCATCTTCTTTAGCACAACCCTACTAACCAACATCTTACCACAAAGAGTATGGGAATAATTCCCACTCATTTTAAGATTTAACACCTTATTATGAATGGATTTCATATTTTGGGTCTTGTAAAATAGCAACTCTAGTAATAAGAACATTTATTTTATTCTTGGGTGTCAACATAATTCCATATTTTGAATTGCTAAAATTTGAACTTTTTTAGATTAATAATCATATCTAAATATGATTTTTAGGGCTTATAATGTAATAATATGAAGCTTTTTCATATTTAAGTTGAATTTAATTCAATTTTGATTAGAGTTTTTAGGGTTTTCAATTTTTAATTCCAAAATTGAATTCCAATAACAATTAAATATATTTAGTCAAGTTACAGAATTAAATTTAGCTCTGTTACCATTATAGGAAAATTGGGGTGAGATCCTATCCCGCACACAGTGAAATAATAACAAAACTTTTTCATTGAATTTATCGAGCTAAGATCACTTAAAACTCTATAACAAAATTAGCATGTAAAATGTGAATCATAATTCATTCCTGATTTCAAAGCTTGATTATTTTATTATCATTTCCTTCAAATCATTTTTGAAATTGGCTCATCTCAACCACTTTAATCGCAAAATTGTCTGGCCTTTGATGGTATCGGTATAATATGTTAAGAGAACTCTACTATTATTATGGAGAGGGTTAAGTAAGAAGTACTAGCTCCATTGGAGCCTAAGCATATTTATAATATGTTTTGAACATTTTAGTAATTTAACTGAAATTAAAGTTTTCTTTAATTAGCAATTACAGTTAATTATACTTAAACACCAATTGGGCTTGAACAAGATTGAATATCTCATATTAGTCCTTATTTATTAATTATTTCACATTTAATTATAAAGTTTCTAAAATTTTACAATCAAGTCTAACTTAACCAAAACACATTTTATCTCTTTAACCCGTTCTTTATGCATGACCAATTAGGTTCCTAAATATGTTGACAATATTTATAAATTATAATCCAAAATTATATTTAGGATTAAATAAACTTTTTTAATTTATCTTTAATTCTCTAAGTAAATAATTTATATCCATAAATCAAGATGGGAGTTTAGTACTACATCAAGACCATTCAAATATCTACGAATGTCAAAGTGGTTTTGACTAAACTGTTTATGATTTTTCTGTAAAATTTAATCCTTTAATCATATAAGGTTTTGATTAGATAAAGAGTATGGAATTAATGTCTACTATATTTGAGTCCAATCATATTGGTTTTCTCTTATTAGCAAATTGATTCTACCAATGACATTTGTAAAGTATTTTACAAATTGTTATTCTATCTTAGCCAAGGATTTTTCTAATCAATACTAATCGTTAATAATAGAACATTCTCCCAAATCACTTTAGAATGATGAATCTTATATTGGTCAGTCAACTATCTCCATATAGTTCATGCTATATCCAATGACTACCGATTGAACTACCATTGACTAAAATAGTATCAAAACATAAAAATCCATATATGAGATACTTCGGTGATATCTCAAGTCAAAGGGCGTCACAATGAGAATTTCCATAGATACAAAAGTAATGCTCCAAATGAAATTCTCATATAGGATCAATTCAGTGAACTTGTTTTTTAATAAGTACCATGTGTTTGTTTAAGTATCTTTATACTTTAGTCTATGAGATTGACTACTTCCTTCATAAGCAAGAAATATAAAATGTGATAGCCTTTTTACACTCTATTAATGTCCAATTTCAATAGAACAATAACTATGAACAATTTAGGAATAATACATAATGCAATATGAATCTATATGTTCCCTTCATAATTTTATTTGCATTGTATATTTACCATCTAAATATGTATTAAATAAGGAATGTCTTTAATTTAATTGAAATTAAAGTTTGCTTTAATTATAATTACAATTAATTTTACTTAGATACCAACTGGGATTAAACAAGTTTTAATATCTGATATTGGTCCTTATTTATTAAATTTTTCATAATTTAATTATAAAGTTCCTCAAATTTTACAATCAAGTCTAACTTGATCAAAAACATTTTATGTCTTTAACCTGTTCTTTATTCATGACCCATTAGGTCCTAAATATGTTGACAATAGTTATAAATTATAATCCAAAATTATATTTAGGATTAGATAATTAGACTTCATTAATTTATCTTTAATTCTCTAATTAAATAAGTTATATCCATCACTAAAGATGGGAGTCTTCATACAAGTCAAAGGATCACTTATATGATTTATCACAATAGAAATTTCCATAGACATACAAGTAATGCTCCAAATGAAATTCTCATATAGGATTAGCTTAGAAAAATTGGTTTTTAACAAGTACCATGTGTTTGTTTAAGTATCTCTATACTTTATTCTATGAGATTGACTACTTCCTTCATAAGGAAGAAATATAACATGTTATAGTCTTTTTATACTCTATTAATGTTTAATAACATGTGATAGTCTTTTCACTAAACTACAACTAACTGATTGGTAGTAGAGCATAAATCAACAATATGGTAACTTTGTTAAGAAAATATGAGTTATAAGTCCCACTACTGACTGCCATAACTAAAGATAGTCAGTACATTTAACTCCAAGAAAATTAATATATATGTATATTATGTATATATATACATATATATATTATTCAGTGAAGTAAGAATTTCAATCACTAAGTTTTTATGTTAAGGCATAAACCAATGTCTTACCATAAAGAGTTCAAGAACAATTCCCACTCACTTTAAGGTTCAACGCCTTATTATGAATGGATTTCAGATTTTAGGTCTTGTAAAACAACCACCCCAGTAATAAAAACATTTTTTTCTTGGGTTTCATCATAATTCCATATTTTGAATTACTAAAATCTGAACTTTTTCAAATTAATAATCATATCCAAATATGACTTTTTAACGCTTATAAGGTAATAATATGAAAATTTTTTAATTCAAGTTGAATATAATTCAATCGTTTGGGGTTTGCAATTTTTAATTCTAAAATTAAATACAAATAACAATAAAATATATTTAGTCAAGTTACAGAATTAAAATCAGCTTTGATACTACTATAGGGAAATTGAGGTGAGATCCTATCCCTTACACAGTAAAATAATAACAAAACTTTTTATTGGATTAATCAAAGTTAGGATCACTTAAAATTCTATAACACGATTAAGATATAAAATATAAGAAAATATGAATCATAATTCGTACCTTACTCTGAAGCTTAATTCTTTTCTTTTAAAATAGGTTCATCTTAATCACTACAGCTGCATAAATTTCTGCCCTCTAACAGTATTCACAAAATGTTTTGAGAGAACTCTACAATTGATGTAAAAAGTGTCAAGTAAGAAGTACTAGCCCCCTTAAAGCCTAAGCCTATTTACAATAGATTTTGGAAATTTAATTAATTTAATCAAAATTAAAGTTTTCTTTAATTAGAATTATAATTAATTATACTTAAATGCCAATTAGGTCTAAAAAAATATTCAATATCCAATATTGGTCCTTATTTATTAAATATTTCATATTTAATCATAAATTTTCTCAAATTTTATAATCATTTCTAACTTACATTTTCTTTTTATAACGAGTTCTTTGTGAGTGACTTATTAGGTTCCTAAAAATTTTGACAATGGATATAAATTATAATCCAAAATCATATTTAGGATTAGATAAAATAAACTTTTTAAATTTATCTTTAATTCTCTAATTAAATAATTTGTATCTATAGATCCAAGAATATGACAATTTAATTTATCTTTAATTCTCTAATTAAATAATTTGTATCCATAGATCTAGGCATATGACAATGGTTCACGACCACCCAAATATTTAAGAATGTCAAAGTGGTTTTGACTAACATTTTCAAGCATGATTTTTCTGTATAATTCTATCATTTCATCATATAATGTTTTGATTAGACATAGAGTATGAAATTAATGTCTACTCTATTTGAGTCCAGTCATATTAGTTATCCACTATTAGTAATTGATTCTATTAGAGACATTTGTAAACTATTTTACAAAGTACTATTCAATCTTAGCCAAAAATTTTCCGAATCAATACTAATCGTAGACAACAGAATATTCTCTCTAATCACTTTTGGGTAATGAATCATATGTTGATCACTCAACTATTTTCATAGAGTTCATGTTATATCAAGTGATTACCAATTGAGCTACTTTTGACTAAAATAGATCACATATAGTATCTAAACATAACAATCCATATATGAGATACTTTGGTGATATGTCAACTTAAAGGATCACTTATACGATCATTACAATGAGAATTTTCATAGACATACAAGTAGTACTTCAAAGGAAATTTCTGAAATGGGATTAGTTAAATGAACTTGTTTTCTAACAAGTTTCCACACTTTTTTTAAGTATATCTATACTTTAGTCTATAAGATCAACTACTTTCTTCATAAGGAAGAAACATAACATATGCTAATCTTTTTGCACTCTTTTAATGTCTTGTTTCAATAGAACAGTAATTATAAACAATTTAGAGATAATACATAAATGCAAAATAAATCTCATAATTATGATTTCTTTATAATTTCATTTACATTTTATATTTATCCTATGAACTTTATTATATACATCTAAATAAATATAAAATAAAGAATACTTTTAGATAATTTTGTCACTAAACTACAACCAACTAATTGGCTGCAGAGCATAAACCAACAATATGGTATTTTTGTTAAAGAAAATATATGAGCTAGATGTCCCACTATTAGCCAAAGATAGTTTGTACTTTTGACTCTAAGTTAATATATATAATTCAATGGAGTAAGTAAGAATTTAAGTCAACAAGTGTTTATATTAAGGCTTACACATGATAAGTATGCATTGCAATTTATAGTTTTTGAGCATAGAAAGAGATATTATATTATATTGAGTTGATCATCTTATTTAGCATATGAAATAATGCCTAATTTATTAGGAAAAGGCTACGAGAACTAAACTCCTCTCCGGTATGTCACAAACCACTAATTTGACCTTTGTCA
>JAOQMM010000002.1:21093207-21104926 GCA_027563515.1 Erythroxylum platyclados
AACAAACTCTGAAAGGAACAACCTTAGCAATCAATCGAAATGTGTTGAAAACTTTGGCGATAGTCAATGCATCAGGCTGGGTGTGTCAGGGGCGTGAGTGGTGTGTCTCGGTCATGAAACTGCACACGGCTGTGAAATTTTCTGGATGTTCGTGAGCCATGTTGATAGCATTTTCTTCATGTTCTTTCATTTCTTATCTTCTTCTTCTTGCTCCATGAAGACAAGTGAGTGTGAATCTTTGAAAAACAACTCAAACATTGTGCTTTCGACTCGCTTGAGCTCTTTTGCTTTCGAATTGTACCTAAAATCATATATGAAGTAAAGTGAGTATCTTAAGCATTTTTGTATCATTAATCACTAAGTATTATTGAATAAATATACAATCAATTAAGCACACATCAGAGGGATTAGTTGACCAATGTAGGTTAAAGTTCAAAAGATGTGTGTACCAAGAGTTTACACCAACATTGGTTAATATATTAGTAGAACAAATATGTCAAATCCCATTGGCTATAAACTATAGACATTTAATACATATTGGTCAACCCATATGCTATATTATTTGACCAAGATACTGAAACTAATTATTGGCAACAGATAGTTCTTGATTCCAGTAACTAGTTTGACATTAAAACCATACAAATACATGATTTTCATTGGTTTAGACATGAGAAAAAATTGAAGTATTCTATGAACACATTTCAAAACTTTTTATGAAGATTTTATGAGCATTCATTGTTTCAATTTAAAGTGAGTAAGCCTTTATACTCTCAAAGTGATTAAGCAAGGTCTTTTGAGTTGTAAATTCAATTATAGTGCGGTTAGTCTTTAACTTAGAGAAATATTGTAAGAAGATTTGCTCTTTACGAATAGAAAAATATTATTATAAGAAGTTTTGAATTATTATAATAAGGTTTGTCTTCTCCTTGTTGAAGGAAAAGACTTAATGGAAATTTCAAGAAGTGTCTTAGAGAGTAGATGTAGGCAATGGATGTTTATGGAACCACTATAAATTATTTTACATTTCTTTTTCCTATAATGTTTAAATTAATTTATAATTATATGATTCATTTACATTGAATTATCTCTTTATATCATCGTATATTAGTAATTGTTAAATTGTATCAATTAAATATAAAATATTTATTTATTCACTAACACCAATTTACCCCCTTGTAGGTGTTAGTAAGGGGAAAAAAAGGGTTTGATGAGGGATTAAGCAATTTCTTGATTAATGGAGTTTGAAATTAATTCTTCATTTTTCTCCAAAGAAAATCAATTATTAATTTTGTTAGTAAAAGATTCCTTAAAGTAGTTAAATGCTAGTGCCTTTATCTCGAAATGATATGTGGTTCATATCCTTCACTATTTTGTTTACATTCCTTATATTAAGTAGTGCATTGAAGAAGTCATTAGTGCACCAGTCTCCATCTTTAATCTATTGAATCCTTCTTTTATGGCTTGAGTAGAGAATTATATATCTCCAAAGCTTTAATGAAGGATGTAAAGGTTTGTTTCTCCTTCATTAGTAAGGTTTTGTCATTTGGATTCAAGTAGAGGTCATTAGAAGCTTTTCTTAGGATATCCTTGGTATTATAAATTTAGTTTTAGGTTTCACTAATTTATTGACCTCATTTAATTCATTTTTTACTGCTTATATTTTCCTTAATCATGTGTCAGCTCTATGGCCCTTTATGTTAGTGTCCAATCCTTTGATAATAGTTTTCATAAATCCTATAATGTGTTCTAGTTAAATATGTTAGGGATTTCCTAAAGAAGGCAATTGTACACCAATAGATCTCTATTGAAGAGTGGTCAAAGTTGAGGTGTCTATTAAAGTGAGCTTTGCTCAGGGGATAAACTAATATCTAATTAGAGTTAATAAGTGCTCTGCTCAGGGGATAAACTAATATCTAATTAGAGTTAATAAGTGCTCTGTCAAGCCTCTTTCTATTAACCACTCTTTTAATTAGTTATTGATCTAAGTTAAGTGATTTCCATCATATCTTAGCCTTATGATACTAACTAGTACATGTAATTCTTTAAGTCACCATTGAAGTGTTCCATTCTTAGTTTTGCTCCTACAGTTTTAAAAAAGCAAGTTGTGTTCTTGGTTCACTTGTTACTTAAAGGGGGAGTTTAAACCCCTCATATTATAGGCTATTATGGACTTTTTTTTTGGGTAGAGAGCTAGAATTATCTTTTTTCTTGACTTACCTTCCTAGTAATCTTTTACGTGGATATTGGTGTCCTTCCACTAATACTTGAGGTATTGACGTTTAGAGAAGAGAATCTTTAGCTAGGAATAAATATAAACCATATGCTAATTCTAGAGATTCACTAACTTGAGTATTAACCTAAAAATTAGTAGGAGTGTTTTAAGGTGCTTAGGCTTAACGTGAAAGAATGTTGGTGGGGTTATGGCCTAATTTCATAGTTTTAGCAACTTTTCGAAGAGTTATTATAGAGGAACTTGTAAGATTAGGAGCAATGTAATTGTTAGAACCATACTTTAACGTTGATAACTCATCTTTTGTTAAGATTTGATAAAGAGCTTTTGGTTGCAAGCTCAGACAAGAACAAGGAAAAGGCAGAGGAAGGAGTACTGAGGTAACAAACACTACAGGATTCTTCACATTTATTAAGTCAAAAGCTTGGGGGAGTTTCTAGATTAGGACAATTTTTTGTTGAACCATTCTTCAACACTAACAAGCTCATCATATTTCTTAGTAAGGAATTTTTTGCTTATTGTCTTCTATTCTTAGGTTTTCTCTTATTTTAATGGTTTTTATTAGTAGTTAATGAGGATATTAACTTCCTTAAGCTTTTATCATCATTTAGTCTTATTTAGGTTTTCGAGTAATTGACAGCCCCTTTTAGCTTTAGGCATATTCTTGCATACACTACCCTCTTTATAGCTGCATTTTACTTATCAAGATGTAAAGGCTTGCTTATTGGCCTTTGTAGGTAACTAAGAATAAAAATGGACCAATAGTTAAGTGGAATTTTATGAAAATTAACCAAAATTGGAATGTGCTTGAGCTTTATATTTCCTAAATCCATACCATGTCTCCTCTTTAGTAGGAATAAAGGTTTCCCATTTATATTCCATGGCCCAGTTCAACTATTTTCAGCATCTAAGTTTCATTAGAGAATCTAAAAGGAAAGCAATGTTCTTCATTTATGAATAACTCTTCTAGACTATGTTTTCTCTAGTTGACTGTAGCTCATCTATGCACAACTGGGAAGGTGAGTCTTCTCTTAAAAAAGAAACCTACCAAATTATTTGACCATTTATGGCTCCTGACTTAAGCACTTCCAATGGAGATAAGGTAGTTGTGTTCTCCCTTAGAAACGTGTATCTCAACTCTTAGTTAGGGAGCTATCTCCAATAACTTGATCCCAAGTATGTCTAATTTTGGGAGCATCATCAAGACATTAGAAAAAAGAGATATCTGTAGGTTTAATGGAGCTAAAAAAAGGGATAAGGGCAAATTTGGAGGGGCCAAGAGATAGGTAATTGGCTCGAGCTATCGGAGATTTAATAAATAAAGAGGATACATCAAAGGCATAATGAGAAGGGTTGACTTAAATGGGGAGAAATATAGAGGCATTTACCAGATCTGGTGGGAGATCTATACCCAAAGAGGGGGGTTAAAGGTAAGTTAATGGAAAAGGGAGAATGCTTGAGTGAGTATTAGGAAGGATGAAGCAATGGAGATAGAGATTGGCCATAGATGCGAACTATGGTTTGGTTCCATTCTTGGAAGGGAAAGGAATCAAACAATGGGTTTAAGTAGGAATAAGTCTATTTAAGACTATTAACTAAAAAAGGAAAAGTCAAACAGGATTGACTAGGGAAAAACAGTTGACGGGAAAGGCCTTTAATATATTTAATGCCTATAAGATATTTCCAAAAGTAATTTTAAACCCTCATAGTGTTTTCTAAAATTAGTGAAATCATGAGAGAATCAGAAAAGACTTTACCTCTTCTAACAGTAACTTAATGATATTCAAGTTTTAAATATTTTTCTTATTATTTAAGTCTTTAGAGTTAATTAAGTCAACTTAGTCATTTGTTAATTTTAAGATTCTCAGAATAATTCTTAAATTAATTTCCATTTTTAAATATATAGTTTTGACTTAAAATATTTCAAGTTAGGTTTTTCATATTTATTTTTCAATTTGGATTAAAAAAAGACATTTATTTTTGTGATTATATATATTAAGTAATTTTCTAATTTTAAATAACAAGGAGAATTATTATTTGACACTTTAACTATTTTCATTCTCAATGGAAAACGTATAATTTATATATATATATATTAATTAAGGTTAATTGCTTCCCATTCACATGGATTAAAGATTTTTCAAATAACATTTTAAGATTTGAAAATATCATTTAGATCACTAAACTTTAACATATTATTGCACGACTATTTAATCGTTAATTTCCATAGTTTGACTATTTTCAAATGATGTGACACATATAACTAATAATTCCATTTTATGTGGAAGCTAAACAAGGCCAACTATCATGCTTAATTGCTTATTTGAAGCCCTACTAATGCTCCCCTATTGAAAATTCTTCATAACTCACCTAATTTACAATACTAATTTAGTTCATATTACCTATATTGTACATAAATTAGTTTTCATTAATTTGTGCTTTTGTCCTTATATTCCCCTAATACTATGCCTTATATGTGTAATTTCAAAACTATTTGCTTAATTGTCCCTGTTAGTGGGAAGCACCAGTTTGGACCAAATAGTGCGAAGAATTTCTTAAAAAGAAAGCTCGTTTGATTTTGAATATCAATTATCGAATAAATTTATAAAAAAAACCTCATTTCTTCATATAATAATATAAGAAAGCTCGGACTTGTTCCTTAGAACTTCCCACATCCGTGAAGCACCTACCATTCCTTTCCTTCCATAATCTGTAGAGATAAGATTCAGATGTTATTACAATCAGTCCTTTATCACCTTTGTTCAAGTTCCTTTCAACTTACAACCATTCTAGAAATTCAAAGACATTAATTAAGGCTTAACTTATTAAGATGGCATAGCTCTAGTGCACCTTTCCGGATGTCCTGTGAATAATTACAGCTAAAGTAAATGTTATTGATATTAAAGTAGCTAATTTGATCAAGAGTAGCAAGTTTTTCCCTGGCAATTAATCACATGAAGAAAGACAACTTTGGCAACATCATGTTATATCACACCACTTTGTACAAGTTTTGTACAGTCCTTTAGTTCTAAACACTCCTTTTCTAAACTCATTTATGTACTTACCTGATAAGTGCTCAAGACAAATATTTAAGTCTTCCTTCTCTTAACTAGGTTGATAGTTTGACAAGATTTGAGCTTCATTATCAAGGATGTTCATTCGTTGATTTGAATGAATCCAGACTTTCACCATGTAATTTCTAGGAAAACTATTCAAATTTTCTTGCATAATTTGAGTGTTACATAGAGGCCGAACGGTACTACAATTACCAAAATACAAAGAAGCAATTTCACCATTACCTACCATACATTTGATGTTCTCAGCAAAAGATCCCCTAAGCTTCAGTAGTTAAGATAAGAACAACGGGAAAGAAGGTCTATTGCTTATTTTCAAAAGGATTTCCCTTTTAAAAAATAGTCATGTATCTACCACTACCCACAATGAGTGTTTGTTCTTCCACAATCTCTGCATCTTCTTACCTAAGTAAACCTTATTGCTAATACGTATAATCCCCAACCCCCTCCTTCAATGGCTTATAAACCTTTGTATATTTAATCTTAGTATTGGACCTACCTTCCTTATTGCTTGCCGATAGGAATCTTTTAAACGTTCCCTTTATAGACCCTAGGATAAGAAGAAATGACAGGCCCTTATCCTGAAACGATTAGGCAGTCTGCGCAGCAGTCTACGGTGGCCCTCTAGTCGATATCTGATCCAATTGGAAGGTTCTCGTGGAGCTAAGCCTATTAACCTTTTTATCTAAAAGTCTTAACTTAACATTAAAAGATATAAGCAGTGGAGTTTTTTTCTAAACCATTTTATTAAAATTTCAGCAACACAACGGCTATATTTTGACCTTCCTAAAATTTTCAAAGTCTCTGTAAAAGTTTAAAACACTTCTATAATCACATCAAAATCCCCATTACAAATTTTGAGACTTCAAGTCCACTCATAAGCAATCTCAACAATCACTACAATAAACTTTAAAAAGCTAAAATATATTCATGCATTTCATTTAAAAAACTTTATAAACATCCATTCTTTATACAAATTTACATTCCCAAACATATTCAAAAATATGCAATAGTTCCAAAAATATTTTCAAGGAAAAAATGCCTACACGACAGCACGTGACAAAGTTGACTACTCGTGAGTTGGAGTCCCTGCTACTGAAGCCCCTGAGCATGCACTTGGAAGGTTTTATTTTGAAAACAAAAGGTAGAATGTGAACTAAGCGAACAGTGAGTGTTGACATTTCTATGCAAATCATATTTAACAATTTAAACCTCGTTAAAACAATTTCATTTCAGTTCTTATGAAATAATACCAATATAAAACATATATGCCCTCTAAAATCAAATCTCTCAAGTTTCTTTTAAAGTAAATAGTGGCGACATTATTATTGTCATGAACGTTCTTACACAACATAGCCCACCACTAACTTCTTTTCCATATGGTATCCTTAGGCATAAGGTCATGGATTTGGTTCTGCATCGTTACCTGTGACTAATTAACCACTAGTTATAGAGCTGCTTCTACATCACTTACCCACATTAGGTTAACCGCTATACACCGGTAGTTACCTACATCGCTTACCCGTAACTAGTTAATCATTACTTACGGAGATGGTTCTACATCGCTTACCAGTACTAGGTTAATCGTTATATACCGGCATAATAATATGTATAAAACCTAACGATTTACCATAGGCTAAAAAAATCATCTTTCCTCTTTATCAACCAATAACATAATTTCAATGTAACTTCAAATCATATGAAATTCAACTTTCAACTTGAATTCATATATTGCTAAAGCATAAGCTTATACTAGCAATATTCACTCGTCATGTATCATTCACATAAAACTCATAATCATACAATTTAAAATCACGTCATCAATTCTTTTGCAAATAATTTATTCATAGAAAAAAATTAAAATACACTCACTGCTTTGCGAACTTATCGTCAAGCACACTCATGCCTTCGATGCATCTCCTTTACCTACATAAACTGCATTTCGCTTACGCGTTTATTTCCAAATTAAGAGATAAGGCATTAAAACTATATATTCGGTTTAACTGAATTTGAGATTAGTATTTAATAGCATAACAAATATGCTAATCGTCTTTCTGTTAACTGTAGTAAGCTCACCTATTATTCTCCATTTCAAAGTCTAACTTCGAAAGTCACTTAAAGACTATCTTTTACCCATTCTAACTTATCAATTTCTTCAAAACACTATCTTACCCAATCACTTCACCGTATGGCCGAATATGTAGTGCCATTAAAGCTAACTTTTTCCATTTGATTTTTTTTCAAAATTTTCAGCACAATTCACCTAAAATCCATGCCAAGCATCATCCAAACATATCATAAACCATTTCAACTTCATTACTTTCCACATAAACTCCATATACTAATTTTTCCAAATAACAACATAACACTTCATTTAACAATTCCAATGCCGCAAACACACTTAATGACCATCCATAATCACATTTATATGGTTATTACGTCACACCCTACTTTGATACCAAAATTCCCTCAAGGCTAAACTTAACACATTTTACATTAAACTTTTCCAAATTCATCACCTAAGCCACCAATCATTTCATTTTCATTTCTTTACTTCATTAGCATCAAAACCATGCTATGAACATCATAAAATGTAAAAATAGCATTTCGGGTCATATCACACTAAAAACCCTAATCACAAAACCCTAACCTTAACCAATTCTTTCAAGCTTGATTTCTTGGTTTACTTTCTTGACTTCAACCCTCTACTCCATGGAAAGTCAAAAACCACCATTGATCCCACTCAAAAACCCAAAACTTAAGCTAGGAAAACTTACCACTTTCTTCCTCCAATCTCTTAGGTAAACGGATAAACACGTAGACTTGTTCAAGATTTCTCCGAATCGCACTTCGAATCCATGAAAAACCTATGTCTTCTTCCTCTTCTCCTTAGCAGATGTTTCTCCTTGTTCTTTCTTCTTTTCTTTTAATTTTTGGGCTCTTTAATGGCTACTCTCACTTTCACTCTCACGGTTAACACAAAAATGAAGTAAAATGTTGCTTTTATACCCATTTAACGGATTCCACATGTCACCTTCTTATTTTTCATCACTAATGACTCATTAGCATTTAATTAATGAAGCTTAACCTTTAAGAAAGCTTCCAATTGGTCATTAGGTGTGACTCACCAATCCACTTACACCATTTTTATACAAAAAGACCAAATTGCCCTTAAATGCATTTAAGTCACCAACTAATTGAATTAAATTCTGAAAATATTCTATAACCACCTTATTATCAAATTGACCATGAAATACTCTAATTTTATGATTGGATGTTTTAAAAATTTTTGAAAGGTTTTAAAATCATTAATACCTATTATTTTCTAAAAGGGGGCATTTTAGTCCTACACTTTCGAAACTCCCGAAATCCATCTGATCGAACTTATTTTTGATATGTTTTAGTATTATTGGACTCTAATACTTATTTCGGATAATTGAAATATTTCAGGATGGGTCCCCAAAAAATCACTATTCGTCCAAAAATATGATTCACCGAACATAAAAATTTATATTCAATAAAAGGAAAGGTTCGGGGTTTTACAAGAAATGTGTTGAACATTATACATGTAGGGATTTTAGGACTAAATTGATTATTTGAAGTATCCCTATGAAAGACAAAGCCTTATTACACCAGTTATTAAGTCTAATTTAAAGGAATGCATTCCAGATATTGAAGCTTATTAATAGATATAGATAAACTAAGATATTTGAATAAGGGGCATTTAACATTAAGGTCAGTGATCATTGAGAGCCATTTAGCAACATTTTAAGCACTAGTAGCTAAATTCAAATGGCTTTTATTTCTAGTAATCTATAAACTTAATAGTTCCTTAAAGGTATAAATAGAACCTACAAGGAGATTCATAGATTTATAATAAGCTTTTAAGAACAATAACAAGTCAGGAACAAATGATATGAAAAACATCTCTAGTTCCTTACACCTACTATGGTATTTGAAACAGAGGTCTAGCTGAATGTTCTTCTTCACTAACATAGAGAGAGGTTCTATACATAATATAAATAGGTATGGGGAAATAAGGTCCCCTTGTCTCAACCCCCTTTCCCCTTTAAACATATATGTTGGTTCACTATTGATCAAATTTCATAATAAGGCAGTTGAAACATAATAATATATTTAATTCTTAAATTTCTCTAGGAAACCAAAAAATCAAGAAATTATTGAATAAATTCTCAACTAATAGAGTCATAAATAATGTGGAAATCAATCTTGATTGCATAATTCTTTAAGGAGTTCCTTTTACTATAGCCCTTGAACAATTCTTAAACTAATAACACACTATCATTAATCGATCTTCCTTCTAGTAAGGTACCTTGACTAATACTAACAATGGACTTTAGCACTCTTATCATTTGGGTTATAAGTAGTTTAGATATAATTTTATACAAGAAGTTGTAATATATTATAGACCTATAGTCATTAAGGGAATGAGGATTATTCACCATGTGTACTGAACTGCGTTAACAAATTTCTGGTGTTTTATGTGTGTGGTTTATTTATGGTGCACTTAATTTTTCTTCTTGTGATCATATTCTAGAAAATTGTAGTTGCTTTCCCAGTTGCTTTTTGATAAGCAATTGTAAATTTCAGTTTGAAGCAACTGTGACATAACAGAAATTTTGCGGAACTTTGACTTTGGGTTTTTCAGTTAGAATGGATTTCAAATCAATCACTTATAGTAGAAAAGAAACCTAGTTTTGGTATGACAATTGGTATAACATAAAGCCTTTAAACTTAAAACAAGAAGCTCATTCAATTATACATATTTTGTCTAATGAGGCTAGAGTTAATAAGATCATGCATGGGGGACATTGGACTTATAACCAAAGAGGTTTCTCAATTATTATGAGCAACCTATCAAATTACATTTCAAACACCTAGTTCTTAGTAATGTCAGATGGCTCGGGCATAATTTTGGTGATTTTACTAACAAATCTTTTTTTGGAAAATAAAGGAAATTGTATTAATAATAACAAAAGTTACAACCCAACATTACAATGAGTCACGGTATCAGTCCACAATTCAACACAATCTAAGGTTACAATAGAATATTAAGGAAGAGAGAAGAAAAAATAGTAAATTATGGCATCCATATAGTTTTCATGTCAGGGCTAAGTGATTTTTGTTTGTTGTTGACTATTAAAGCTGTTCGAACCTAATTGATAATTTTTTTAGCTACCACAAGTCCCTTGTATAATCTCCAGTTACATTCTCTCTATATGGAGTATATGGTGGCAGTAAAGGATGTTTTAATAAGTAGTCCACTGGGTGCTCCTGGCTTAGTTCTAGCTATGATCATGTTAAGGGTCTCACTCCATTCAAAGGTACATCCTGGTACTTGTCGCATATAATGTATCCTATTCCAAATGGCCTTTGTGTAGCTACATTAAAAAAATAAGTGATTCTTGCTCTCTTCTAATTATTTACATAGAACACAAATGGGAACATATACCCCAAACCATCTATCCTTGGTACGAAGTCTGTTTTTAATGAATAGCCAAGAGAAGAATAAAGCCTTTGGATTTAAAGGTTGCTTCCATAGAATATCAAACCAAAGGACATTCTCATCAATACTTACAAGTAGCTTATGACAGGAGTTGTTAAGAAATGTACCTTTAGGATTAAGAATCCAAGTGATGCTATCATCTCCCAGTTCAGCAGGAAGAGTAGGCAAGTAATCTGTAAGTAAGGCAAATCCTTTGAAATTGCCACCCCAATCTCCATTTTGGATGAGTGAAGAGACTCGAGTAGTTATTGGTATTATGTTTCTGAGGTGTGTTATTTTTGCTCTCTAGATCAATGGGCTATAACAAGTCCAATTATCATATCATAGCCAAATAGTGGTTCCACCCCCCCCCCCCGATGCTTAATGAAGGTTAAACCAAGTCTCTCAAGTTGAGAATGTAGTTAAAGATCGAGGAAAAACCCCTAGATTGCCAAACTCGCTAGAAATTTTGATCTTTGAGATGATACTCATTAAACCATTTAACCCATAATGCTTTTTTATCAATGAATAGTTGCCATATTCTTTTACACAGAAGAACCTTTTGCATTTGTGAAATAGGAATAATACCCAATCCCCTTGCTTGTTTGGTGTAGTGATATCACTCTATTTCACTTTGACCTTTTTTGGATTAGCGATTCCTTATCTGAATGTCCCAATGTCACGCACTCAACTCAACTCAACTGGCTGAGCTGCTTCTCATTCTGCTGTGCCTACCTGGTGTAATAACCCGTTACCATGCATAGTAATTCATTATTATCAGAAGTCATATGAGAATTTCACTAAATCATTTCATTTACATGCATTATATTCACATACATATATGAAATGTGAATTAGAAACATTGCGAAGTTAGTACATGCACTCAATTGATTATTTCCGAGTATGAAA
>JAOQMM010000002.1:21158011-21168657 GCA_027563515.1 Erythroxylum platyclados
TGTGTACGTTATTAATTTGTTGTTGCAATAATATTAATTATATATGTTAAATAATATTAATTTATTATAAAGTATATCTTTTTATTTTAATTTTATAAATAAAAATAAGCATAAAAATAAATTATTGTATAAATGTAAATTAATTTAATTAATAACTAAATCATTGTAGAATATTTTTTTTCACTAAATTTGGTGTAGAATAGTTGGAGTATAAAAAAATTTGGTGTAAAAAGATTCTAAGAATACACCCTTTTATACTAAATTTGGTATAAAAATTTAGTGTAATGGTTGGAAATGGCTCAGCTTCTCATATTCCCAGTATATCTCTTTAGGTTCCCTCCACCCGTACATCGCTTCTCATTTGAAATATTAACCACTACCCCCTATGGACATTGTTATGGACATCCTCCAACATCGTCCCATATTCAAAGACGCGTCTGTTTCTACCTTCTTTCCTCGTTCTCTTTTTTTCGTTATGTTCTCACTAATTTGCCTCATTTCATTTATTTTATTTGACTACTGATATTTGCTTTTTTGTTGATTTTACAAATTGCAAATTTGAGATTTTCTCTTAAAGTTTCTTTCTTTTACTATTGTTCTTTCTTGACTTTGGTATATTACCGATATTTTGAGTACTGGTTGGTATCTGTCAATACCGATTAAAATTCTCAATATTACTTAAAATTTAATTCTTGGCACGATATCATTTAGTTTTGTACTATTTTGTGGCCATTACGGTATAATGTTCTGGTTGTTATCAACTCATACAATATGAAACTCATTCAAAGACGAGTATGTTTCTACCCTCTTTGCTCATTCTCTTTTTTTTTCTTCAGCCTTTTGCTATTTTAATTATGTTCTTGTTGATTTTCTTCATTTCATTTGTTTTATTTGTCTACTGATATTTACTTTTTTTTTTAATTTTACAAATTAGGAATTTGAGTTTTTCTCTTAAAGTTTCTTTCTTTTTATTGTTGTTCTTTTGTTACTTAGTATTTAACTGGTATTTAGAGTAGCAGTCAATAACAGTCGGTACTAAATAAAATTCTTTATATTACTCAAAATTTAATTTTGACATAGTATTATTTATAGGG
This sequence comes from Erythroxylum platyclados, assembly GCA_027563515.1. Taxonomy (NCBI): domain Eukaryota; kingdom Viridiplantae; phylum Streptophyta; class Magnoliopsida; order Malpighiales; family Erythroxylaceae; genus Erythroxylum; species Erythroxylum platyclados. Next base: position 21,159,106 of record JAOQMM010000002.1, read on the forward strand.
ATATTAATGAGCCGGCTCGATCAATCTAGGCCAAATTGGGTCAAAATTAACATTCCTAATTATTTAGTTCCACGTCAATTTCTGGCCATTATGGTGAATTTTGATTGGTATTGAACAATATAGTATAGAACCAATGATTTAAAAACAGGATCGGACCGACCAGTTCGATCGGAATAAATATAAACTGACTTAATTTCCGGTCTGATTTATATTAATAACCCCTCTAACTAAAAGCCGCCCGATTTTTTATAAAAATCGATTAATAATTGACTGTCACCTGTTACCTTTGACAACCCGTAGGACCCATCATTTTTTTAAAAGTGGAACCACCTCAAACAACAACTTCCCCCTCATTTCTCCACGAGACACCTGGGTTGTCTTTGTCATTATTTTGAAACTTCATTTTCAACCAATTCTTTTCCTTTTAAACTCTTTCACATTATTTATTTATCTTTCTATATTTAATTAAAATTTTATTTTAAATTATTATTTTAAAAATGAATTACTATTTTTATCTTTAAAAGCACTAAATTTATTTAATCTCATTAATAAATTATATTTGTCAAAATTTAGTATCTTTATTTATCTCCTTATATTTTAATTGAAAATTTTAAATTATTATTTTTATCATAAATTTGTTTAATAAATTAAATTATTAATTAGTATATATAAGTAAATTTGCTTAAAATAATTTAAGAATGTGTTAAAAATAATATCTAAATTATAAAGAGTATATTTAAAAAACATTAAAAAAAGATGTTAGAATAAAGTTAAAGTCATTCCTATTGACTTTCTTTAAACATATTTCAACTTTTATGAGTCTTTAAATAAATGATAATATAGAAATATTTTTTATTTTTATTTTAAAATTTATGTTAGATTTAATCTTAGTTTAAATTATTAGATTTATTATTAGTTTATTATATATTAATAGACATTATTAGTGCATTTTTATTTCAAAGTATTTTATTTTATACTATATTTTTACTTATTCTTATTTATTATATACCGATTTTTATAGAGGTTTAATACCGGTTGAACCTCTAAACCTTAAACCTTTTCTTTGACCGGTTTGATGTCCGGTTCAGTTTTTAAAATATTGCTGAAAATACAATTATACCATGGATAAGTAAAATAACAACAACAATAATGACCCAGTAAAAACGGGATATAGGGAGGTCCTTAGTAAGTTTTAGCAAAGTCATATCATTCTTGATCACCTCCTCCTAATTCTTTTTAGGCTTTCCTTTTCTCCTCTTATAGCCTTTAATTACAGTTATCTCGCATCTTCTCACTTGAGCGTCTGGGTGTCTCCTCTTAACATGGGCAAACCACCTAAGAAAAAATATCATAAATCTTATAAAATCATTGATGAGTAGTCTCAAGTATAAGAAGTCGAACAAGTTTTATCATTTCCATGCAAATTGTGGATATGAAAATGAGGAATATAAGGACCTAAAAAAACTATTGATTCATTAATGAGAAAGGGCCACCTTAGGTAAATTGTTACCGAGAGCCACAGGATTGGAGAAAAGAGACATGATAGCTAAATATTTGGCTTTAAGGAAACTTTATTAAGCGAGTAGGTAATTAACAACATCTCATAAGGAGACTCTAAGATGAGTAAAATCTAGCTTAAGAAGTTTATAGGCAAGCCAAAATCATAATTTAATATGCAAACTAAATAGGAAGAAAAAGTATATGGAGAAAATCAACTTCAGCGATGAAGATCATGAGTTAGTAAACCCCAATAATGACATAATGATAAACCCTACCCAACTATAAAGTGTAATTGGTTTTGGTGAATAATTAAAGTTCTATGGACATCATGTTCGATGATAATTTTGTCATGCTAAGTTTTAATAAAGCACAATTAAATACTATATTAGCAACTTTGGTGGGATTTGGAGGGGGCAGATGAACACAAAAGGAAAGATAACCCTTTAAATGAAGTTAAAACTATGGTTATGATATATAACTAGGTATGTGGAGTTCTATGTAGTTGATAAGATTACTACTTATAAAGTCATCCTACAAAGACCATCTTTGTGTTTCATAATGATTGTTTTATCATCTTACCAATTACTAATAAATTTTCCAATAGACTATGTGATAATAAAACTAAGTGAAGATGTAAAGATTTCTATACAATGTTACATAATATCACTAGATATTGATAGTAGGTGTCAATGTATATAAAATTGATTTATGAGAAACGAAAAGGGAGTATATATAGGAGCCTATAAGGGAAATATGGGAGTTGAATATAAGGAATTCATAAGCTATAAGAATTATAAAGATGGGGGGGGGGGTATATTGGTGAATTGCATACAAAAGCTCTATTAAGAGAGTATGAGGACATTTTCTCTTGGCAACCTCAACATATGAAGGTAATCATCCTAGAGGTGGTGGTCCATATGCTATATGTTAGCCTTTAATGTTAAGCATGTTAGGAAAAAAGAAGCTAAATTTCACATTAAAAAGACGGCTATCCATATAAAAAGAAGTAGAAAAGTTGTTATATGCTAACTTCACACAGGAAGTGTGATATCCAAAGTGGTTAGAGAATTTAGTAATGGTGAAGAAGTTGAATAGGGAGTAAAGGATATGCGTAGACATCACTGATCTCAATAAGGAATATTAAAAAATAGTTATCCTTATTCAATATTAAAAAATATGTAAAAGTGGTATTAAGCCACAAGTGGTTGAGTTTTATGTATACATATTCAAAATATAACCAAATTCCTATATGTAAAGCAAATAAAGAAAAGTCCTTATTTATGACTCACAATGATGCCTATTGCTGTAAGGAAATTCCTTTCAAATTGATGCCAACATTAATGATATGATGCCAATATATAAACCAAAGTCCTATTGTTGTGAGAGTCACTTACTAAAGATTTATCAAAAGTTTGTTCAATCCTCATATTGGAAATAATATGGATGCCAATATTAATGATATGATAACAAAGACTTAGAAGAAATGAGACAAAACAACATATTTGCGAGAATGCTTTAAGACTATTCATAGGTATGTAATGAAGCTCAACTCCCAAAATTGCATCTTTAGAGTGCCAATAAGGAAGTTTCCTAGTTTTATAGTGACCTAATGTAACATAGATGTTAATTTTAAGAAGATAAAAGTGATCTAGATAATGACACCTTTTATTTCCATCAAAGAAATGAAAACGACTTATAAAAAGGATAACAAGTTTGTCTATATTTCTTTCTAGGTCTATTGATCATTATCTTTCTTTGTGTATTTAGATAGGAAAAGAAATTTAGTTAAAGACCAGTATATAAATAGACCTTTGATCAACTAGAGGCATACTTTCCAAATCCCCCACTACTTTTAGGCCTAAATATGAGGAGCCCTTCTTTATGTATTTAGCCATCTTAAATTAATTATTAGTTCAATATTAGTGAGGGAAGATTCACAACAATAAAAGCCTATATATTAAATTAGTAAAACCATCCACAGGTCTAAGAGTACGTACATAAAACTAGAGATGGTGACTTTAGCCTTTATTTTTTCTACGTAAAAAGTTTAAACCTTACTTTAAAGCTCATGTGATAAAGTTCATCAATGATTTGGCTTTACTGAAGACATTGTACAAACTTGATTTCTTAAGTTGAGTCGTCAAATGATCTGTACAGTTGAGTAAGTCCAAGATTCATATTTGTCTAAAATAATCAAGTCTTAGGTGATTACCAATTTTCTTATTGAGTACATAAGAATATTAGTAGAGAAGAAAGAGGAAGTTGATCTCTCAATGTTGTAGGTAATGTATATAAGCAAATCATGCAACGCTAAGGAAAGTAGGGGAAAGAGTAGTGATTATTGTGCCTTTTAACATAGAAATAAGATATGTGCAATGACATAGTTTTAATACTTATAGAAATGAATTAAAGTATAAGGCACTACTATATAGAATCAATTTTGTATTCATTTACAACTAAAGGCAATATGAGTATTTTCTATCTTCCAGCTTGTAATAAATCAAGTACTCAGAACTTTAAAGACCAAGGAAGAGAGCATGCAAAGTATCAAGCAAAATATCTTTAAATGACTTAAGTCTTAAACTTAAGACCTTTAAATTATTCGTTGAAAGATAATTCAATGGTGAATCACTTACCCAAATTGGGAGCACAAAGATTGTGAAAAGAAGGAATCTTGTTTGGGAGGATATAGTTAAGCTTTCTTACCTAAAACTTTCAATTATTGGAATATGAGGGGATAAGGAAAATTAGTGACTATATAAAATGGAGAATTATCAAGCAATGTCACAGAAGCAAAAAGAGTCAATAACATAGTTGCAAGTTACAAATTGATTGACAAACATATTTATCTTATATTTTTGGATCCTATAAAATACCTTACCCATCAAGGGGCTTCCAGTTTGACCTATAAACTACTCAAGTAAGGGTATTATTAGCCTAAGCCAAGAAGGGATGTATAAGAATATGGAAAAATATGAAAAATTTCAACGTCATTTAGATCTTCATCATAAGCCTATCTCTATATATGCCCATAAACAATCCAATCTCATTCATCTAATGGGGATGGATATTCAGGCCTTTTCCTTCAACTACATGGTAGATTAACTTCATACTAGTAATAATGAACTATTTACCAAATGGTTTATAGTTAAACTATATGCCTCTATTATTACCGAAATGATCAACCAATTTATGAAAATCAATATATTCAGTTAATATGGAGTTCTATTAATCATTGTTACAAACAATGGACTATAATTTAATATGAGAGGACTCTCATTACAAACAAATGAAGATTAAACAATGCTTTATGTTTGTCGCTCATCCTCAAATAGACAACTGGGTAAGGTGACTAATAAAACTATCCTATAAGGCTCACAAATAAGGGTTCACTACAACAAAAGGGTCTTTTAGTAATGAAAGTTTTCATCACTAAAATTCCTTCATTCGTAGTTGATAATATTTAGCAACGATATTTTTTTCCTTTTTAATAGAATATTAGGCTTGAAACTTTATTTATTATTTTGTCTATAAGAATTGTTAAACTTCTAATTAACTTCTTGTAGTATTTATATACCATGTATCATGATATTATATTGCTTAACATATTTTAATATTTATATGTATTATTATTTTATTGTTAATAAATATTAATGATTAAGAATAGTAGTAAACTTAAATTTATGATATTTTGTTCTTATTAATATTAAACATTTAAGCTTGTGTGATAAGAAGATACCACTCAAGCTTAAAAGTAAATTTTATCATTTAGCGATTAGGTCAACCATGTTTTATGGGGCAGAGTATTGGCCCATCAAATGAGTGCAAAGTCATAGGCTAATGATGACGGAGATGAGGATGCTTCGTTGGATGTGCAACCTTATTAAGAGAGTAAAGGTCAGGAATGCAATAGTAAGGGACAAATTAAAAGTAGCAAATATTATTGACAAATTAAGAGAGACAAGGCTTAGGTGGTTTGAACATGTTAAGAGAAGAAACCTAGACGCTTTAGTGAGAAGATGCTAGAAGATTGTACTTAGAGACTATAAGAGGAAAAAAAGGGAGGCCTAAGAAGAATTGGGAGGAGGTGATCAAGAATGATATGGCAATGTTGTAACTTACCAAAGATATGACCTATAATAGAAAACTTTAGGTGGTATTAGGATTCAGATAAAGGATCGCTCGTAAAGAAATTTTTGTAGTTTTCGTAAGTCTTTTAACTCTTTCCTCTTGTAGTTAGCCTAAACTTATAAATAGGCGATACTTACCTCTTAGGGATTTAGCCTAAGTCTTTTTTATACCTAGCTCGCTTGATTTATTATTATTATTATTATCATCATCATCATTATCATCATCATCATCATCATCATTATTATTATCATAATCATCCTGGATAATAATAATAATAATATTATTATTATTATTATTATTATTATTGTTATTATTATTATTGTTGTTGTTGTTATTGTTTATTTGTTTTTTATTTGTTTTTTTCATTTTTCATTATTTTCTTCTTCATGTGGAACATTTGGAAACAACATCTCTACTAGTTAACTTATTATTTTACTAACCAAAAAAAAATTATCGATAGTTAATATATAATTTTTATTTTTAATAAATAGTGATATTATTGTATTTTAAATATAATTAATAATATATATAAATATGATAAATTAATAAAAGTTAATAAATCAATCAGTGTATAATATACTACTCATGTATTTTCTTAATTTCCATTTATCCACGTAACTATTCTTATGGAAAAAGTTCTATACATTTGTGATTTGTAGTTGAGAATGAGAACTTATTTAAGATTTTTATAACATATAAAACTTTTGTGGCTCTCTCTCTCTCTCTCTCTCTTTATATAGATCTTTTAGAAATAGTCTCGCTGCTAGTTAAAAATAAGGTTGCGTGTTACTGGATCTTTTCAGATTTTGCAAATTAACAAGATTTATAATAGGTTATTGTTATTATTGTTGGTGTTGTATAAAATTTTTGTGGCATTAGAGAAATTACAAAAAAAAAGATTGAAGTTTTTTTATCCTTGAACTGTTTAACATCATGAAATCAAAAGATGTTACGAGGATAATTGGCTCATCTCTATCTTCTTCTTTATTTGTACTTTTGCAAGTTCTTTTAAAAAAGTCATATAATATTGCTATCCGTAAATTTTACTCTGCCCTAATTTTTTTGGTAGACTTTCTATAAATGAACACACGCATTCGGAGGGCAAAGTGGAAATAAAACGAAACCACAAGGGCGGCATAAATTAAGAGGTGAAGGCAATGGGTAACAATCGTGAGTGCGTGGAGGCAAAGCTAAAGCCGAAAGCGAAGGCCGAAGTGGCAGACAAGACAAGGGAGATAATAAAAGGTGGATAAGCCCATGAAACGAAACAGCGCCTATATGACCTTTTTACCCTTGTAATAATTATACTTTTACTATTTAATTATTAACGTCTTGAGAAACTTCAACACTCCTCCACGTGTAAACCAGGTCTCTCTTGGTTTTCTACAAGTGTCTGCTTTTCTCAGGAACAGCATAGAAAAGCCTACAACTTACAAAATCTACCAACAAAGAAGTAAGCAGCCAGAACCCCACCTAAAAAAGGAGAGCGAGGGCTGGGCAGGTTTAAGGTTTTATCTTGGGTTGGGTTGGTGACTGAAATTGATTGCTTGGATTGGTGGGTGCAGGGAGGAGATGTACATAGTGTCTATGAGGAAGTCTTTCAAGGACTCTCTTAAAGTTCTTGAAGCTGATATCCAGCATGCTAATACCCTGTAAGTGTCTAAAGTTTGTATCTTTTCTGCTTGGTCTTTTGAGTTTGGTACTTCTTTGTGGGTTTCGATTTTTGTGAAAATGGGTCCTTGTCCTATGGGTTTTTCTTTCTCTTTTAATGTGGGGTTTATCTAGTTGTACGAGTTGATATTATTATTGTTGTTGATGATGGTGGAGGTGGTGGTTGAATGTTAATGCTATAGTTTTGTCGTCTACCTTTTTCATTTTTCTTTTGCTACTCTGCTCATGAGATTGGTAAAGTTTTTTTTCTTTTTTTTTTTTTTGTTGGGAGTGTGGTCAATGGTTTCTTTTCCAAATCGTTCTCTTTTCGTTTTCTGATGCAAACTCTATGCATTTCTGTCAATGACCCTATAAAGCTATTCCATTTAACGATGATCTCTAACAAAATCCAATTTTTTCATTCTTCTATCGAAGTTGTTCTCTAAAGAGTTCTTCGTTCCCTCCTTGTCTCCCAACATCTCTGCTTTTAGCTTGTCCTATCGATTTTTTTGATAAAATCTACGTGTATGCAATAAGTTTTGGACAAAGCGCAAGTTTTAGAATGCTACATTGAGGAAGGAAACAAATGCTTCCCTTTTCACTTCTGGATTATTTATTCATGTTTGAGATTTTTATTTAACGTATAATCCAATGATTTCAGGGTTTAGGTTGAAATGTTTCTTCACTTGTCACCGAGTTGTGTGGGTCACCTTGCTTCCTTCATTAATTAAGCGACTTCATGTGTCTAGGGCTCCAGCTAATGCTTGTGATTGTATGGTATAGTTTATCTGTCATAATCGGAACTCGGTGGGATTATCGATCATTTTCCAGCCTCATTCTGCCATCTTCGTGTATTCTTGTGTTTATGTGTTGTCTAACTAATGTGGGTGATGTGGTTAGGAATTAAGACTGTGTAGATTCATCTATGCAGACAGGCACCTTAGGTGGACTATTTTGTTAGGAATTTTTATCCCATTTAAGCTCTTGATTGCTAGTACTGACTCAGAGTCAGAAGCTTATCTAAGCTAGTGTCTTGGAGACTTCTCGTTTTCCTCTTTTGCTATATGCATAATCATGATTTGTGTTTGCACATTGTCTTATCAAGTGTTGTTGATTTACACGTCTGCCAAATATACATAAGAGACAATCAAGTTTATGGTCCATTAACAATAAATTAATTCATAAAGAAGATGTGGTATGAGAACTTTAAGTTACAACAGGGCAGTAAAATGTCTGAAGCTCTTACCTATATCCAACTTTTCAGTCATAAGATGCAACTTCCGACCATCTACATGCAACTTTTTTGTCATGATATTGTACTTGTGACAGAAAAGTTGTATGTGGATGATTGAAAGTTGCATCATTTGGAGGATTTCAGAGAAGTAGGGTGAGGGGAATTCTAGACGCTTCCCATTGCTCTTTAAAGTTAAAAGGCCCATACAACTATTAGGTGATTTATAGCTTCTTTGTGAATTAGTTGGTTTATAGGTTCTTTATGAATTTGTTTATTGTTACCGGATCCTAAATTTAATTGCCTTATGCATAATGAATTGGCAAAAATTATGCTCTACGTGGCTTATATTTTTTGCTGCAAATTTGAGGTGCAGGGCTTCAGATTTTCAGAGAGAGTATGATGGCGCCTGTCTACAAATGAGAATGTCATACAGTCCAGCAGCACACCTATTTCTTTTTCTTGTTCAGTGGACAGACTGCCATCTTGCAGGTGCTCTTGGACTGTTAAGGATCTTGATTTATAAGGTCAGTATAATATCTTTTGATTATGGCTCCTTTATTATGTTTACTGTTTCATTCATGTAATCATGCTAAGGCTGATACCTTAAATTGTAGGTTTATGTGGATGGCACAACTACCATGTCTACCCATGAAAGAAAAGCTAGTATTAGGGAGTTCTATGGTAGGTTCTGTTAGCTAAAGTAAATTTTGTGGTTATTGGTCTCTCAGCATTGCCCTATTAAATCAAAATTCCCTCTGTGGGCAGCGGTAATTTATCCCTCATTATTGCAACTTCAAAGAGGGGTTACTGATTCAGAAGAAAAGAAACAGAAGGTAATATGTACGGAGAGATACCAAAAGAGAGATGATGAAGACCATAAACAGTACACAGATGCAGATATTGAAAGAGAAGAAGAATGTGGGATATGCATGGAGACAAATAGTAAGATTGCCACTATTCAATCTCAGATCTTCGGCGGTCGGAAATATGATTGGGTTTTCTTCGAACTTGAGCTTGTGGAGGTTTGGCATTTCGCC
>JAOQMM010000002.1:21204669-21220032 GCA_027563515.1 Erythroxylum platyclados
ATATAAAACCACTCCAACAACTTGCAAGAGAAGGCAAAGGGAGAATCGTACCCTCCTCATCCTTCGCACGCAAGCAGCAACAAGAAAAGTAGGAATAGGATTTAATCAATTCAATTCAATATAATACTTTATAATAAATCTAAATAATCACTTGTTTCGTGTTGATAACTGGTTAGTTTTAAAAAGTACCTCTTAGTTCTTATATTTAAGTCCTAGAGAAAGTAATAAATTATTATATATTTTTTCAAATTAAATATAGAAATAAATTAATTATTCCTTTACTTTATTTATATATTTATTATGTCCAAATAAAATGTGGGCCTTTGTTAGTGTGGTGTGGCCCCGTAAGTATTTGTATCTATTACTAATCAAATAATGCTTTTGTAAAAGTGTATATTATATATATATATATATATCAGACGATAGATAGACTGGTGGAGCTCTGGTTCTGCTTTTGCCCAAACGGCCCTGTAAATCCCTGAGTTCTTCCATTTTCAGTAAACGCAGTTACTATTGGGCTTCGGGTTAACCAAATTAGATTCAGGTGCTTCAGGTGTGTTCTTGGAGCTTCAACTCACAATTATTGTTCTTCATCGGTGCTTTGTTTATTGGTGGCTTGAGTTGGAATTTGATTTTATCGTTGGTAATGTGGATAGGTATTTGATTCTGTCGACCATTTGGGGTGCATTGGGCTGTAGGTTGGTTAGGTTCTTATACAAGTAGTAGAAATACTCTTCATTTAGCGTTTGCATAGCATTCCTTTGTGTGAATGTTTTTCTCTGTGTTGGTAAAAATGCAACTTCGCATTTGGTTATCTTTGGTTCTGGACGTTATATTGAGAATCCTTTGGTCGCCAATTGACTAGGGTTTATATGCTGGATAAAGTTGATGTTTTTGGTCTCTTGGGTTTAGTTTTTCTTGGTTCCTTTGTGATGACTCAAGGACTTTGGGGGGTAACTTTGTCCCCTTTGCTAGTTATGAGCTCACATAATGATTGCAGAACTGTAATTCTTTTGAGAAAGTTTTGGATACTTTTTCATTTAACATTTGACTAGTATTTGTTAAGTTAGTCTACAATCGTCTCCTTTTGATGAACTAAACTATTTTTGACAATCTATTTTGCTTTGTTAAAGTATACAGGAAGATGGAAGTATCAGCTTCAAATGTTTCTAAACATGAAAGTGAGGAAAAAGCGTTGAAGGCTTTGCTTGAGGCATTTGGTTCTTCATTGTCTCTTGAAGCAATAGCTTCTGCTTATTGTGATGCGGGCAAAAATGCAGATTTTGCCGCTGAAATTCTGAATAATATACAGGAAAGCACATCCACTACATTGACCCATGCACCAATTGTGGAAGAGAGCGGTGGAGAATCTGCTGAATCATCTGATAACACTATGCTTGAGAAGTTAACTCGAACAAGAGCTTCAAGACAAAAACTGCAACCAGCTTCTGCTGGCACGATTTCAGGTATTCTTGGCAAAAATTATATTAACTCTATGCCAATGCCCGATGAATCTGTCATGACAATGAAGCCTGTAAAACTGAATGCAAATGAGTGGCCAATATCTGAACTTTGGGGAGGAGAAACTGAAGATACTCGACCAGATAATAGAATATGCAAGGACATGGAAGATTTTCTGTTCAAGATGCTTGGAGATGGCTTTCAACTAGAAAGGGATGTGATACAAAAAGTTCTTGGTAACTGTTTCCTTCCTATCTTTAATGTTTAAGTACTTAAGAAATCTTTCCTCTAAAAGATGATTCATGGATGATTAGTTTGTATGTCAACTTTGATGTCAATTCTTGGTGAATTTTTTCTCTTACTAATCTCCTCTTGCCTAGTTGATTAAAATCTATATCTCTACTTTCTAAGCATATATATATGCCCCTTGTGACATTTTGCTTTTGTAGCTATAAGATTTTCTGGAGATCTGATAATTCACTTAATTTTAGTGCATTGTGTTTCATTCTGAACCTATCAGGGTACCACCAATACCATGCAATTGATTGTTATCCTCTTGATACATCACATTGCATTTTTGCCCTGCCCAATTTCTTGCAGCAACATATGCCTAATATGATTCAGATCAGAATTCTTGATCAATTAGATAATCTTCTCCTTCTCCCCGCCAGCTTTAATCTGTATATTTAGGTGGATTGAATTGTTTCAGATTCCTTTCGCTATGTTTAACAAACCAAAAGTAGTTTGAACTCCTCAAAGGAGCCTATGTGATATATTAGCATTGCTTTCTGGGGAGAGACACTTCATATTGACTAATATCTGCTAAACCTTCTGTATGATTTCACTTTCCACTAAAGGTTGATTGAGCTGCTAAAAAAGAAATCATCATATTGGTATCCAGCAGTTGCACTCAAGGTTATAATGGTATCCAGTGCTTGTGCTTAATCTAGTTTGTCCAGCTAAATGTACTATCACTATCTGGGTTTACCTGGTCATAAGGCACAGAGAGAGACTATATTTGCATCAGTCACTAGGGAAGAAAATTTTGGTTCTTTAAAATAGCCCAAGCGTGAATGAAAATCATCAGTCATTCATTTGTTCTGTCAGAGATAGAAGTTGCTAATTTTTATGTCAATCATAGGGAGCTACTGCACTGTTACATTTGCGAAATTTGTCTGCCTTTTGTTCTTTGCCACAGCTTCTCCGTGTATCACTTTCTATTCTTACTTATTATAAGCCTTTTCATCTTTGATTTACCTAAATAAATTGCATAGTTTCGTAGGTGATGAAGCTACATAGGTTGCTTCATATAGTAGTAGTAGCATCACGACAAGAGATGAATGGTTGTATAGTTACCCTTTGGATTTCTTAATTGATATGGCGAATCTGTACTTTTAAGATTGATGAAGTATGGTTAGAGTAGATTAATCCGAAAAAAGAATTGATCAGCTCTTGAGAGATTGATTATTGGTAGAATTTTCCTTTTTCTGTATAACATTATTCCCATTCTTCATTGGTTTCTATTTGCTTGATTTATCATACTCCATACAAAAGATAATGTCTTTGATTTACTTATTAGTATATAGTAGTATGTACTTGATTTCTTGTTGAGGCACTAATTAGGTGTTAAATTGACTGTGTAGGTAAATGTGGGTACGATATGAATCAGGTATGAATCATTTTTCTTATTGCTTAAATTTTCTTCTCCTTTGCTCTGCTCATTTGACCTTGTCAAAGTGAAAATCAAGCAAGTAATTTTGTATGACATCTATTTTTCATCATAATACTCTGATAGTGTTGGTTGACATTTAATTTTGAGTAATTGTATAAAACAATCACAAACTTGCAAAAAGTTCAATTATAGCACAACTTTTAAGCTTTATCAATGAAATATGTAAATTTTTCTTTTTTGTTCGTAGCCTACTATTTGTCATCCAAGAATGCCCTTAAATCATCTGACCAACATCTAATACATTAAGTTGTAATCTAGTATAACATGTTAGAAGAATACGAGATTTAGAAATGCCCAAATTAAGCATTTGGTTTTTCAACATCTTTAACTATTCATTTTCTTCCCGATACAACTGGATTCAGAAGAATGAAATGACTAATATAGACTTCTATGAACTTTGCACTCCAAATTTAACTTGTTAAGATAGCTTACACATGAAATGATTTGTTTAGTTAAGAGAAATCTTGGTTGGAGGTTGGCTTTAGGCTACAATTGAAAAAAAAATTAATTTGTGTGTGTTTGGTTACAAATTTAAGGTCAGGCTATAGTAGAAGATTGCTGAAATTGAATGGATTCTCACATAATTATTGTTTGTAGATTTTGTATTGATATTTAAATGTGGGATTTTAAATGGTCGATTCCTTCCTAAGTATTAGGTATCTTCACAGTACGGAAGGTTCTAGAGAATCAAGGGTGTAGATTTTAGGTGGTCTTCAGGATGCGAAACTTTGGCGTAACAATAAAAGTTCAAATTTGTATTTTATCTGTGTTCTTCAACCAAAAGACCTTTTTATTGCTGGAAGTACCTTTTCAGTTATTGTGCTTTATTATCTCTGATGGACATTGGAACAAAGTAATTTAAGTTTGTTCAATTTCCAAGAGACTGCATGATTTGGTTTTGGTGCCAGTACAAATGCTGGTTTCTATTCTGCATTAGGTTGCACTTTTGACTTCATCCTTCCTTCTTCACCTTTCAGAGCATGGAGAAGCTTCTTGATCTGTCAGCAGTGAATTCGGATGACAAAAGCAAGTATCTTGGAATATCCACTGACAAGGTTAACATGTTTTAAAAAAATTATAAATTCAATGGCTTCTGAGTCTGTCCTTTTGTATATATGTGTGTGTGTGTGTATTTAGATAGCAAACACGTGTCACATGATTTTGAAACAGAAATGCTTAGCTTCTCAATCAGTATCTGATTCTTCAGTTACACCTTTTTCTTGCAGTTTACAGATGCTTTTCCCAATTCTGAAGGATCTTCATGCCAAAAGATATCGAAATTTATTGATTCCTCTGGCGGGTATGCTACGTGCAAATTTATAAATGAGATCAAAATTTACTATTTTAAGTATGACAGCTTCTGTTTTGTTGAGTAGTAAAATTATTGTAATTAACCATTTTTTTTTCTCATTAGGAGGGACAGTTCTGCTTGTCCTTATCATTTTTTAATCACAACAAATTCTTATACTCTTCCTTGGTGCAAATAGTATCTCCAATACAAATGGGGCAAAATTAATTGGGCGAGAGCAACAGAGAAATGATCTCCAGATGGAAGTTTTGGCTTCATTTTTTCAAGCTCCTGAGAAACCTAAGGAAGACTTACCTAAAGGAAGAGTGAGGTCTACAAGGACTGCAAGGAGGTCTTTGGCACTTGGAAAACTAGTTGAGGAACCTCCAACGGATTCTATCTTAGAACTGAAGGCTAATTTGGCTAATACACACCAGAAGAGTAACAGAGGTGTGTTCTTGTCCATATCCTGAGATAGTTAATATGGAAATTATAGCAGTTATGAAAGCTGGAACGAATCCACAGCTTGCTAGTTTTATTTCGGTTGTTAGGAATCTTTGCCAGATCCTTGATGTTCAAACTATCTCAGTGTGACTCCACTACTGTCCCATTGCTTGTGGCAGAGAAACAAATGTTTGTGCCTATCTAATTTTCACACACACTGCTTCTCTTACCTTTCCTTTGTGTACACCTCTGCTAAAAGAAAATAGGTGGACATATATTGCACTAGTGCAAGTACACATCAATTTGTGCACGCACAGGAAATTCAACTTCCTAACAGTAAGTTCTTACGATTCCCAACAACTTACTAAGGTTTACCATTGGCATTATGTCATTTGTAAGTTTCCTCAAACATTAGGGTTTAAGAACCAGTTTTTTGTGAAACTATATGCAAGATTCATTTGGGGAATGATCTTCTTTACATGATCTAAGAGTGTTTTGTCTACTTCCATTCGTAGCACAAAAATCCCTTTTGGTAGTTTTGGCTATTTGCTAGGATTTGAACTGATAATTGTAGAGGCTGAATGTGATGCATTTTGATACTCAAGAACTGTTTCTGTTATTATTGCTATTTAATATAATGTTGCCATCATAATGAGATTATTAAAGTGTCACTTACTGTGCATATGGTTCTATGACTTAGAACGTTCGTATTGCTTAGGCCTTGAATGGTGTCTACTATCTAGAGATTGCTTAGGCCTTGAATGGTGTCTACTATCTAGAGATTAGTTATTTTTCTCTCATTCATTAGTCCCTTGGATTAGTTTGCTTAATTTCATTGCCCTTCTTTCTGTCTTAACTCTTCATGTTTGGCATTTTCTTGTTCCTTGCAGATGAAAATCATGAGGATGGTTATCAGCTTCTTCGTAAAGCTGTTTTGGAGTACCGGGCAACAATGAAGGAATACTACAAAGCTGTAGGTTGCTTTCCATTTTCCATGACATGTCTCTGATAGATTCTCAATTTCTAACATTTTCGGAGACAAAAAGGATCATGGAGTAGTCCAATACATTGAGGCTTAGCATAGGATCAAGTTTGTGGGAAATGATTCTGATTTTTCTTTTGCAATATCCTTTGTAACTAAGTTGAGTTTTCTCAGTGTTTGTAGATGCCTAGTGCATCGAGCGATAGCAATGGGCCAGCTCATGGATTGACCCGCCAAGTTTTTTAAAATAGTTTTTTTCAAATTAAAAGTATAAAATAACGTTTTTTTTAAATTTTTTTGGGCCTCAGGTAGGTCTAAGCTTGGGCCTGGCCCATTGAAAACACCTGAATCTAGGCTCATGGGCTAGCCCATTACCATCCACTACTGCATTATGTTGTTAATGCTGTTTTTACCTAATGTAATTTTTGGTATTACACTATTGATTGTCATTTAATCCTACAATGAGGGTGTTAGAATCTTAGCTTTCAATTTTCAGGCTGTGGATGCATTTGCAAAAGGAGATTCTGATAAAGCAAACAAACTTATGGACCAGGTCAGTTTGCTGACTGCCAGCGTATGGCATTTTGAATCAGTAATCCAAATCTCCGTTTTTCTTTCTTCTTTTTGAAATTAGGCACTTAAGACTTAAAATATACTGTTGAGAGGGCCCCAAGATTAAAACAAGGCTTTGCTATGGCCTGATGAAGCTGTCAGGATATCAAGTCTAGTTGTTGCATTTGCCAATAAGGGAACTTACAGAAGTTCCATTATATTGAATGAGTGTACTAAAGTTGTCTCACTCCAAACTATTGCATATGTAACATTTCTGATTGCAAATGCTGTTGATATAACAGGGTCACTTCTTTCATGAAAAGGCTCAAGAGGCAGATGAAGAGTCTTCACAAAAAGTATTTGAAATCAAGTAAGGGATTTTCTTTCTATCCATTTTCCTCTGTACTTTATGGTAGTCTCGATTGGCTGTATCTTCTCTTTAATTCCTACATTGTGTTCACGTTTGCAGTAACTCAAACACACAGGATGAAATATCACTTGACCTGCATGAGCATGGTCCTAGGGAGGCTATTCGTCTTTTGAAGTGCCATATTTCCCGCCTTGCCGGAATTCCATGTAACTCATAAATCATTATCTTTCTATTCTAGTTTTTCCTTGAAATGTATCATATAAAGGAGAGACAGTCTGAACCTTTCCCTTTGTCTAAATGTTTCATCAGCATTCAAGTACCTCAAGGTCATTGTCGAGACGGATGAGCCAGATACATCTAAGGGCGCTCGTAGAAGACTGGTAATATATATACTTCTGGCCTTATTGATAGCGCTTCCATGTCTCAGTGCTGATATACGGCTTGAAAAAGGAGTTTTAATATCATATTGAAAGAGATATCTACCAAATGTAGATCCCTTATAGAAGGGAAGGATTATTATATGCTCTGAAACGGATTTGATGCCTCGTATTATGTCTTGGGCCTTCTTTAAAACAGATCCACATCTAATAGTTATAAGGAAAAATTAAAAAGAAAACCATAGAAAGCTACAACACAAAAGGACCTAATTTAATGAAATCATGACTTCAAACCTGTCTTGGTGAGATCCTTAACCTTACTACTGGATGGAGGTAGACATTTATTTCTCTCAATCTATATCTTTTGATGTGCTATTCAGATTCAGTAATAAAATGCAACTTTTTAAATAGGCCTTCCTTGACAATATTTGGGATAATAATGAATACAGTAGCAGTTGTTTATTCTTTTGATCTGTTATCTTTTTGGTGTGTGTAGATCTTGAAGCTTTTGGAGAAAGATTCCATTAAATGGACTGAAGGAGAAAATGCTGGAACTGTACTAATTCACGTGGATAATATCAACCCAAAATCTTTGAGTTTCGTGAAATGATAGCTGAACATGGAACCGAAATGGTTTTGGAGGAAACAAACAAAAAGAACATGCATTTGCAAACACTCGCCAAAAGAGAGTATTTTTCTACAAGGTTGAATATTAAAAAGAAAAGAAAACTGCAATTTGGTAAGGAGTGCGATTCGCTTGGAAGGTCCGAAGAGGCTTTTAGTTTGTGTTTTTGTTGTCCTTTCAATTTGTGAGATTCAAGTGAGCGCTTGGAAGAATGAACTGCAGCTATAAATATTAAACATCTTTGTTCAAAGGGTAAATCTGTCATTTAACAATATCTTAAGTAATTTTTATTATAAATATAAATAATAAGTTTATCATATAAATATTTGACTCTTAAACTTTATTCATTTACTAAAATAGATCCAATTTAGTTTTAAAACTTTTTATTTAAGAATATATATTTGAATTTTTATGTGTATTTAAAATTATTATAAATTTAATGATATTTTTAAATATTTAAATATTAATATTTTTATAAATTTGATTATGTTAAAAAAACTAAAACAAATTTTTGTGATTATAGTAAATAAATGAAAATAAAAAGAAACTAAACTAAAATCGGATAATTTTATATAAATCCATTTTCAGCTACTAGTTCTAGGGGATTGGCCAAAGTCCCACTCCCAGCAATCACTTTGATGAGATTTAATTGGAGCAAACTGAATGGTTTAATAATAGCATATTCAGTAGGACCCAGATGGTGGGATCGTCCACCTTGAGTCCGTCCATGATTCTTCAACAGTCAAAACACATTTGATAAATGAAAATTTGGGACAATGAGTGAGGTGGTTGAGGTACAGTGATCAGCGATCAGCGAGCGGGTGGAAAAGAGGTTCCTGGGGTTTGAATGGAATGGGACAATGAGTGAGGTGGTTCAGGCACAGTGATCAGTGATCAGCGAGCGGGTGGAAAAGAGGCTTCTGGGGTTTGAATGGAAATTTCAGGATAAACATACAATAGCAGGTTGCAATCCAATGAAACAAACAAGTTGAATCACGATGTTTGTTTCAGAATAATCCTTTCTGGTCTGAGAATAATCATGTGCCACATTACATTGTTCACTTTTTCCTCATTGCAAGAATTTTCTTCGTTTCATCATCTTCATCAATCTTATCAGTTCTCATCTGGTCTAGAAGCTGATGCACTTCTTTGCCACCTCTTATATATGCCTTCAATAACGCATGATAGATTTCTCTGGTCATTGGTATTACACCCTTCAATGAAGTAACAACAGCTTCTGCGTCTTCAGCACTACCTTCATCACCAAGCCAACTTAAAATACCTGTAATCAGCGCAGGGTTTGGTGACCATCTTTTACCTTTCACATGCACAGACAAGGCAGTCTTCATACAATTGAAAGCTTTCATCACCTCACGTTTATCAAGGTAACCTGCAGCAAGTGTGCCCCAACTGTTTGGGTTCGTAGCTTTTCCTTTCTCCATCAAGTCTCTAAGCAGTGCTTCTGCTTTGGCATACAATCCTTTCCTGGAATACCCAATAATGACAGCATTTGGTATTCGAAAATCATAGCAATTTCCAGATGATTCCCACTCTTTCATTATGTTCTCAGCATCTTCAAAAGCGCCAAGCTTCATAAGAGATTCCACTATGTTTATGAAATCCCGGTTTATGCTCCTCTTACAATCAGATTTCTCTAGATTCCAGAGCCTCAAAACCTCTGACTTGATTCCCAAAGTTGCATATAGTGTTATTAGATGGTGATAGCCAGTTCCATCTTTCTTACAAAGCCTCTCTTCTGATTTTCTTAGAGCCTCAATTGCCTTATCAGCAAGGTTAGCTTTAATATAGAAATTGGCAACCACGGCATAGGTGTTCCAATCCATGACAATGTGAGGTTGAAGCTCCATCTCATTCAAAATTTGTTGCATTCCCTCAATATCGGATCGAGCACCATAGGAATTGATGCATATTCTATAGCTGAAGTTGTCCGGAGAGACACTGTTCTCCTTCATCTCCTTCAGCACATGAGGGACCTTCTCATGTTGATCAAGATACGTATAGAGGCACATTATGTTATTGTAAGTGAGGGGTGAAGAGGCAAAACCCAACTCTTTCATTTTCTGTAAGTGTGCAATGGACTTATCAGTTTGACGCTGTCGAACGTAACAATTCAGAAGAGCGCCGTATGTCTTATCAGTTTTATCTTGGTCCCTCAAGCTACTGAAATAGCTCTCGGCAGAAGCATACCCACGCACTCTACCAATGAGATCCAATTGAACAGCATGTTCAGAATGTGAGAATATGCATAAGCCCTTGTTATTCATCCACTCGGACACCTATACCCATTTAAAGAACAATTGAATGGAATAAAAGAACCTTCAAAAACAAAAACATCACCAGTTTCAGATAAGTTTTCCAATCACGATTACTCGGGAAAAAACAACAACTAATCCTTTCAATCCCAGTACTCCTAAAAGAAAAAGGAACTAAAATGGAAGTTTGACGTTATCCCTTGAGAGTCTTGGTTTTTTCTCTCATATAAAATGCACTCAAACCTCAGAGCCCTATCCATTAACAAATAACAAACTATTCTAAGTTCCTCAAAACCCCCCCACATGATTGATTAGCAACAAAACAGAGTACAATTCCAAAGCCACCAATGAAGCAAGAAAAGGGCATCAAACCTCAAGGGCTTGAGTGAAGCGGTTCCGCCGACGGAGATCACGAATAATCCGTTGAAGCTCCGCGAATCGAATCTTTTGACCGCTATCGAGCCAGTTGTCCAGTTCAGGTACCACACTAGTCTTGGGGTCACCTAAAGGACTGATCTTTGAGTACAAAGTAACCTGTTTGGTTCTATAAGTGTAGTAAAATCTGCTAAAGATTGCATTTTGATAATGGGTTAGGGTTCTAGATAGTATCTTGGCGTTCATGGCGATGAGGCTCTCGATGTCAGAGCAAGGGGGGTTTTAGGAAATAGGGTTTAACAGAAATGGCTTTTGGAGTGCAAGCGGATCGATTAGGCTTAAAGTTTTGGGATTGGGCTGTCTCTACTCTTAAGGCGGACTTTTTTTTTTTTTTTTTGAAAATTGAATGAATTACTTAACAATAAATATGTCTTTAAGGTACTACATTAGCCCCAAATTTCTCCTATACACACGTATAATAAACAGAAAAATCTCTAGATCCAAAGCGGTATGCTTTAATGCTTCATCCAATCCAAGACATTTGTTTTCTGCTCCACTTTGGTACAATTCACCTAATGCATCTAAGTGGTTCAAGTTTTCATTACTTTGCGGTAGGGCAAAAGAATGCCTCTCTTCAATAATATAATTCCACTCTTTTCCTTAGATTTTAGCCACCGACGGTCAATTGTTATTCTTGCTTGGATCTTTCTCAGACATCTTTTGCATAGGTTAGCTTCTACTCCATGTTATTGTGGTTAACTATTTTTTTTCCTTTTTATTCCAATTGCATGTCTCTTTGCTTGTCATTTTTTGGATTTTGATTGTATGTTGTTTTACATGTGATTTTATTGTGGATTGTTCCCCTTCCACGTCCTCTGGCACATATCTATGTTGCTTAATTGGTCTGACATCCTTTCTCCCCAACTCTGTGCTACTGGTTCCTCTGAGTGTAGGATAGTTATAGAACCTTGTTGTAGTATCCCTGTCACTTCGCCTAAATGATTACTCAACTGAAGTGATCAAATTTTGACTCACCAAATCTACAGTCATGAAGTGATCTACTCTTCCTAGAATTAGCAAAATGCATGCATTTGGATAATAGGAATATGAATTCTTCATGTGCTTACTCTGCCTACTATAGTCTTTAAGAAGCTAATAACCCCTGTTGTAATTCGTTGAGATATTTGCTAGTTAGTAATCGCTCTCTAATACTAGAGAACACTATCTCCTTGACTTCATTCACACTCTTCTCCTGATTTTTTAATCTCATTGTGTTGCGTTCCTTCCATAACTCCTTAACATAAATGCCTAATGTTATTAGGTAAACCATGTTAGTAGCTTTAAGAGTATAGGAGTTGTCTACTAACCATTGCACAACCTCCAAAATATAGATTTTGTTCATGCTCCACTAAAAATTGAGCTTGACCTGGTTCCAAATGGTGAGAGAGTAGGGACATTCAAAGAGTAAATGATCCTTGCTTCCTTTCTACTCTTACATAATCCAAAAAGTTTTATTGCTTCTGATTTCTCTTCTTCTTCTTGTTTCCTCTTTTTATTTTATTAATGAAGTTGTATCTTGTTTTTTATTCTTTTATTTAGGAAATGAGTCATGCTCGATCGAAGAAGCAAAATTAGGAAGGAAGAAGAAATGTACACAAGGAAAAGAATCACAACAAATTAGAGAGAGAAAAAGAGCTTGAAAGAATAACAACTTCTGGTATATTGTTCACTTCTCAAGTCTCCATCTCATAACACTTTAGTACAAAGGGAACTAACATATAATAGACATGCATCAAAGTTGTTATACTAGACTTTTGTTTAAACAGTGCATTCTTAATATGGGTATCGTAACATTGCAACGTCATTTTCCTATAGTCTCCTTCCTTTAAATTTGTCGTGCTCATGACTTGGTCATTGTTTTAATCTACAAATTCCCTTCCCCTTAAGTTTCTTGTCCATAAGATTAACTTATAGGATTCGCTTCTAAAGCTTAAACAAATACTCCCAAGCAGCATTCTTGCTTCTACCGTTCAACCAATGCATCAACACTTATATCTAGCTTGTTATTCATCTTAACCATCCTCTTTCCAAAAATTGTATCTAGAACATGTTCTATAATGATGAGCATTGGTAGAAGCTCTATAGAGATAACCTCTTGCTCTGCATGCAACTAGGACGTATGGAAAACAAGGTGTATGGTGGTTCCTTCTAGTAATGCTAATTGGTAAGCTACCCTTCCTACACGCTTCAAAATCTTATAGGAGCCGTAATATAACAGTGACAACTTATAATTAACTCTCCTAGGCAACGAGTACTATTTGTAGGGATGTAGGTTAAACAAGACCCAATCACCCACTTCAAGTTATCTGTCCACTCTTCTCTTATCTACCTACTATTTCATTCGATTTTGAGTCCTTTGTAGGTGGAACCTGGTAATCGCAAGGGTTGTCTCCCTTATTGCATAGTCTACCATTACCACCTAGAGTCTCCCACGAAGTATGGGATATGAACATGTGGATAATAACCATATAAGACTTCGAATGGGGTTAAACCTGTGGCTAAATGATATGTGGTATTATACAACCATTATGTTAGAGGGACCCAATCACTCCATTTATGAGGAGTTTCTTCATAAAAACACCTTAGGTAAGTTTCTAAAATCTTGTTAGCCTCTGTTTTCCCATCTTTCTGTAGAGGTCATGCAACTTGAAGACATAATTATTGAATAATTGAGCAATATCTATAGCTAAATAGGGATGCTTTACCATAATGAAATGATCATCTTTGGTGAACCTGTCAACCATTACCAAAATTATAGAGTTTCCCTTAAACATAAGAAGGCCCTTGATCAAGTCCAAACTAACTTCCCTTTAACTCTTTTTAAGGATTGTTATTGGTTGTAATAGTGTTGGATATGTTGAGGTATCATGCTTTTTTTTTTTTACAAACCATACAACTTTTGATGTGGTCCTAAATATCCTTGGCTAGTCTCTTTCATTGAAACAAATTTTGCAGCTTCTTAGTGGTCACTAACACTCTAGAATGTCTACCAACATCTTTATCATATCATACTTTAATCAGTTTGTCTCTTAGTTTCATAGTAAACTCAACTATTAACCTCCCCTTCCACCTTAATAATCTATTTCTCCACTTATGCACCATAACTTTACCATTCCTGCTCTTAACTTCTTAATGAAATCCTACACATTAGGGTCCTCCTCCCATCTCCTTTTAATTTCTTCCATTAAATCTACATGCACTTCTGACATAGATATCACTAACAATTTAGAGCTAGTGAGATAGATATCACTAACAATTTAGAGCTAGTGAGCCTAGATAAGATGTCTGTTAGTTCTCCTCTCCGCTCTTGTAATGAACTTCAACATCATATCCTAATAACTTAGGCAACTAGGTTTGTCAGAAGGGTATAGTAATGCATTGTTATAAAAGGTATTTAAGGCTTCTATGATTGATTTAAACGATAAAAGGCTTCACGCTAAGTTAATGATGCTAATCATAGCTAAAAACTCCCTGTATGTTGATAGTCTTTGGTGCCCTGTAGTCAGAACTTTGCTCAAGACTAATGTTCTAACATTGCTCTTATACCCAACCTGATTGCATCTGCTTCTAGAACAAAATGTTTGGAGAAATCTAGAATGGCTAAGGGGATTGGTGTTGTCTTATAGCCTTTTTTAGATTCTCAAATGCTTCCTTCTCTCTTTACTGCCACTCTCACTTTGAAGCATATGATTTCTTCATTAATTCAATCAAGGGACGAGCTATCTTTTCATACGTCCTTATGAATTTGTGGTAATAGCTTATAAAGTCGAGGAAAACCCTTAATTCCCTGAGGTTTTTAGGATTAGAACCCTTAATTCCCTGAGGTTTTTAGGATTAGACCATCCTTAAATTGGTTGTTCCTTCCTCATGTATCTTACTACTCCCTTCTCTAATATTGAATATCCTAAGTAAACCACTTATCTCTTTTTAATTAGAAATAAGCTTCTAATTAAATTTAAATTAGTAAGTTCATAAGTTAAATAAATATTAAAAATGAGTTTCTAATTAAACAATAGATATAATATTATAAATGAGTTTCTAAGTAAATAATATATATGATTAAAAATGAGTTTCTAATTAAAAATAAAAATAACATATAATTAGAAATAAGTTTCTAATTAAATTGAAAGTATTGGTATAAAAATTAGACTTGAAGTGTTGTATGTTTCAAATTAGACATGCTTAGTGATCAATCCCTAATCCTGCATGAGGTGTTGTATGTTTCAAAGATTCAAAAGAATTTTATCTTTTTGTTGATTTTAATCTATTTTCTTGCTGACTTTTGTGAAAAAGTTGGTATTATTCATGAGCTCTTAGCCCCTTGTGCACTCGAACAAAATGGAATAGCTGAGAGGAAAAATCGAACACTCAAGGACATGATGAATGCAATGTTGATTTCTTTAGGATTACCTGATTTTATATGGAGGGAAGCTATTCTTTCAGCTTGTTAGGTTCTAAATAGAGTCCTTCATAAGAAACTAGATCAAACTGTAACACACCACTACCATAGAGTACATACCCGAACATCAGGCGAATATCTAGGAACATACCCCATGAGAATGTCATGTTAGAGCAGTCACATACAATCAATTTGGCATCATATGTAATGCAAGTATTAGCAAATTTCTCATTTCATTAACAAAATATTCATGTATTAATATTCACATACATTTTCATTTCATCAGACAATTCACAGATTTACAATACAAAAGCATCTAAGTGTTTACTATTTTATACAAACAGTCCCACATGACATATGATGCTAACAAAATATCCTAACTAGACTTTAGACATTAGCTGACCCGACCTTTGAGCCATTCTTGC
>JAOQMM010000002.1:21230894-21247244 GCA_027563515.1 Erythroxylum platyclados
AATCTGTGTGTTCATTACTATTCCTTCAGTCCTATTTAGCTGCGAACTTGCTCTAATCCGGTCGTTTTTCACAACAATAAGTACGTAAGAGATAAAGTTCTACTAAATAAACCACTTCATTGTAAGCAAATGAACAACAGTTAATTTATGATAATGTATCCACAAAATACGATTCCTTTCGTTGTATTTTACTTGTCCTTGGTTGGGTATATGTATATGTTTTTTTTTAAAGAAAAAAATGGGATGGGAGTAATAATAAAAATTTTTGACAATAACTCATAATCAACAAAACAAAGGGAAATTACCCTGTGACAAGCCTTACATGAAAATGTAAAAGACTTAGACTAATAAGATTAATAAAACGTTAGAGTAACCATGCATGAAGAGAGGATCAGATGTTCAGGGAAGAGAGAGTATTGGCAGTGCAATGTAGGTGCAAGTTTTTCACGATTAATAGTTCACGGATTTGTCGAATGATATCAGATTACAGGACTTCCATTGTTGAACTTTGGTTAGCGAGGCGTTTGTGATTTTGTTCCCTCCATAGAATATAAACGCTAAGACCCAGTGCCAGAATATGTAGAGTTCCTTGCCTATCCATAAAAGATTTCTCATCAACCTTTTAAATGTTTTGATGATGCCCGCAGGAATGTGCAAGTTAGATAACCAATAAATATGCATTTGTTTAATGACTACATTAATGAGCTATAACCTATTAGTAAAAGATAGAGCTCGACTGTACCAACTCTCCAACTTCTTTTGTAATGATTTTATTATTCAGATGCAATCCATATAGGACAGACTTTTTATAGTGATAAGAATTCCCAGATACTTAAAAAGAAACTCTCCTTGATTGAAACCGAAATTGGCCTTGATTTGTTTAACTATGAACTCAAAGTCTTTAGAGATTAAGAAGATCCTCTTTATGATATTAATACATAAACTAAACAAGAGCTTAACATCTTATAAAGCTTATTAATCACTTTAATGGATTTAGAGTTAGCTCTACAAAGTAGAAGGAGATCATTTGCAAAGGACAAGCTAATGACAAGAAGTTTTTCACATCTGTGACCAAATTTAAATATGGTTTCCTAAATTATTCTGGACTCAACTAATCTTGATAGAACCTCTATATACATTGTGAATAGATAAAGGTCCCGTTACCTTAGTCCTCTAGCCCTTTTGAAGCAAGAGGTAGGTTCTCGATTGATTAATATAGAGTAAGAGAGTTGTGAAGTATAGAGTAATCCATCTTACAAAACTTTCTAGAAAACTTTTAGTAACCTTACTAAATCAAAAGTCTTGTTAAAGTCCACTTTAAATAGACAACTTTTAGTAACCTTAATTGTATGATATTCTTAAAAAGATATTAAGCTATAAACGTATTATCACCAATTGATCTTCCCTTAAAAAGTGCACCTTGACAAGGATTGATGATGAAATGTAAAACAGGCTTAAGTCTAGCTACAAGAAGCTTACAAATTACGTTATAAATAATATTACAATAAGAAATTAACCTATAGTCTACCAAAAATGAAGGATTATGTATCTTAGGAATAAGATAGATGTAGCATGTTGAGCTCAATGAGTAGACTCCCATGTACAAAAAATTCTTAAATAGTAGAGATGATTGTGTTACTTACGAGGGACTAATTTGTTTGAGAGTTATCATTAAAACCATTAGGACCTTGTCTGTTAATAAGCTGATGATATCTTATTTAATTTCTAAAGTAGAGAAATATTTTACTAATGATTCAAAGAAGTCTTGGCTAATGCCTTGAGGAACAAGATTATTAAAGTAACAGATAGTTAAATTCTTGATATCCTCTTAATTAGTCGCCAAGCATCCATAATCAAATTTTTTAAAGGAGATAATGGTGTTTATATTCCTTCTTGCCTAGATTTCATTATATAAGAACTTAGTATTCTTATCCTCTTCTGTTAACCAAGCGGATGCAGATTTTTTTCTTAAGCAAAGATTGGTGAATGTCTAGAGCCTCTAAATGCTTTGTAAGAGCAGTACTTTCAGCCTGTTTCATTACTAAGGGTTATGTTTAACAAATCTTGAGGTTTTTAAAGATTTTTTAGATCTTAAATCTTAGGTATCCAAATGGTTCTATAAGAGCTTTTGTTAAGAAACTTTAATCCCTCTTTAATAGCCCTTAATTTAACCATACATTTATATTCCTCAAATCCTTTGACTTCTTTGTTCAATCCCCTTTTCACTGCTTCCTTGAAACTAGGTGTATTGATTAGGTAGTTATTGAAACTTGTATAGCTATTAGGAAAGTTTGTGAGCCAATTAGAGCTCACTAAATCCTTATAAAGATTTTCTTTAAGAAGCCACTCTCCATTCTAGTTAGTAATCTAGGTTACTATGTTCTTAAAAACCTAAGATCTATAGCACTTATATAGCCTATGCAATTTAATAATTCTTCATTATATCTCCTTTGTTATGTTTTAGGTCCTTCCACTTCTTGATATAAGAGTGTGCAATTGAAATCACTTATTAGGATCTATAATTCCTTCATCCAAGATTAAAGGTTAGCATCATAAATTACTGTGATATCCAATCTAATTGAGCCCCTAGTAAGCAAAGCTTGGTATTAAGTAAATTGGTCTAAAAGGGAGTGACGAATAATCCTAATTTTATTTATTTCATATGAGATTATGATTCTTCCATTATAGTGTTTTATATGATTGATGATGATCCAATTTTACCGCATGAACTAAGTACCTTTTTTTGAAAAGAAGACTCTTTTATTTTGTTCTGTTGGGGACCAATAAAAGATTGCTTTTTATGGAGGAGAAAATCATAAAGAATTTTTTGCTTCTTGGGGTTATTGATATCCCTTAAATTCCAAGTGATAAAATTCATTGAGAATTGAGAAGAATAGAATGAATCTTCCTCCTTGATTTATAACTGGGGCCTTTCCTAGAGAGAGTGCTTTTAGTAGCTGGTGACATTAATTGTTGAAGTGTTAGAATACTTCTCTATTTAAGCAAGTTTTGTAGTATCATTACAAGAGTTTCTGATAATCAAAACTTCATTAAGGTAAATCTTAACATTCTTATCCTTGCTTAAGAAAGTCTATGCCAAGTTAATTCTTTGATAGCTCTCCCCTTTGTTTAATATGTTCCACTAACTTTAGCCCATTCCCTTCAACTTTAGGTTTATAAAAAATTATTGCCTTTTTGTTTGTTCCCTTTTCAACCTCTGATTAAAGGTTAGTATCATATCCTTCTTTACTTTGTGGAGAACCATGTTGAGTATCATGAAAAGCTTATATTTCAACATTTATCCTAGTTTATTTTTTTTTACCAATAAGGACCCAGATCTTGGCCTCCTGCCTCTTAGGTCTCTATTGGTAAGTGACTAGTATTTCAACTTCCACTAAATTCCCTTCTTTATTAAGCCTTATAAGCCTAATGTTGTTAGCCGATTCATGCTTTTAAAAACCTCAACATAAATTCTCACATGACCTATCCTTTAAATTCCTTGCTTAGAGTCATAGTTACCTTATTCATAAAAATAGGTCTACCAATTAAGCTTGTGAGATGACATAACCCAATTGTAGACATTATTCTATAGGGAATTTGCATAGATTCAACTAAATAAGGATGTTTTCTTTCTTTGTAGAATTTTTATCTAATCTCAGTCTCCACTTTTGAAGAAGGAGAGGCTTGCCATTTATATGCCAAGGACTAACTTTAAGAATGTTCTCAGCTGAACTTTCAAAACAAAACTTAAATATGAATAACTCATCTTCATAATCAGTAGGTATTCTATTCTCTATCTATTCCAAGTTAATAGAGCCCACTGATGTACTAGATGGAACACTAACCTCTTATTCGAGAAGAATCTAATTAGTGGAGAGGACTCGAAATACCAAAAAGATAATGGTAATTTTCTCATTTTGCTTGTTATTCTGCCAATTGTTATATGATTGCATACAGAAAGAGAGAAAAATTCACTCAATAAAATAAATCATTAACAGAAAAGGCAAGGTTAAAAAAATGAGAGAATTAAGCCTATAGTAAAATTTAGATTAATCTAAAATAAAACATGTAAGTTCCAGTTCAAACCACAAGTATAAAAAATCTTTAAAATCATTTAAACTCTAAATACCACATCACTAAACCCTAGTCTTTTCCTATTTCTATTTAAACTATTTTCTCCATCTCAAGTTCTAATATCCACTTTAGGCATTTGTATCTCTATTTTTAGGCCTAAGACAAGTTTCATGCATTTTTATCCTATTTTCAAGCCCATTACCAACTTTAGGCATTGTGTCTCCATTTTAAATTTCTAAGACTTATTATGGGCATTTTATTATGATTTAAAGCCCTAAGACTCATTCTACGTATTTAATCATCATTTTAAGTCCTAAGATTCATCCTGAGAATTTATCATCATTTCAAACATAAGACTCATTCTATATATTTTATCGTTGTTTTAAGCCTAAAACTTGTTTTACGCATTTTATTATCATTTCAAGCCCTAAGACTCATTCTAAACATCAAATCATCATTTTAAGCCTAATACGCTTTCTAGGAATTTTATCATCATTGCAAACTCTAAGACTCATTTTATGCATTTCATTTCTATTTTTAAAAGCCCTACAACTAAACTCTCGGCATTTTCTCTATTTTAAAGCCCTAATATATATTCTTAGTTTTAAGCCCTAAATAAAATCAGAAAATCCTAGACAATCAACCATATGTTCATTTATCTAGTATGATTTATTAAACTCACAGTCAATGCCATTTTATTTCAACCTCCCCAAGTTTACATAAATATTTAGAGACCATGGTAACTGTTTAGACGAGGAAGATATGGTGTTTAACACGTTGCTTATTTGTTAATTGATCCTAAAACTTTTATTCTTGACATAGGACTTCATACTTTCTTTTCCTTTAGGTTTTTCTCCATCTTTTCTCAATGAGGTAGAGTGGCAAATTTATTTTTCTTCATCTATAAATTTATTATAAACCATGCTTATGCTTAAAGTATAGTAATAAAAAATCAACAATTATGGGCGATTCCTCAAATACCTTACCACATAGATATATTTTCCCTCTCTCTAAGGATGGTGATTTATTGGTTGCTCGTCATACAGAATTATGAAGAACGTTGCTTACAAGCAAGAGGCCTCTCTCTAAGGATGGTAATTTACTGGTTAATTCTCATACAAAATTATAAAGAATATTGCTCATAAATGGGAGACCTCTCTTATTAGTTCTTTATAAGAAAAAGAGTGGCTTTTCCCATCGTGAACAAATGGGCTAGTTCCAACTAGAAGAAGTCTAGCCTTATCGACACTCATATTAATGAAGTGTATCTCTTTGTCTTTAAACTCTACTCAAACTAAAGTTTGTCATAAGTCCTACATATAAAGCCTAGGAATGTTTGTAAAAATCCAATCTTCACTGAGAAATGGGAACCTAGTTTATCACTAGATGAAGAAGATCTCATTTTAGTTCCCTTGTGAGTAAAATTGATTCTATTTTATTAAAATATAAAATTCAGACAAAGTTATAACAATCTACAAAGAATAGGGTTTAGAAAATTTTGCATTAAAGTAAATTTAAACTTAGAATTACCTTAATATTGCAACTTGATCACCTATAACTTTATGGGAAAGAATTAATAATTTATATATTCCACCTATTGAAACCTTAAAGCACTAAAATCCAACCACTTAAAGATCTAGAGTGAAAAACCCTTGCCTTAGAAAACATCTCATTGCTTAATCTTAGCCATTTTAACTCTTAAGTTTTTTTTAGCATAATACTAAAAAACAACGCCCAACCCCCAAAAAACCTCAACTCTTTGAAACAATCTTTTCTAGTTTAGATTATCCTTAAGTCCTAAAGAGATCCCATTTTCTTCTGAATTTATCTTAAATTGGGATCTTTTAGCTCAAATCTATTTAATTCCATTCAATCATTGAAGAAAATAGAAGAACTTCCTTCTATACTTTCTCCTCTTATTTGAACCATTTATTACCCTTCTAAAGCCCCCATCATAAACTAAGACTCTCTTATGCTTTCACGAAAACCTGGCTCTTGATTGATCCTTTAACTTCTTTAGCCTTAATAAGTACTTCCTCTAAAGGAAACGCTCTAGCAACATAAGCAAAATTTTAAGAAATTATTTTCATTATAGGAAGAAGGGAAAAAAATAACAAAGAGAAAATCTAGAAAATGGGTTCATAAAATCGTATTGCTCCTCCATTATAATAAGGGGTTAAATGATATATTTAATCTATAACAACAGCGACGAAATCCTAATAAGAATCCCGCTGAGATGCAGGATCTGTGAAAATCCAAAAGTACATAACTTTAATTCTAACTAGTAAAGAAGTTGTCTCCAATAAAAGACTTGTTTAATCTCTTAATCCAAATTTAGTTGTCCTTTAGAAAAAATTCAAGCATATGATCTTTTCTATGTCTGCAAATCTCTCGTTTGTAATTGACCAACCCTAAACAACTTAAAACATACTTATATTAGAAGGATTGTTATTGAATGAAATCCTTTTAACTAACTATCTTTATTAAAGCATCTCTTTATAATTGAAGGGAATTCTCAAGATGGGATAATAGTGGGGGAGATTATTTGAAGTATTATATGTATCCCTACCATCTTGAAAAGGCTATATATATATATATATATCTACCATCTTCTCTTGATGTCATTTTCAACCATAAGCACCAACCCTGCTTCATTTGTTATATAACGAACTTGATCTAAGTCTCTCGTTTTCCGTTCCCTAGCTCTCGTCAACTTAAATATATCATTTTCTCCATTTTTATTTTCCAATCGTTGGTATAATTTCTCGTATACTTTGCTTTTAGATTCTGAGACTATCTTCTTTGCCTCTTTCTTTGTCAATTTGTAACTTTCTTTATTAACTACCCTCTCTATCTCTATGGTGCTATCTAATAGAGCTTTATAGGCAACCTTCTTAAACTTAACATTTTCTTGTACATTTTCATTCTACAACCAAGACTCCATCTTACTACTCCTAGGTTAGAAATATCCAAGATCTCTTTAGCTGCATTTCTTAACAGAGTTACTATTCTCTCTCTCACATTATTAGTTATTTATAAAATATAAATAAAGATAAGAAATTGATCATCTTATTTATTGATATTATATAATAAATAAAATTCAACAAAAGGCTTAATTTATTATTATATTAGATTAATACATTTAAAATTTTAATAAAATGAATTAATATTAAATATTTATTAAATATTATGTACATAAATCAAAATATTTAACATATATCACTTACTATCTGTGTAAAAAAAGGGTTGGTCGCATATTTATTTCTTAAGCATTTTTAATAAAGAAAATTAATCGGGGGAAGTTTTGAAGAAGTTTGGATAGGCATGAAAACTCTTTATGAGTTTTTTGAGGTATAAAGAATTTTAGTAAAAGTCAAAGTAGCTTTGACAATAAGGTTAAAATATAATTTGATTTGACTCAAAATCAGTAAAAAAAAAGTCTAATTTAATTATGTCTGAGCTTAAAATAAAAGATTTTGAATCAAGTTTTAGACTCGAAAAATATTGGATTGAAATTTTGCTAACTCAACGTAAAACTTGATCAAAACTTAATTCTACTTTCTTTAAGGTCTAATTGAGTTTTGAGTTTTGAATTGGGTTTCAAATTTAAATTCATAAATTATGACCCAAACTCATTAGCATTCTTAAAGCAAATGAAACAAAAGTAATGTTACTACGTAGCAATGCATAGTTTGTTGAACCAGAAAGTAGGGATGGCAACGAGTTGAGTTGTCCCACGGACTACCCAGCCTTTGACTTGGCCCTACCTACAGGTTGCTCTGTCGATGGCCAGGCCCCCAGCCCAACTGTTCACGGGCTAGCCGGTTTGACTTTATATTTTTTAAAAAATTCAAAAAGACGACGTTGTTTTGTATCTTTCCGTTGAGTCGGGCCAAACAATCTCACTTTGTAATCCAGTCAACCCAAGCCGAAGTCGGATTAGGCTGATCTAAGTCGGGCGGGCCGGACTATATTTGTCATATCTACTGGAGAGAGTAGACGCTATGCTGCATAAAATTCGTATCCAATTAATAAAAGCCCAATAGAAATTTTGAATTTGAGAAACAGAACCATTTCAATAAGCGCGCGAGCCATATTCGGTAAAAATAGCAGAGTGATGTCGACAGCGAAGAAGAGCTCTGCGAAACGAAACGCCGAGACGGTTATCAGAAAGTCGGAATCCAGATTCCAAGTCGAGGACGATGTCGACGATCTCCATCTCGATCTCTCCAGGTCCATATTTTGGCCATAGTTTCTTGTTAATTCTTAACAGTCTTTCATTTTATTTTCTGCGATATTTGCAGCGATATCAAGGGA
Organism: Erythroxylum platyclados; assembly: GCA_027563515.1. Lineage (NCBI taxonomy): Eukaryota > Viridiplantae > Streptophyta > Magnoliopsida > Malpighiales > Erythroxylaceae > Erythroxylum > Erythroxylum platyclados. The sequence continues at coordinate 21,239,286 of JAOQMM010000002.1, forward strand.
ATAATGTCGGCGTTGCACCAGATTAGAGAGAAGGCGCAGAAGGATGGTCAAAAGAAGAGTGAAGAGACGATTTCGAGGCGAGTTCACTCGGTTCTTACTAAACTGACTCGCTGCTTATTCAGTTATTTGTTGATCTAGTCTCATTTCAAAAGATTAAGTGTGTTTGCTCCATTTGGATCAGTATAATTTTATGAATTCATTATATCTTCAATAGATTGTTGAATCATAGAAAATTTCCTGAATATGCTTTAGAGTGCAATTACAGAGACTTGATTATTTTAGTTACTGATGTGATTTTTAATTATTTAACTGATCTGCGATTAGATTGACAAATCCGAAATTGTTTAATCGAGTATTCACAGAACATGCAAATCTATATACATGAATTTCTATATTACGGAAAGAAATTGCTATTTGGTAGCAGTGTAGCGTGTGAGATGAAGTCGACGATTGCTGAGTTGAAGTCAAAAATTGAGAAGGAAAGGTGAAATAAAAACTAGATCTGCTTGAATAGTTTTCCTTTTCCCCACATTTTCTAGACTTGACTTTTCATTTTCAGGCAAAGTTTTGCCAAGGCGCTTTCAAAGAGCTCGAAGGAGGTTTGTAGGGAGCTAAGTGAAAGTTGGATAAAATTGCGTGTTTACTATGGTTCATGTAGATTGCTTTTTCCTTCCAATTCTAGCAACTAATTGGTCGACGCTTTCTGTTAATACCCGAGTGCTTGCAGTGCGAAAATTGCTTAAAGAATGAGACTGCGAAGTTTAAAGAGATATATGAAAAGTTTTGCAAGGACAAAGAAGCTCATCTGCTGGCCCTACAAGGTACTTTCCTACCGTACGATTAAAAGCTTTTACCATTTATTCAATGGCTTTTCTGTTTTATCACATTTTAAAAGATCAACGTATATGTAAGATCGTGATCACAAGGACAATTGTCCAACTTCAATTCTATATGTTTGCTTTTGGTTGATTTTGATGTATGTGCATGACCAGAGACTATTTCCAAATTCGAGGAAGACAAGGAAAGGATGTTCGTGCGTTATGAACAATTGAGTAAGAACTGCGCAACTTGGCCATGTATTTTACCGTGCGGAACATAATTGTTGATCTTAAAGAAAATCAATAATAATTGCCAGGGAAAAAAGAGAAAAGCATGATATCTGTAAATGAGAAGGCTTGTGCTGATAGAATTGCTAACTTGGAGGAGTCCTTGAAAAGGAAAAAGCAGGTAAAAACTTTGTTATAGAAATGAAATCACTGTAGATTGCTCTCCCTCGTGTCCATAACTAGTAATAAATTCTTATTTAATTTTATGTTATTTGAAACACAGGATGACAAAACTTTTAGCATTTTGAGGAGAACTCTTGGTTCCTTCCTTGAAAATGCCTCAGATGTCGATGATTGAAGATTGCATCCATAGTCCTTACAATTGGTGTAAAATCCTCCTTTTTCTAATATCAATATACACCTCCAAGAAATTGGAATATACACTTTTCATCTTGTCAGCTGTGGCTCTGCGCCTCTGCCCCTTACTATAACCCATTTGGATAGAAAATAATGTTTAATAAGAACATTATTGTCACGACCCCTCAAATTCCATTTCCATGAAAAATAGTAATGAAACCTAAAATAATCTTATAAGTAATGGTTTTTATGGTTCCTAATAAATTAAATTAATAATTTTGATAAGTTAATAATGTTAATATTTCTGAAGAATCTTATATAATAATGTAGATTCATATAATAAATTAATAATTTACTAAAATTATAACTTCCCATAATTTATGGTGATATTTTCTTGAAATATGGATATATCATAACATATTTATTTTTAAATTAATTAAATCTTATTTGTAATTTTTCTTATTAATTAAGTTCAGATTATCAAATTGCAATAAATGTATAATTGGCTCGTTGATTTATATTTGATTTATTAAATTGGTAAAACGAAATGAAATTTTGGTTAATAAAATGTAAGTTTACTGAATTATGAATAGACTTTATTAATTAATAAAATAATTATTAACCAATAAATCAATATCTAGTTTAATTTATAAATTTTATATAGTTTAAATGTTATTATTTTTTTTAAAATTTTTCTATATAACTTACTTTTAATATGGTAACACAATTTGAATTCAAGTAGTAGGCTTGGTAATTCCTCTATATTTAAGTGATAATCAACTAAGGCTGGGAATGTTAATAGCAATTTTCATGGAAATTAAAAGGATTGTATTCCAAAAGAATATAGGAAAAGTCTTACATATGTACAACCAAGAGATCACACTAGTTAGGTGATATCAATAGTACCTAGTAAATTCAAAATAATTAAGTCTAAATATGAAGGTATATAACCTTATAATTGGGGATATAGTACGCTAACATTTGTTTAATTAAGACCCCATCTAATAATTACAATCCTATTTTTGCATCACTAAAGTTACTTAGTAGAAGCTCCTTTATGCTAAACAAGGTATTTTATTTGAAAGCCTGATGAATGTTGTTTGTTTGGACTTTAATCTTCTTAGATTCCTTTTCTTCCAAGTTTCATAAATAGTTGCGCAAAGTGCAAGCTTTAAGAGTAGATGATCATCATTAGGAAGTGAAGCAGTGGATACGTTGGATACTATGCTATCCCAATATGCTTTATTGTAGGAAGAGTTACATGTTGCCTGAATATTCAACTAGGTATCTGTAGTGTAAGAGTATTGAAAGAAGAGATGATTTCTTATTTCTAGCTCCAAGCTGCAAAGACTACAATGTGGGTTGATGACCAAGCTAGTTTTGAGTCTTTTGACCTTGTCAGAAGTGCTTAATCTATTAAGCATTATAAGCCATATAATAAACGAAATTCTTGTGGTATGATCCTTAAACTAAATCAACTTTGCCAAATAGCCTTGGGGGCTTGTTGCTTGAACAATTGAAAAACATATCTATTTACAAACTTACCTGAGGCATGTCTAGATTAAATTACTCTCCCTTCTTCATCTTGTCTTACATTGTAATTGGGAATTGCTTCTTTTGAGCATTCAAATACCTATAATCTTATAAGACAGGCATCACCCTTGATTAGTTCCTCCGATTTAGTATTAGGTTTCAACATATACTTAAAATGAATAATACTAGGAATCATATGTAGAGGACCTTCATCACTCCAATTATGAAACCATAGATAGGTTAACTTATCATTTCCAAGCTTGGGAATATGATGAAAGGTCCAAGAAATTGTATGATTTTAGTTGAATCCCCAGAAGCTGTTTCCATTTAAATGAAAAGTATACATCCATTGAGATTAGAGATTTTCCTTGTCATTTAGCAATTTCTAGATCTTTTTTTGAAGGAAAGTTTGTTAATGACTTGAATTGATTTGAAGCCAAGTCCTTCCTAATCCATAGGTCTACATAACAAATTCTGAGCTACTTTGGATCTATAATTCTTATAGGCATCACCATTCCATAGATAATTCCTTAATTCCACATAATCATCTCAATGTCTTTAACAAGTTTCTTTGGTAGGATCAGATGTGATAACCAATATTTATAAATATTTCTCAGAAGTAACTTAATCAACTAGTCTTCTAGCATATGAAATATTTTTATTGCACCATTGATTTATCCTCTTTTCAATCATCTCAAATAGCTTCCTAAATCTTTAAAAAAGGGCCTAGTAGTTATTATATTTACATCTAGATAAGTGAATGGAGGCTAGAGAATTTTAAAATTTATTAAATAGATAAGCTGATTACTAAGGTGTATCCCTGGAAAGAATAAGTGAGCTTTTGTCATTGTTCATTTTAATGCCTGATAATGTACTGAAATTGTTGATGGAGTTACAGATAGTGAGCACTGAATTACACTTGCTTTATAGAACATCAATAAGTCATCAATGGAAGTAAGTTTTTGTTAATGGAAATTGAAAGAAGGATTTGCCTTTATGTTTGTAGTTGTGAACCTTAACAGAATTTCCATATAGATTGAGAAAAGGTAAAGGCACAAGGGGTCACCTTGCCTTACCCATCTTGTCCCCTTGAACCATCCACTTTGCTCACTATTAACTAGTACATTAAAGGATATTGTGATCATTCATTGCCTTATCCAGTTAAGATACTTTGTTGGGAATCCAAATGCATCAAGGGAGTGAAGCAGGGAATTCCAATTAATTGAATCAAAGGCCTTGTTGACTTAAATCTTTAATACACAATAATTTCCTAAGCCTTTCCTTTGATAGCCTTGGAATAACTTTTGTGCATAGAGGACATTATATCTATTGCATCTGCCTTCAATATAAGCAATCTGAGTTTTTACTTATGATGGACCTAGCCACCACTTTCAGCCTTTAAACCAAGATACCATCCATGATTTTGTATATAGTACTAGATCAGGATATGGGCCTGAAGTCCTCAATTAGCTTGGATTAGGAACTTTAGGCAAACAGATGTGGGTCTGATTGATTTCCTTAAGGAGTGTCTCACTATTAAAGAATTCTAGTACAACTTTGTATACTTGATTCTTGGTCCATTGTTAGGTTTACTTGAAGAAAAAAGCCCATCTAGACCAAGGCTTTGTTAGGTTTTAGGTTCTTCAAGGTATTGTTTATATACTCCAAAACAATTGACTTAGTGAGGTTAAGGGCTTGATAATGAGTGATTGCCAAATTTATGAAAGCTAAAAAGCTTGCACGAATGGCTCACAATCATAGATGGAACCTAGTAAATCATTGAAGTATCTAAAAACCAAATCCTTGATTTCATTATGTCCCCAGACTTTCTCCCTAGAAATGGTTTAAAAATTGGATTGAAAGTTAAACCGGTAAGACAAAAGATTTAAGATTTAAAAGGTTCATCCAGAATTAGGCCATCATAAAATATGTTAAGGATTAAATAAAATTGAAAATTTTAAAATATGATTGAAGAAGATTGTCCTTAATTTAAAATTTAATTGAAAAAAGAGAATGTTAAATAAAAATTAATTAGTTTATTTTGGTCTATAAAAATTGATTAGTTCATAAACACTGACTGATTAATTAATAAATTGATCAGTTTTTAACAATAAGAATTATTAAAGTAAATCAAACTAGAAAATTAAAAATTGAACCAAAACATTAGCCGATTTAACATTTTCATAGTCAAACTGACCGAGCCAGTTTAGTTTTTTACTCATTGTTCCCTAGAGTCCATAGTTAAACAAGTGACCTTATTGTAGTTTTTTTTTTAGCTAAGATTGCTTTAAAGAAGAAAGAGGCACATTCGTGCAACTATAAAATCCTTGATTTTTGTCTTGACGGTGAACTGTGGGCTTCCCAGGCCTTACTGAAATTTTCCCATGCTCCCTTTGAGGATTTTTGTCTTGACAGTGAACTGTGGGCTTCCCAGGCCTTAATGAAATTTTCCCATGTGTCCTTTTCCTCAGTTATTAACATTTCATTGTTAGGATCCATATAGAGCCTACATTGTGTAAAATTGAACTTCCTCCTGGTTTCGTCGATGTCCAGGTTTTTGTTATCTATAAGAGCCTGATGGAAAGCTTTTAGCTTGTCTTTCATCATCTTGAACGTCCCCACAAACGAATGTTTCAGATCCTTGGACATTCTAGTTCATGCCCTCCTTCATAAGCTCAAAAATCATGATGTTTAATGAAAAATTTAAAAAATCTGAAAGGGATAAGTCAAGGTGTGGCTTTAGCTAGATTGTGAACTTCAATTGGGGAGTGGTTACCTTCATAATTGAGGTCCTCCAGTTCCAGTATCCTTATGCAAGCCTTGAAATTCATACAAGGTGCCCTAGAGCCTACCATTTTTTTTGCATAAAGTGCAGTCGAAGTCTCCAATAATTAACCATAGGCCTTGGATACCACTGGACATATTACAAAGTTCCTACCATTTTTTTGGAAAGCAAGATTAGTAGCGTAGATAAAACTGAAGAAGTGCTTCTAACCTATAATTATCATTAAGGCTTATATGTGCATAGCTTGATTAATGGAGCAATGATTGATGACCTCAATGCATCTAGGACGAATGGACGAAGGATGAATACATTAAAAAGTGATAAAATGATATGTGAAAAGGTCAATTTTATTATGATAATTTTAACCATAAATGTAAGAGACATAAGACATAATTTATTTACATTCTTAGTTTGATTTTTATTTTAATCTTTATATTAAATATTTATTAATTTATATAATATCAATTAAATTTATAATCATGCTATTTATCATTTTTTTTAATTTTAATCTTAAATGTTAAAATTTTTAATGTTAAACTATTAACAACCTCAACGAATTAAAGATGTCAATTTTCTTTACATGTAAATAAACCTCATCGTCATGTTTTAAATAATAAAAATTTAAATAACAGCAATCAAGGTAAAAATAATTAAAATAAAATGTTAACATAAGTTAAATGGCTATAAAAAAGTTAATCTTAAGTGAGAAAATTTTAGACATTATAGATTTATTATAGTAAGGTTTTAGATAAAATAAATAGAGAAATGACTTCAACCGTTAGATTCAAAATGAGCAAAGTAGTTCACAAAAATCTTTAGACTAAGTTTGAAACAAAATTATATTATGAGCTTCAATCATAATCCTTCACAAATTTTGTGTTAATATAAAATTAGGATAAAAACTAAATCTTTTCCTTTTTTACATATATGCAGACTGTATGCAATTGACATCTGGATTTAGATTATTTATTCTCATTACTCTATTTTTACTCTATTTTATGAATATTCATCTATTTATTTTTTGTGAATCCTATTTATTGAACAAATAAATATTCATAAAATAGAATAATATATTCCCTTAACATCCAGCCAAACCTTTTTCTTCGAAAGAAAACATAAACATGCACATGTAATGTAAAGTCAAATTAGTATTCTCAAACGTTGTCTTTTCCTTGTTTGTCAGAGAAGCATCCTTTTCAGGTATTTTATTTATTTCTCGAATTGACAGAATACCCAATCTTGCCACTCCTGAACGATCAACTTGTGGGTCCACCGACCTTTAGTTGTCTTCTCTGCGACCAGTACATACTTTATTTTACCTATTAACTGGGCAATTTATATGTACATATATGGCTCATGGTACTTGAATTTTCTTTTCAACAAATAGACCTTTCCAACAGATGCTTCTCCATGGGCCCTTGACCCTCACAGCCACACTCCTGCTTTATCTTAGGCAATCTTTTCGCTTTGTGTAAGGATTTATAATTCCCCTTTATCTTCGGATTGGATTATAGAATTCCATTTATCTGAGAGTCCTTCAGCCGACCAACCGATTGAATAACTTGGTGTTTTAATACTTAATAAACTAGAAAATACAAAGATAAACACTGTGATAAATTTCCAAAGAATAAGTCAGGATCCGGCAATGATCAAAAAGTAATAATAAAAATAAAAAACTGAAGAATGGGAACACTTAAGGTCTTCTGCACATAAATGCTAACACGACCTTCCAAAAATTCAGCAACATTTTTCACATGAATTGAACACATTTTTCAACTACGTAAGAAACCATTAAGATGTCTTTGGACAGACACATGCTAACACAATATATCAAAAATGTCTATCTTAGAAATATTAGGTGCGGTAAGCTTTGATGAAGACGTATGGGCCAAAGAATCGACTACTTTTGCAGTTCTTAATTTATCAGCCACTTCTGACTTGACTTTGTATTATAACTTAGAATTCCCTTTTATATTAGGAAATCATATAAGATCTAGGACTGCCAATTTGCAGCTTCCACTGATATATATTAAGAAATCCTTTAATTTAGTGTTTCTATTAGGATTTTATAAATCCTGTTTATCTTAGGTAATCTTTTCACTTTGTGTAAGGATTTATAATTCCCCTTTATCTTCAAAGATTATAGAATTCCATTTATCTTATGAATTCCTTATTTATATGGATTATGTCTCTCTCTCTCTCTCTCTCTCTCTCTCTACCCATTTTCAATTTTTATTT
>JAOQMM010000002.1:21270391-21281220 GCA_027563515.1 Erythroxylum platyclados
CAGGAGTTCAAAAATCGCATTCAGGAAATGGGGGGCACAGAGGTTCAGTTGATTATACAGAAGCCATTGTTCGAGACGGACTTGAAGAAGGGTGAGGGACGCATGTCCATTCCCGCCAACCAAATACAGTGCCAAAACTTTCTGACCGATGAAGAGAAGGAGTTGCTGAACATGTTGGACGAACGTGGAAAGTTGAAGGCTATAGAGACTAAAGTAATCGGACCTAATGTGACTGAAGGAACCACCAATATGAACTTTAAAAAGTGGAACATGAAGAAATCAAATGGGAGTGGTAGCAGTTCATATGTGTTGACGACAAAGTGGAACAGTCTTGTGGCGAGTAACCCTTCAACCTTGAAAGTGGGCAATACCATTCAGTTGTGGTCTTTCAGACAAGCAGGCCAACTCTGTTTTGCGCTGGTCGTTTTGGGTCCAGCACGAGGTGCAGATGAAGGCGATTCATAAATATTTTTTCCCTGTTAGCTTTGTTTCTGTACTGTATAAGGACGACTGTTAATAATATCGTCTTTCCAAGTTTTTGCTCAATTGGGTTAGCTTGAACTAATTACACTTCTTCAAGTACTTAGCTGTGAATGTGACAAAAATGAGTTTCCTCTCCAATTTTGCTCGAGAAAAACTTTAGCGGCGGAGACGTAAACCCTTTTTCCATCCATATTTATTTATTTTAAAATCACCAGAACCTTTTATAATATAGTATTGGTGTGCTTGGAGTTGTTTGATTGGCAGACCACAAACGTGGGTATTACCGTGGCAATCTCGGAATGTGCGTCGATGGGCCAATGTGACTGCAACTATCCATCATCACGTGACCCCTATCTACTCTTTTTTATTACTCTTTAATATATCCAACAGTAGATTCTCTTACATAAAGTATTAGGGGCGGATGTAGAATTCTGAATCTACCGTGCACGCGTCTTCTTAGCACGTGTCATCTATGTAGCGTAATTACAGAGTCGGAGTCGTAGTCGGAGACCTTCTAAGGCCACTAACCGCTTGCTCTATCCGTTTCACTGTTATTATTAGTATTTATCAGATAAGATAAGAGAAGAGGCTGAGGATCTCGCCCTTTCCAATTCAGTTACAGTTACAATTAACGTGGAATTAATACAAAAACACTTTTGAATTAGTAGAATTATACCGACTGGACAGGCAGTACCTAGCACGACTCAAAAGCTAAATTCTTTGAAGATACTCATGAAAAAGCGGGCCCCAACTTATTACCTCATTGATTGTTTCACTCCCTCTCTAGCGCGTGAAGTTGCATGGAAGGATCAGATTGAAGGATTTTTCTAATTTTAGGACTAGAAAGTTATTGAACTAAAATTTAGGGGCTTTTCCATTCCCGAATAAGACAAGAAAGGACAGTTAGATACTGAGTTTCACTTCACTCTTTAACTTTTCGTGTATTATCCAAATGCTACTTTATCAAGTCCGAGTCTTAAAAGTTAAACCCATTCCAACTCCATAGCCACGCTACTTCATTTTTCTCCTCCTCTTTTTTCTCTGTCTCGGTAGTGAAGATGAAGCCAAATACAAATCCAGAAACCTTTTAATACTAAACTTAACAGTCCCTTGGTTCCGTTACAGAGTTGCCCAGATGAGTTTGAGACAGCGACCTGCGTATACACGCGACCGCAACGCCCGCCACGCGCCGCCTCCGCGTCCGCCACCATTACCGGACGTTTACAACATCATCCCCATTCACGACCTCCTCACCGACCACCCTTCCCTTCGGTACCCGGAGGTGCGTGCGGCCTCGGCCGCCCTACGCGCCGTTGGCAACCTACCGAAGCCGCCGTATGTGAGCTGGAACACAGACTATGACTTGATGGATTGGTTGGGTTTGCTATTCGGGTTTCAAAGAGACAACGTGAGGAACCAAAGAGAGCATATTGTTCTTCACTTGGCCAACTCGCAAATGCGGCTTGAACCACCTCCGTCAATCCCCGACACCCTTGACGCCGCTGTGCTTCGGCGTTTTCGCCGGAAGCTGCTCGAAAACTATACCTCATGGTGCTCTTTCCTTGGCCGAAAATCCCAGGTTATCATTCGGAAGCGGAGCAGTAATAACAACAACAACAGCCTCCCTGACCTTAAACGTGAGCTTCTCTACGTTGCTTTATATCTTCTTATTTGGGGTGAGTCTGGGAATCTTCGGTTTATGCCGGAGTGCTTATGCTATATATATCATCACATGGCAATGGAGCTCAACGATTTTATCGATCAGAGGATTGACCCCAGTACTGGCAGCCCATTTCTTCCTTCGATTTATGGAGAATGTGCGTATTTGAAGAGTATTGTCATGCCCATATACCAAACTATTAAGATTGAAGTTGAGAGTAGTTTGAATGGGACTAAGCCGCATTCTGCTTGGAGGAATTACGACGATCTCAATGAGTTTTTCTGGAGTAGGAGGTGTTTAAAGAAGCTAAAGTGGCCTATTGATTTTACGAGTAATTATTTTGCTACGGTTGAAAAGAGTAAGAGAATAAAAAAGACAGGATTTGTGGAGCAGAGGACGTTCTGGAATGTGTTTAGGAGCTTTGATAAGTTATGGGTTTTGTTAATTTTGTATCTGCAAGCTAGTATTATTGTTGCCTGGGAGGGGACAAAGTTTCCGTGGCAAGCTTTGGAAAGGCGTCATGTGCAGGTTAAGTTGTTAACTTGCTTCATCACCTGGGCTGGTCTTAGGGTTTTACAGTCTGTGCTTGATGCGGGAACTCAGTATAGCTTGGTTACGAGGGAGACATGGTTGTTAGGATTGAGGATGGTGCTAAAGTGCACGGTAGCTATTACATGGACTATTTTGTTTGCAGTTTTCTATGCGAGGATTTGGAGCGCCAAAAATGCTGTAGGGTTTTGGTCTCCTGAGGCTAACAACAGAATTATGACATTTCTCAAGGCTGCATTCGTTTACATCATTCCTGAGTTACTGGCATTGGTGTTTTTTATACTTCCTTGGATTAGGAATGCACTTGAGGAATTGGATTGGAGCATTTTGTATCTGTTCACATGGTGGTTTCATACACGACTTTTTGTGGGTCGTGGCCTCAGGGAAGGTCTGGTTAACAACTTCAAGTACACATTATTTTGGATTGCAGTACTGTTTTCAAAGTTCGTGTTTAGCTATTTTCTTCAGATCAAGCCATTGGCTGCCCCAACAAAGGCACTTTTGAATCTTGGTAGTATGAAGTACAAATGGCACGAATTTTTTGCTAGTAGTAATAAAATTGCTGTCGTGTTGATCTGGCTGCCCGTTGCTTTGATTTATTTTATGGATATGCATATCTGGTACTCTATCTTTTCTTCCCTTGTTGGTGTGGTTATCGGATTGTTTTCACATTTAGGGGAGATTAGGAACATTGAGCAGTTAAGGCTTAGGTTTCAGTTCTTTGCTAGTGCCATGCAATTCAATCTTATGCCAGAAGAACAGTTGCTAGGTCCTAAAATGACATTGGTGAAGAAGCTGCGTGATGCAATCCACAGATTAAAGTTAAGATATGGACTTGGTCAACCTTACAAAAAAATTGAATCAAGTCAAGTTGAGGCAACTAGATTTGCCTTGATATGGAATGAGATCATTACAACGTTTCGTGAAGAGGATCTCATCAGTGATCGGGAACATGAGCTCTTAGAATTGCCACCTAATTATTGGAACATCAGGGTTATTCGCTGGCCATGTGTCTTATTATGCAATGAGCTTCTTCTGGCTCTTAGTCAGGCAATGGAACTAGCTGATGCACCTGACAGGTGGGTTTGGTTGAAAATATGCCAAAGTGAGTATAGGCGGTGTGCTGTAATTGAAGCTTATGATAGCGTCAGATACTTGCTTCTCAAGGTTCTTAAAGATCGCTCGGAAGAGATTTCAATTGTTGAAACTTTTTTCCATGAAATAGATAACTACATTCAGATTGGGAAGTTTACTGAGGCATACAAGATGACGCAACTAGGGAAAATTCATTCCAAGTTAATATCGTTTATTGAACTTCTGATGAACCAAAAGAGGGATCTGAATGCAGCAGTGAACATATTGCAGGCTTTGTATGAGCTCTGTATTCGAGAATTCCCAAGGGTGAAGAGAACCACCACGCAATTGAGGCTAGAAGGTCTGGCCCCTCAGAGTCAATCTAGTGAGGACGGCTTGCTCTTTGAGAATGCAGTTGAGTTTCCTGATGCTGAAGACGAGTTCTTCAACAGGCAGGTACGACGTTTGCACACAATCCTTACTTCTCGAGACTCAATGCACAATGTCCCACAGAACATTGAGGCAAGAAGGCGCATTGCCTTCTTTAGCAATTCACTGTTCATGAACATGCCTCACGCTCCCCAGGTTGAGAAAATGATGGCTTTCAGTGTTTTGACCCCTTACTATGATGAAGAAGTGTGCTTTGGCAAGGAAAATCTCCGAAGTCAGAATGAGGATGGCATTTCTACGCTCTTTTATTTACAGAAGATCTATGCAGAAGAGTGGAAGAATTTCATTGAGCGAATGCACAGAGAGGGGATGGAGGATGATGATGAAATTTGGGACAAAAAGTCTAGGGATCTTCGACAATGGGCTTCGTACAGAGGTCAGACGTTGTCTCGCACTGTAAGGGGAATGATGTATTACTATCGAGCTTTGAAGATGCTTGCCTATCTTGATTCTGCATCTGAGATGGATATAAGGACAGGAACACAACAAATAGCTTCTCATCACTCGATGAGGCAAAACCATGGTGTCAATGGTCTAAACTCGGCCAAGCAGCCTTTTGGTCGTAAGCTTGCCAGGGCTGGTAGCAGTGTCAATCTTTTGTTCAAGGGGCATGAGTATGGGAGTGCGATGATGAAATTTGTATACGTGGTCACCTGCCAAGTTTATGGACAGCATAAAGCAAAGGGAGATGCTCGTGCCGAGGAGATTCTAAATCTGATGAAAAACAATGAGGCCCTCCGAGTTGCTTATGTTGATGAGGTCCATCTGGGCAGGGATGAAGTTGAGTATTACTCTGTTCTTGTAAAATATGATCAACAGCTGCGTAAGGAAGTGGAGATCTACAGGATCAGATTGCCTGGCCCCTTAAAGCTTGGAGAGGGCAAACCTGAAAATCAGAACCATGCCATAATCTTTACTCGGGGTGATGCAATACAGACAATTGACATGAACCAGGACAATTATTTTGAGGAGGCACTCAAGATGCGCAACTTGTTGGAGGAATTCAAGACGTTTTATGGACTTAGAAAACCGACCATTCTAGGAGTCCGTGAAAATATCTTCACAGGTTCTGTTTCTTCACTTGCTTGGTTCATGTCTGCACAGGAGACAAGTTTTGTGACCCTGGGGCAACGTGTTTTAGCAAACCCACTGAAGGTGCGGATGCACTATGGTCATCCTGATGTGTTTGATAGGTTCTGGTTCATTCCCCGCGGTGGTATGAGCAAGGCTTCAAAAGTGATCAATATCAGTGAGGATATATATGCTGGCTTCAACTGCACACTTCGAGGTGGCAATGTTACACATCATGAGTATATACAGGTAGGTAAGGGAAGGGATGTAGGCTTGAATCAAATCTCAATGTTTGAGGCAAAGGTTGCAAGTGGCAATGGTGAGCAGACTTTGAGCAGAGATGTATATCGGTTGGGCCACAGACTGGACTTCTTCCGAATGCTTTCTTTTTACTACACAACTGTAGGATACTATTTTAACACAATGATGGTGGTGCTAACTGTTTATGCATTTTTATGGGGCCGTCTCTATCTTGCTCTCAGTGGTGTTGAGGGTTATGCTAGTGAGAAAAGTACTAACAACAAAGCTTTTGCTGCAATTCTAAATCAGCAGTTTATTATCCAGATAGGCCTTTTCACTGCCCTACCAATGATAGTTGAGAATTCGCTTGAACATGGATTCCTTAATGCTGTCTGGGACTTCTTGACAATGCAACTGCAGCTGGCATCACTCTTCTACACATTTTCTTTGGGAACACGAACCCATTATTTCGGTCGCACTATTCTTCATGGGGGTGCAAAATATCGAGCCACCGGACGTGGTTTTGTGGTGGAGCACAAGAGCTTTGCTGACAATTACAGACTTTATGCTCGAAGTCATTTTGTGAAGGCAGTGGAACTTGGGGTCATTCTTACTGTCTATGCTTCAAATAGCCCTTTGGCAGCAAATACATTTGTTTACATTCTGATGACAATCTCAAGTTGGTTACTTGTACTTTCATGGATACTTTCTCCCTTTGTGTTCAACCCTTCTGGGTTTGATTGGCTAAAAGCGGTGTATGACTATGAAGATTTTATGGATTGGATATGGAATAGTGGTGGGATGTTTACAAAAGCTGAACATAGCTGGGAAACATGGTGGTATGAGGAACAGGACCATCTAAGAACAACTGGTCTTTGGGGAAAGCTATTGGAGATGATTTTAGATCTTCGCTTCTTCTTCTTTCAGTATGGTGTTGTATATCAGCTGAAAATTAGTGGTGGGAAGACAAGTATTACTGTTTACTTGCTGTCTTGGATATGTATGGTTGCTGTTATTGGAACTTGTATCATCTTCGCTTATGCTAGGGATAAGTATGCTGCAAAAGAGCATATAAAATATCGGTTAGTACAGCTCATAGTGATTGCTTTTACAGTACTTGTGATAGCACTTCTGCTGGAGTTTACAGACCTTACTGTTCTTGATCTAGTGAGTAGCCTCCTGGCATTTATCCCCACAGGCTGGGGACTTATAAGCATTGCTTTAGTGCTTAGACCGTTTCTCCAGTCCACTGTTGTGTGGGATACTGTAGTGTTCTTGGCTCGGCTGTATGATATGCTTTTCGGATTGATAGTCATGGCTCCTGTTGCGATACTATCATGGTTGCCTGGATTCCAGTCTATGCAGACAAGGATCTTGTTTAATGAGGCATTCAGCAGAGGGCTTCATATATCTGTCCTTCTTTCCAGCAAAAAGTCCAACTGATGAACCACTCCAGGTAATATATAACATTGCTAAAATGTTTCTTAGATTTCTGCTTTTACTATGACATGTATTACTTTCTAAGGATGACCCTTAAGGGGTCCCTTCCAAAGAAATATGTATATATAAAAAGAGCTTATAGTTTCAATCAGTCGTTTAGATACATAGATGAGTGGAACCACAAGCTGAATCATTATCTTCTGGCACAATTTCATGTAAATTTTATATATTCCCTGTTTGGTTTTAGTTTTTAAATCATTCTTACACTGTTTGTTTAATGGTTCAGGTTGTCCGAAAATCGACTGAATTTCCATCGCCGTATCTTATTTCCTGCATCTGATGGGATCATTTGATTCCTGTTGGGATCCAATCAAGATCTTTTAGCTAGTTTAAATTTGTCTCTCCCTTTGTACAGAATGAACACTTCAGTCAATGGGCATTTTGGTCAACCCTAGTTTATCTTCTTTGTGATTCCTTGCATATTTGTTCATACGCCTAGCTTTGTATATATTTCTCCCTCATTTGAGGTTTGCTTCATTTAAGTTGTCGTATTTGATTTTTAAAATAGTATATCCTTGATAAATTTGTGGAATATAGAATATAGTAATTACTGCCCTCTTAATATTTAAAAGGAAATCGAAGGTATTAATTTCAGAGATATTAAAAAAAATCTTTGTGAAAATTTTAATTAAGTTATTTCTTAACATATCAAATTTTATTTTGAAATTAATTAATGTTTATAATTACTGAAAATATAAATATTTAGAATAATTAAAAAATAAAATATCAATTTTACATAATAAGAGTCCAATATTATCATAATTACTATTATTGTCAAGTTATGCAGTTGCACTTTTTTTTTATTATCTTTTTAAAACAAAACACTACAATATTATCAAATGTTTTAGGAATTGGTTTTCTACGCGAACAAAAAATGAAAGAAAAATAGAAATAAACAAAATATTACAAAAGATACTAATAATATTCCTATTTAAACTAGGCGTAAAATAAAATAGGACCTACTACTTCACAAAAGATAACCTCACAATTGCAAACAATAAATATAATAGAATAAGAATTGATGTGATATGTTTATTCTATTAAAACTATACTAAAAATTATTAAATGAGTGTAATTATCATTTTTATGGTATAACTTAGTAAGAATGTCGATCATATGAGAACTACAAGTGTACTAACTGTCTGTCTATAATCTAATATAATAAAACAAATGATTAAATTCAAAGGAATAATTAATTGAATTAATCTAAAATGCCAAACCAAAATAATAAACAAGATTGAAGCAATTAATAGATAAATAAGATCTAAATGTAGAAACCCCTAGAACCTTTTTATGCATAGAATTATCTCGATTCAATAATTAATCCTATTTTCTTAGGCTGGTAGGAATTTTAAAGTTACAAATCATATTCTTTTTCAAGACATGCAACCTTTATCTTGAAGTTGATTCATTGAAGTCTTTTTCCTATCAAAACCCTATGAATATATAAACTTATTATATGAATTCTCTTGATATATTTGTCTCTAACCTAAAGATATATGTTGTTCTATTTCTAAGGAATTTATGCAACTCTTATTATCTATGCTGTGATCTATTTATACATGCAATTTCCCATTCCTTACATATGAAATTTGAAATTGAATCAAACGATAGCATACTTTGATTCAATATAATAAGTAATCATAAATAATTTGCAATAAAACTTGGTTCTTTCATTAAATTGAAAAATCAAACCCAAAATAATAGTTATAGTATTCATCCCATTTAGATTTAATTTAGTTAATAAGATAAAAGAAATCAACAATAATTAAGAGAAAAATATGATAAAAGCAGTCATTCTTATAGATTCTAGAAATCTTGAAGCTCTTTGGTTAAATCTTGTGGATTCCCTACTTGTGCAAGAATGAAAGACACAATACACTACACAAAATTGTGTAAGTTCTCATGTTTGCATTGTTGATTTCCAAAGAATTTTCTAGAGAACACATAAATCTAAATGGACCTATGTTTGGGATAATATAGCTCATTAAAAGATAAGGTTTCATGTAGTAAAGAAAAGAGGAGGAATAAAAGAGGGAGTTCATTATCTTGTTTTCGTTATTACTTTTTTGTTGATATTCTTTGTATGATTATAAACTAATAGGGATATATGTTTAGGTTGGATGAACCTAGGATGTAATATAAGTTGAATTTCATAAACAATTCAAGAGAAATGATAAAAAAAAAGATCAAATTTTATAATAAGGCACAATTTACATATGTGCTTATTATATTTATGCTTTAGTAATGTCATAGAATTTAAAATAATCTTGACTTTCTAAAAATCAAACAAAAACATTTTATTCTTATTTTACCATGCAAAGAATTAGATTTTGTACCGATTTTCCAATAATTTATGCCTGAGTTAAGGAGAGAAATAGTTTGATATCTTTTTCAATTTGGAGGTTTAATTAGGATAGATCTTTAGTAGATTGGATTAAAAGGCTCCAAATATCTGACATGTTTTTTTTTCTCATTTTCAATTGATAAAGTCATATATAAATTATTTTCTCAACAAATGAGTCTGAAAAGAGGTTGATATTATACTCATATATGCTAATAATGACATATTTGGATGATCAATGCACCTACATTATGCTCAAAGTTTAGAAAATCTATTATCACAATGTAAAAGACCTCTCACTGCATTATGTCCAATTTTAAAGCTTAGGAATATGGTCACTATCAAAACTCGAATTTAGAATCTATTAAAAAGTGTATCTTTAGTAGGGGTCAATATAAGCTGGCAAAACTAAGTTTTATGGATGAATCTTTTGAGATTCCATTCGGCGTTGCCATTTAAAAAGAACCTCTATGATTTAATAATTAGCAGCGGTAACTTTATATTATTATTTAGGTTAAAAGACATAAACATCCCCTATAATTTAAGAAACTTTAGATAAACTCCCTAAATCTTTAAAATTCTCGGAAAAACTCCTTTTACTTTTCAGTTTTCTAAAAAAATATCTTCTTTTAGACTTCAATTAGAAAATAACAAAGAAATAAGTGTCATATGAGCACCAAATGTGAACTAATCAATTATTATTAATATAGTACTCTAACTCAGCTCTTAGACTTGACTCAAGTGAATTAAAATTAATAATTTAAGATAATATAAATATTAATTTAGATTGAATTTAATTAGTTTGATTTATATCTAAGAACTAAGTTGAATCACCATATAAGTAGCATTTGATTAGTACAAATGTGATGTTCATGCCATATATATATTTCATCATTATTTTTTAGCCAAAGGCCAAAGAAGAGGGTTTTTTTAGAAAAATAAAAACTAGGAAGAATTTTTTTGAGAATTTTAAAAATAAAATTTTTTAAAGTTTCTTAAACTATAAAAGTGTTCTATACCTTTTTATCCTATTATTTCATTGTGTAAATTAAGTAAGACAAAAATTTTAATAGTTGGTAATGCATATAAAAGAAGATTAAAAACAGTCTCTCTATTAGTTAGCGATAAGGTTGCATACTATTAAACCTTTTCAGACTTCACGTGTTAGCAAGATTTCTACTAAAAATTGTTGTCGTTGTTGTTGCATATAAAAGAAAACATAATTACTAAATATCAAAATTTAAGCAGCTCTGGAGTTATAATGAAAAGTGTTTAGGAAACAGCGTTGCTAACAAAGGCTATGATGCAATTAACCCAAATTTTAACGGACCTTCCACTGTAATTAAAACTAATTAAAAAGCCATTTTTGCTCTGAACGATGTACCAACGGGCTGTTTTGCCCTACAAAGTTGTGTCAACAGGGTGTGTCGCCCACCGAAGTTCTGCCAACAGGGTGTT
>JAOQMM010000002.1:21283727-21294253 GCA_027563515.1 Erythroxylum platyclados
GCGAAATCACAGGCACGACTAGTTGGCCTCGAGGTTGCGGTACTTCCCCTTGCCGAGCTGGCCGTTGCGCTCGGAACCACCACCAGTATACATCAAATCCCATTGATTAAAGGGCTTTCTCATTATTGCACTAATCATGACTTCCTGGCCTGTGTCTCTTTCGAGGATGAAACAGTTTCAACGGCGAATTTGGCAGTAGACCAGAAAAAAGGAGTTTATATACTTAAATTTGGAGACAAGTGGGAACCGTAAAGTCTAGGACTAACAACGCCTACTGGGCAAGCTATAATTGGGATATGCTTTGTGATACCAATGGACAAGACAGCAAGGATCCACGTCTGTTAGCTTCAATAATTTTGGTCCTGCAACAGTGACGGATATACTCGAATATTCATTTTTAGTATAATTGCATATTGTTGCTGTGTCAGATCCAGGCTATTCTCGTGCTTTTATCTAAAATTCTCAGGGGGTAATATAAAATAGAAAATGATAGAAGTCTGTAAGCATCCTATCCTGATCTTCAGCATGGCGTGGAAGCACCATTTGGTGTGATCGAGTGCTATAGTCGGGTAACATCTAGATCATTATCCACAAGATGGGGCCTCATTGTCCCTTGACAAATACCTGTGAATTATATGAGAGAAATAATGTACTATCCCTCACCCAAAACGCGACGTCCTGAAAGCGATTTTGCGAAATTTTTGTCTAGAACGAACAAGATGCTTACGATTTGTTTTTATTAGAAGTTTGATTGAATCAAATAAAACAACTTGAAGAAAAATAATAATGCTTATAATTATGCGGTCAAGTCAATAAGGAATCATTATGATCCTGCCCTGATGGTTTACAATGAAAGTTTTCAATTCTCCTTCCAGATGTTAAGAGCCATAACCATCTCTACTTCAAGCTTAACATTCCAAGCAGAAAAGAAAACCCAACCTTACTGAGTATTTAATCTCCAAGCCTTTTCTGAGTATCAGAGATATATTCTTGTAAAGATACAAGGCGATGCAGTAATATGTATAATGGCAGACAAATTCCAATTAAGAGCAACAACTTCACTGCATTTGTGGTACTCCCTAATTGTTTTTGACAGTTCTAGCAATAAGTCACATTGTTAAATGAAATTTTATAAGTAGGTCTCCTTAACTTATTCTATGCAGTTGACATAACCAATTAATCGAACCTTATGAGCTTGAAGGAAGAGAGGTTAAGTTGAAAAGAAATTGAATTCTTTCCTAGATGTAAGAGAAAAAGTTGCACTTAAAGAATATACGTTGAATAGATTCAACTTTTTGATTATAAAGTGCACAAGAATATGGTAAGTTAAGAACTCTTATGAGCCTATTTTACGTGCTTAAACTCTCCTTATAGCAGGCCAAAGAATGAAAGAAATTCTAGTGCTAGCTTGTCTAAACCAAACTATCTTGTACCGATTAATCCTTAAAGCTTAATTCCTTAATAACAATTTGCAAGTGGCATTAGAAAATAAACCAGATGGGTGCCCGCACCATGTTATAGAGTCTTCTTTGTTGAAGTTAAGATTAAAACTAATGAGATGGATACAGAGTGAAGTCCTTACCAGCTACTCTAATATTAGGTTATTGCTAAGAACATATTTAATTGAAGCATGATCTAGAATGATGCTCTTAAGAGGACTAAGCTTTATTATACTACTTAAAAGACCATGAATGATTTAATTATCATGCTAGAACCAAGTAGAAGCTCTATTCTATATCTTATGCGTGAATTTCATCATGAATTTTTCCCTTAAATTGAGAATGTGAATCATAGTCTATGAAGAGTTGCATTTAGGAAGGATATTCCCAAAGGTTTCATTTCTTTTGATAATGTTCATGGACCCATCTAACCCAAACAACCTCCTTATTACTTAGAATTATCCATATTCTTTTGATCATGAGGACCTTGTTAGTGACTTTGATGGGCATTATTCCAAGTCCTCATTCCTCTTTAGGTAAATATAAATCACTCCATTTAACTTTAACAAGTGATCTTTTGGAGATATCACTTGATCATAAGACTCTCTTCACTACTACTCTATTCTCTTCACTAAACTTATTAAAAACATGGAATCAAAGGACTAGTAAACATTGAGGCTATAAGCATTAAATTGATGAGTTGTAATTTACTTATTATAGATAAAGATTTTTTTGGTACCAATTTTTTATTCTCTTTTGAATTATTTCAATCAATGGTTGTCCATATAAATAGGTCTCTTAAAGGAAATAGGAATGCTCAAGTATATTAAAGGAGGCTTTATAACCCTTAAACCTATCAAAATGGAGAGCCAATTAGAAATATGATGAGTGTAAGAGGAAATAAACAATTGACTCTTGTATTTATAAATGGTAAGATCAGAAAGCATTTGAAGGTATTCATTTCAATCATTAAAAGCATTAATAGAGTCTGTATCATATTAGAGAAGAGAATTAGATCATGTTTAAATGATAAGTTACAAATCCTTAACCTCCTGCATTTATAATGAAACTTAAAGTTCCTCTCCTGGTTGATTACAAATCTAATGAGTCTGGTAATTACTTCTACATATAAGGTGAAGATCTATAAGGACAGGTGATCTCTTTTTCTTAATTGCACTATTAATAAGTTTGGAAGGCTTCCCATTGACAAGAATACTATAAAAGAGAGTTATTAAATATTGTTCAATCTAAAAAACAAAAATTGTCAAGTATCTAAATGCCTTTACGGAGTTCAAGATAAAGTTCCAATCGGTGAAATTAAAAGCCTTGTAAAAGTCAACCTTGAGTGTACAATTCTTACTTGAGTTTGTCCTATTATATTTATTAAATAATTATTGAGCAACTTAGTTATTATCCCAATATATTTCCCTTTAATAAAATTTATTTATGAAGGATGTATATAAAATGCCAATTCAACTTTTAGTCTATTATTAATTATCTTGGAGATGATCTTTTATATGGTGTTGCAGTAAAATATTAATCTAAACTACTTTAGATAATTAGGAGAGTGAACCTTAGGTATGAGACTAATGAAGTTCTTGTTTAGCTCCCTCAATATTTTGCTATGATTGAAAAATTCCAAAAGTGCTTTAGTGACCAAGTCTTAGTATGAGACTAGGTTCTCTGAAAAAATAAGCATTTAGACTATCAAGATCTAGGGTATTATTTGATTTAAGAGCAAACAAATCTTCCTCCACATCATTTTCATTAAAGGGTCTAATTAGGATCTTGGTCTCTTTATTCGAAAATTTTTCAAAGATAAAAAATTGGAGAATCAACATATATAAAGAGCCATTATCAGGAGTACCAGCAGTATTAAAGAAATAAGAGTGCCTCCTACAATAGATCAATGTTCAAGTTATTCTGATTACTATTATTATTTCTAGGAGAAGTAATTATGTTGATGTTCCTCTTAGAGAGAACTAATTTATAGAGGAAAAAAAGTATTTTTATCCCCCTCCTTGAGTCATTGAATTCTTAATCTTTGCCTTAAGAGGGAGTAACTAATATCAATAGCTTGATTGTAGCTAAGTAGAGCTGGTTTTTCTTTAACATATAAGTCCTTCTCTAGAGGGGAAAGGTAGAGATTAGTTTGAGCTCTATTAGTCTCTCTTTATTATAAAATGCTGCCTGAAATGTATTATTAAACAAGTTGTAATTAAGAGTCTTGAGTTCATCTTTAATCTTCTAAAATTTCCTCATATAATTGTATAACTTATGCCTTTAATAATCATAGCTCATCCCATTCGTGACTGTTGCTTGAAATCCCTCCAATTTAGTTAATAAGTTGTTAAACTTAAAAGGATGTTTCCTTCTTCAAGTAGTGAAAAGATTTTGAATTACAATAGGAGGATGATTAGAAAAGAGTGGGTTGTTGAAAGAGGCTTTACTCTTATGAAATATAAAGATCCATTATGTATTAATTAATGCTTTATCAAAATTTTTCCTCAAGAATCATCTTCCTTTATTTTTGTAGTTCCACGTGAAAAAGTGTCCTTCCACTTTCATGTATGCTAATTTCCTTTAACTTATTTTATAAAGGAATTCTTTGAAATGTTACATTAAAACTATAAGCAAAAGTAACTTAGATATAAGAATTCTTATACATTAACATCATTGTTAAATGGATAAACTAATCAATAATACAAAATGAGTAGCCATAATCATATTAGGATTAAAAGTAATTACCAATATTCCATTATAATTTAGTGATTAGAGATAACAAGCTGATGCTTTCTGAAAAAGCTAAGATTTCTATAATTATCCAATTTCAGCTTAATTTCTAAGAGACCAATTAGAAAATGTTTAATGTCAAGCAAATATTAAGCCAAGCTTACTATTTATTAGGACTGTTAAGCACTCTAACATTTTATGATAGAGTAGACATTAAGAACGGGATGATCTGGATCTCTTTTACTTTCTATTTGATTTTCTCCTAGTGGCCATTTTGAAAGCATTACCTGGTTCAAGCTCAAGGTGCTCTTGCTCAAGTTGAGGATTGATAAAGCTATTAATCTACTATATGAGTGAAGAACTTGCTACTTTTAAGGATGGATTAATAAGGTCAGTGATGATACCAAATTTTTGTAGAATGGGGGGACATTCTACTACATCAGTCTGAAGTGTTTTCAATTTCTCCTCTATCCCTTTCTCTGATTCCTTGTTTAATGCCTGATTAGTCTTCTTAACATTAATAATTTTAGAGGTTCTATCATCACTATGGCTAGCATTTTCTTTTTAAACCATTTACATCAACTCATAGAATTCTCCTGTCACAAACCTCTTTCCTGCATGTTTTCATATTTTGTTTTGTTGAATGAGATTTAGACTCCATATTTATGTCATTGGGACCACATTCTTAAAGAGACTGTCATTATCATCAAGTCTGATAAAAGGGATAACATTTGGGAGATCTTATTAAACATCAATAAGAACATAAACCCTTATGTAGCTCACCCTTTTCATTCCAGCTGTGACTTCATCCAAACATAAAGGTTCTATAATATAAATTGTTAAATGACTAAGTCTCTTGATGGTCCAATATTCTAAAGAAACATTTTATATATTAATTCAAAGAGGACTTACTTTTGTTTATGGTTATACATTTGTATTCTAGACTTTCACTTTTGAAGAAACAATAGTTTTTTTTAATTAAAGTAGCAGGACTAGATTTAATGATTCTTTGTGATTGAACTGCTAAATCAAAATTAAAGAGGAATAAGTTATCCTTATTCACTAAGATTTCTTTAAGTCCATGTTGATTCTAGTGAGAGAAGAGGTAGTTGTTGAAGGAGCAATAAGCAAAGGGGGTACTATTGTAGGAGGGGAGGAGGAGAGTTAAAAGGAACAGATGAGGAAGGATTATCGGGGATATATGGAAAGGCTTTAAATGTTAAGGACACAAGGCTCAACATAATGTTAAAAAAGGACAAAAAAGGAGTATCATGGCCATAATTACACCACCATTATCATATAATATTGAATGAAGATTATCATTATGACATATAGCCAAACCTAAAAAGGATTTGAAAGGGATAAACATAAGGAAGTGCATTTTTTAATGGGGTATTCCGAAAACCATAACTGGGGTATTCCGAAAACCATAACTAAGTTTTGACTAGGAGTTAAATGCTAATAATCTTATTATGTTTTCTCTCTCTTTAAATTCTAAGAAATTATGATTATCAATTGAATTTAAATTATTAATAATCAAATAATTTACTTGATTCATGGAATTTATAAGATATTATGTGTACTTAGAATTTATTCAATATACATTAAAAATAATAACTTAAAATTACTTTATTATAAAAAATTTAAGTGCTTAACTAAATATTATTAATATGTTTTAATTTTGGTTTTTGGAAGGCTTCAAAAAGCTTTAAGGAAGTTATTCTTTTTATAAGAAAAGACATTGTTAGTTTTGTGATCCAAGCCCTTTATTTTGTGATCCAAGCCTTTTATTTCTTATTTTGCCATCATATAATGTTTGGACCATCCCTGAGGATGTCAATTGAATAACATTTATATTTATTCTAAAAATTTAACTATTGAAATAGAAAAGTCTAACTTTAGTCATTGAAATTATTTTATGAGAAAGATTGTCATCATAACTTAATTTAGAATTCAAATATGCCATCAATATAGAAAGATTTTATTACCTCATCAATTGCTTAAATTATCTTGTATTTATGTGTTCCAATTTTAAGGTAAAAGACTTTACTTTTCGATGTTGAACTTCCCACTAGATAAGTGAGATGAGTACTTAAAATTATGTTATCATTTTATCCAAAGCCAACCACCTTCTCTCCAACCTTCACCATCCTCAATAATATTCCATATACATATTGCTTTCTAGACGACGATATATTTGTAACTTGTTTTCCATCTCTAAATCTTAAAAGCAGTACCAACATGTATCAATCTACCTAAATTATTTTAACTCCAAACCTTTTATTAGAATATTAATCTTAGAAAAAAGTAATCAATAGTCATTTAAAATAATGAAAATATTATCATTCTATAGGGAAAAAAGGGTCAAACTGAATCCTAATATTTTCTCTAAAATTCAATTTAAACCCAAATATTTTGACATATCTGAAAAGAACCTTAATATTTCACAAACGTTCAATTTCAATTTTAAGTAAATTCTTTACTAGTCCTTCATTACAAAAAGTGTATGTGACATTTTTTTGTGAGTCCCTTAACAAATGTGTATCTTATCTAGCGAGTGAGATAAAAAAATAAATTAAAGGTTATAAAGTTTCCTCTCTCTTCTCTTTCTCTCTCGGTTTATCTTCAACTTCTCTATTTACCATTTCTACTCTTATGGTACTAGAGCCAAAGGAATTATACTATCTCCATGAATACCTCCATCTATAATCACATAGTCAACTGCCTCAATAGGAGATATGTAACAATCCAAATCTATATCTTTTTGAACTTATTCCATTGTATGACCAATGAAACTTGAAATGATCATGATGATATTATTCTTGTTATGCTAGTCAAAAGATTGGGGGAACTAGGGTCAAAGACTTTTTGGATGGCCTTTTCTTAGGTAATCAAGCTAGTTACATGCTAATTATTTGGTATGATCTCGTAAAAGTTAATTATCTTCCTTGCATTTGGAGGTAATGATTCTTGTTTCTCACTCTACATATTGATATTATCATTAAGTAGATTTTAGGTCCTGCATACACTCATTTTAGTTCCTATTTAGAGTTGTAAATAAATTATGTTTAAGTATGTTGACTTCTTGCTTATGCAAGTACTTAGGATATTTTCTTATTCTCTTTAAAGTATATGATCTTTTTGTTTTTTCTTCTTATTTACACTGATAGTCTTGATAATTTTCTTTTTGTTTTTAATTTTTTGTCGTTAAAGGAACTAAAACTAGATGCATTGTTGGACATGCCGCCACTTGGTCTTAATGAGGGTATTATGATATCTCAGGCATGGAACAATACTACTCTTTTACAGTGATATTTTTGGATATATTTTCTAATCATTTAGTAACTTTATAGGTTATGAAATTTGTTGAATTCCAAGCGTGTAGTAGTTTCACTCAGATAGTGTTTGATACTGCACTAGCAATCAGTGAACTTCTTCTTGCTTTTTCATTATTCAGAATTAATAGATGATTTCCCTCCTTACTAATGAGCTACTTTATATGGTCACACTTTTCTACTTCTTTCCCTCCCTGACTTTTTAGACGCATCAATAGGTAAACTAATGAAGGTGAATCTAAACCTAAAAATATATTTTTTTAATTTGAATTACAAATTTTTTATAACAGTTGTGAAACTCTTTTGTTAAGTGTTAAAAGGTAATTACCATAAGACTGTAGCCATGGTGAGTATGTTTAAAATTTATTTAAATCATAATATTCACCATCATTTTTTACTATAGGGTAGTTTATCCTTTAGTTTGCAATGCTACCATGGGTATAGCTAGTTATAGAGCTTTACTACTTTTTTTTCTTTTATGATGGTTGACTATTCAGCCTTTCTCATATTGTCTCTACTTATTTATTAACCAGTTGAAAGAGAAATTAACGTCAACAACTTTTGCTATTAGGTCACTCCTTGAAAAACAAGATGCATAACAAAATAATGTAAGTATGGAGGTTTATTTTCACAAAATTGTAGGCATGGTCAAGATTTAAGGACTTTAATTATTAATGTTTTAGTCTCACAAAAAAGTCAACGTAGTCCATGCATAAGGCTCCCCACTTTGTAAGGATCAAAAGAGTTTAATCAATATGCTCAACCTTCTCTTTGTAATTTTTACAAAGAAGTTATTTCAGTTATTCAAACATGTGACCTTATAGTCATAAATGAGCAACTTTTAGCAGTTGCTCCATGTTTCTCCCTCTTTTTAGTCTCACAATCTGGATCAATTGAGAGAGAGGATGACAAAAGCGCAGGGTTTTTTTATGATCCAAACAAGAATGAGTTTATAATAGTAATTACTTCGATGTTAATACACTTAAAAGTCAATATTTTCTTTCTATCTTGGGTAACAACTCATAAAAAAACAAAATGCATTTTAATATTTATATACTACGTGTTTCTTCAATTCTTGTCGGTGTAATTAAACCATAGCTTTTTTCTACAACTAATATCACAACATGCTTTGTATACTTTTTACCCTTTAAAAAACAACTTAAGAACTAAATTTTCTTTGAGTGTAGAATATAATGGGTAAGAACTTCAACAATAAGAAATCAATATTATAACATTTACTCTAACCTCACCCCGACCGAAAAGGGGAAAGTGTCCAGAAAACATAATCAATACTTTCAACATTCATTTACATTTAATTTCCAAAACAAAGCTTAAAAATTTCTTAGGCAAATTCTATAACAAACCAAGCTTGCAAGTCTAGCTCTCATTTTAGATTTGGAACAAGTTCTAAATGCAACTCTCTCTTTTTTTTATTTGTTCATGTTAGATTGACCTCATGAACCTAAATGCTTATGTTCATCATTACCTTCTTTCTTCCATAAGGGTTCAAAATCCTAGTAGCCACCAATTCTGCTTTATACATGTATTATGAGTTTCAACATACTTTCGGGAAGCGACAAAGGTAAAACATGAGAATCGCTACTTGAGTGGACTGATTAGCGTAAGAGGGGGGAGCGCTTGTTCTATCGAGTTGTCTAATACGTCATGTCCTTTCATGTTTCATTTGAAAAACATAAACATTCGGTTCACATGGATCAAGTTGTTAATTTAGCTTTTGAATCCTTAGGGGGAATCCATAGCAAGTCCAACCTGCAGGACAATCATAGGCTTATAGATAACAGCTGTTAGTGGATTTGACAAAGCAGAAAAGGAATCGTTTGGAAAAAGAATAAGTTAAAGTTATGTACGGTGGAAATTAATTGCATAAATAATTGCTTCTACGTTGATTTTTATTTCATGTGTATATTTGTATATTTTTTAATTCATTTACTACTTCAAATAAGTTAAAGAATTTTATCGTTAATTTTGCATACTTCACTTTTTTAGTTATATTTTTATTATAAAAAATGAGTTTTAAAATTTTATTTTATTTTATTATAGAGGAATCACAAGAATTAAACTTTTTTATAATAAATTCATAACTTACTACTTTAATTAAAATTTTTAAAATAATTTTTCTATTATTTCTTTTTGACCTATCTCTATTATTTGGGTGATTAAGTTCACAAGCAGGATAGATTTAGCATTTCATAATTCAAAAGTACTGTAAATCTCATATAACTGTTGAGATTATATTACTTGTTTCATCATGGGAGTGATGGTGAAACAAGTAAAGTGGAATCAGATGTCATATAATTGTCGCATGCAGAATAAAAAAAACCAGTTTGAAGATGTACGTGATCTGATAGACAAAACAGAAGAAGAAGAGCACGATAATCGGAATGGACTTGTTGAAGTAGCGCTTTAATGTCTTTTAAGGAAAATTATGGAGAAGTCGGAGAAATTGGGATTTCATTATAAGATTCCTTAGTGACAATAGCAACAGTAGTAGACTAGTTTAAATGAGTCAAGAAGAAGGCCCCTAAGAGTTATGAGTAGAGCTAGAGGCCTTTTTCTTTTTTAAATTTGAATAATAATACTTTGAACTATAGTGAAGCTACCTCAAACATTACAATGTGTCACTAAGAAATAAATTACAATACTTAAGTCAAAAGCAAATTACAAATACGAATGAAATTAACAGAAAAAGCTACAATTTCCATCTAGTCTTCATTCCTAAGGAGAGAGCATATTGATCAAATTTGGCTATCATAGTGACTCGGAGCCAATTAATAGTATCTTCAGCTAAATTATACTTGTTAACTTCCTCATTTCTATAGTCCTCCTATTTCTTTCCTTCCATATTGAGTAGATAATAGTAGTGAAGGCGGTTTTGTATATTGAGGCATCTTGCAACCTTTTTTTAACAGCATAAATGATCTAATTTAAGGTTAAGGACTAGTCATAATTGATCGAGGCTTCGGATAGCAAGTGTAAGATTCTACTCCATACCGCTTTA
>JAOQMM010000002.1:21303362-21323174 GCA_027563515.1 Erythroxylum platyclados
GTTATTTCGCCCGCCTAAGCTGTCCCAACGGGGTGTTTTGCCCACTAAAATTTGCTCAACAGGGTGTTTCTCCCATTAATGTTGCCCCAACGATTTGTTTCGCATGTCAAAGTTGTGCCAACGGGCTATTTCGCCCATCCATGTTATGCCAACGGCTTGTTACGCCCACTGAAGTTGTGCAAACAAGCTATTTTGCCACTGAAGTTGTGCCAACAGAGTGTTTCACCCACCAAAGTTGTGCCAACCAATTATTTTGTACGCCAAAGTTGTGCCAACATGGTCCTTCACCCACCGAAGTTGTGCAATGACGTGTTTCGCCCACCAAAGCTGTGCCAATGGGGTGTTTTGCACATCGAAATTTGCTCAAGGGGTGCTTCTCCCATTCAAGTTGTGCCAACGGGTTGTTTCGCACACCGAAGTTATGCCAACGGGCTGTTTCAGCCACCGGGCTGTTTGGCCCATCCAAATTGTGCCCACGGGTTGTTACGCCCACTGAATTTGTGCCAATAAGCTGTTTCGCCACTGAAGTTGTGCCAACAGGGTGTTTCAACCACCGAAATTTTGTCAATGGGCTGTTTCGCCTATCGAATTTGTGCCAATCAGATGTTTTGCAGGAACTTATGCCAAACGATTGTCGCACACCAAATTTGTGCCAACAGGGTGTTTCTCCCATCGAAGTTGTGCCAATCAAATGTGTCGTATGAACTTGTGCCAACTGGTTGTTTTATACACCGAAGTTGTGCCAACGGGGTGTTTCACCCATCAAAGTTGTACCAACTACGTGTTTCGGCCACTGAAGTTGTGCCACCGGGCTGTTTCGCCCATCCATGTTGTGCCAACAGGTTGTTTGGCCCACTGAAGTTATGCCAATGGGGTGTTTCGCACACCGAAGTTGGGCCAGCGAGATGTTTTGCCCACTGAAGTTACGGCAATGGGCTATTTCGCCCGCCAAAGCTGTGCCAACGGGGTGTTTCGCCCACTGAAATTTGCTGAATGGGGTGTTTCTCCCATTGAAGTTGCGCCAACGGGTTGTTTCAGTCACCGAAGTTGTGTCACTGGGCTGTTTCACCCATCCAAGTTATGCCAACGAGCTGCTTTGCCGCTGAAGTTGTGCCAACAGGGTGTTTTGCCCACCGAATTTGTGCCAACATGGTGCTTCGCCCATCGAAGTTATGCCAACGATATGTTTCACCCACAAAAGCTATGCCAAATGGGTGTTTTGCCCACCGAAATTTGCTCAACGGGGTGCTTCTCCCATTGAAGCTGTGCTAATGGGTTGTTTCACACACCGAAGTTGTGCTAACGGGGTGTTTTAGCCACCGAAGTTGTGCCACCGGGCTATTTCGTCGATCCAAATTGTGCCAATGGGTTGTTACGCCCACCGAAGTTGTGTCAATTGGATGTTTCGCAGGAAGTTGTGCCAAACTGTTGTTTCACATACCAAAGTTGTGCCAACGGGGTGTTTCACCCAGTGAAGTTGTGCCAAGAGCGAGTTTCGGCCACCGAAGTTGTACCAACTCGGTGTTTTAGCCACCAGGCTGTTTCGTCCATCCATATTGTGTCGACAAGTTGTTTCACCCACTGAAGGATTGTTTGGTCCATCGAAGTTATGGCAACGAGTTGTTTCGCCCACCGAAGTTTTGTCAATGGGCTACTTCGCCCACCGAAGTTGTGCTAATCAGATGTGTCGTATGAACTTGTGCCAACCGGTTGTTTTGTACACCGAAGTTGTGCCAACGGGGTGTTCCGCCCAACGGGGTGTACAGTATCAATGGGTTGTGTTTACCCATTGATGCTTTAGCAATGGGCTATTTCGGCCATCGAGCTGTTTTGTCCATCCAAGTTGTGTCAACGGGTTGTTACGCCCACCGAAGTTGTGCCAATGAGCTATTTCGCCACAGAAGTTGTGCCAAAAGGATGTTTCACCAATCAGAGTTTTGTCAACGGGTTGTTTTGCCCACCAAGATTGTGCCAATCGGATGTTTCACAAGAACTTATGTGAAACGATTGTTTCGCACACCGAAGTTGTGCCAACAGGGTGTTTCACCCACCAAAGTTGTGCCAACGGTTTGTTTCGCTCATCGATGTTATGCCAACCGGGTGTTTCGCCCACTGAACATATGCCAACAGGGTGTTTGCCCCACCGAAGTTGTGCCAACGAGGTGTTTGGCCCATCGAAGTTAGGCCAACGGGGTGTTTTTGCCAACGGGGTGTTTCACCCATCGAAGTTTTGTCAACGAGCTGTTTCGCCCATGGAAGTTGTGCCAGTCAGATGTTTCGCACGCAATTTTGCCAACGGACTTTTTCACCCACCTAAGTTTTTCCCAGCAATGTTGTGCCAGCCGACTGTTTCGGCAATCGAAGTTGTGCCAACGGGTTGTGTCTCCCATCGAAGTTATGCCAACGAGCTGTTTTGCCCACTGAAGTTGCACCAACGGGGTGTTTCGACCAGTAAAGTTGTCCCAATGGTGTGTTTCCCTACCGAAGTTGTGCCAATGGCATGTTTCACCCACCGAAGTTGTGCCAACGGGCTGCTTCGCCCTCCGAAGTTGTGCAAACAGGGTGTTTTACGCATCCATGTTGTGCCAACGGGGTGGTTCACCCACCAAAGTTGAGCTAACGGGGTGTTTCATACACCGAAGTTGTGTCAACGGGATGTTTTGCCCATCGAAGTTCTACCAACGGGTTGTTCTGTCGAAGTTGTGCAATGGGTTGTTTCCCCATTGAAGTTGTGCAAACGGGGTGTTTCGCCCATCGAAGTTATGCCAACAGGCTTTTTCGTCCAATAAAGTTATGCCAATGAGGTGTTTTGTCCATCGAAGTTGCCCTAATGGGTTATTTTGCACACCGAATTTATGCCAACAGGTTGTTTCACCTACCAAAGTTGAGCCAAGCAGACGTTTCGCACGAACTTATGCGTGCCAACCGATTTTTTCGGACACCGAAGTTGTGCTAACGGGGTGTTTCACCCACCAAAGTTATGCCAACAGGCTGTTTCGACACTGAAGTTGTGCGAACAGAGTGTTTCGCCCACCGAAGTTTTGTCAACGGGGTGTTTTGCCTACTGAAGTTGTGCCAATCGAATGTTCCGCAGGAAGTTGTGCCAAACGGTTGTTTTGCACACTGAAGTTGTGCCAACGGGGTGTTTTGCCCGCTGAAGTTGTGCCAACAGGGTGTTTCGACCACCGAGGTTGTGCCAACTGGGTGTTTTGCCCACTGAAGTTTTGTCAACAGGTTGTTTCGCCCACCAAAGTTGTGCCAATCGGATGTTTGGCACGAACTTGTGCCAACAGGCTATTTCACCCATCGAAGTTGTGTCGAAGGACTGTTTGAGCCATCGAAGTTATGGCAACCAGTTGTTTCGCCCACCGAAGTTTTGTCAATGGGCTACTTCACCCATCGAAGTTGTGCTAATCAAATGTGTCCTATGAACTTGTGCCAACCGGTTGTTTTATACGCCGAAGTTGTGCCAACGAGGTGTTCTGCCTGGTTATCTTTTCCAGGCGATATTATGTGAACTCATGTTAGATTCTAAGTTACACCCCTTACCTAAGGTTTCTCTTTGGGTGGACTTTACTCTTACATTTGAACTTGCAAGTGAGGGTTTCATTTTGTTGTTCATGTGGCCAGTCACTTGCCAATTTGCATTACAGATATCTAAGGGTAGTTTTTGCTTCATTTATATAATATATCGAAGTGCATTCAACACCATAGAGATATCCAACACAATCTTAGTGATTAATGGGGAAACTTAATGATGGAATTATGTCTGAAAGAGGTATCCAACAGAATCTTACGGAGATCACGCAGAGATGTCTCATAGGCACTCCTAACATTTTGTTGCTCTCTGCAGAAATACCATAGAGATGTGTTGGAGCAAAAGGCTCACCCTCCTCCTGTATATCCTCCACCACCCCCCATTTTGGTCAATGAATCAGCCCACAAAATAGCACTTGACGTTCCAACTGGAAGGGGATCAGCAAGGCGCATGAAAATGTCTTACAGGCGTCATCGGAAAGTTGTCGTCAGTGGCAAGGACGTGGACTCAAGTTAGGAATTTTGTTCAGGAACATATCATTCTTTTTTTTTTTTAGTCCTTTCACATTCATTCAAGGCGGGGATGGAACATTTGTCAAGATGAGGGTAGTAGTCCTATTGCCACAGAAAAATAGAGTCTCATTCTTTGCATAGCTTCAGATTTGTATGTCTCATTCATTTTTTTTTGTTGTAGAGTATAATATTCAATTATTATATCATGGGCCAGGCATTTCCACGTGGACTAATAAATTAAAAGAAACATCCAGTACTTACAAGTGTGCGTCTTGTTCGGTTAATTTATTCTTACTCTTTTCATATTATCTCATTCACACGTTTTTTTTAATCCGGAAAAGAATATCTCATCCCTTCTTTTGACAAATGCTGATTTGAGGAAAAGATAATTTCCTACCTTAAGGAAAAACATTACCAATGGTTTAGTTTCTTTTATAAAGCAATGATTGGATGGGACAACGTGCTTATCCTTAACTTGGAGTGGCTTATAATATCATATCAAAGCTAAATTTTGGGTTAACATATAAAAATATCTAATATCCTCAAATAAATCTTTATTATTATTATTATAAGAAGCTTTTTTTTTTATTAACTTCGAGCAGATTTAATAATAATTAATCCAAATCACAGGACCGTTTCCGTCGGCGACAAAATTTTAAGTGGCCAATCTTTCGGACAAAAGCCTTGTCCCACAACAAGATCCTTATCCCCGACACAACACTCCAATCTACTTTCTTTGAAATCGCAGTAAGTTCCTCTCAAGTCAAACCAAGATGTATATATAATATTGATGACAGATGTTTCGGCTTTGGGGATATTAACGCCATCCCTACAAATATTCAAATTTTACAGACGTTCGATTAGATCAAAAACATATGTCGTCGTCTTCGTCGTCAGCTGCTTTCTCGGTGATCTGCATCCTTCACTCTCTGATCGCCATAACCAGCGGGGCTTTGATGATGTTCAACGTCAAGGGAATCTACACCTTGACGCACGGCCCGCAAGCGGCAGTCAAACTCATGGGGTCCACACCCCACGATCAGCTGCTGATCCAGACCTCGGATTCGTTCTCAGGGTTGCTTCTATTACTCATCGGCTTCTTACTGTTGATGGTGGCGTTCGTTAACGATCTGGACTTCAAATCCTTTTTCGCCAAAGGCTGTACGGTGCTGCACGTGTTCGTGGCTCTGTGGAGAGTTTACTTTGAGAGGAGAGTTGAAGTGTTGGCTTGGGATTGGCTCAGGCAGACTGTTGGCGACATCTCATTGGCTCTCTCCTGGGTTTTCTTTCTTGTATATTCTTGGAGAGAGAAGTACGATTAATTCGTTTCCTGTCTTTGTCACTCTTCACTTATCCTTCAAAGTTCTTCTGAAATGCAAAAGTATCCACGTATGTGTACGGTTGTTGATACCAAAGAATTTGGCCTATCAGAATACGAATGAATCTGGGTTGAGAGGCGCCTCTAATATAACGAACATATTGTCGATTATATTTCATATTTAATGTAAAAATTATATTGTCCTATTTAAATATATTTTTTATTGTTAACAAGTTAGTTTTTATAAAGATTTTGTTAGTAAGAAAAGAAATTATAAAAAATTTATATAACATTATGGTCCATATCCATGATTATAATTTAGCTAGATATTGTAACTAACAAATTTAAAAATGAAGTCTAATGTTTAAAATACTACCTCTTAGATTACAAAAATTATAAGCCTTTTAAAAATATCCTAACTTAAAACAATAAACTATCCTCTTCTTTTCTTTCTTAGTGAAGAATAAAATCCAAAAGAAAATAACCTAAATCTCTCTTAATTCTCTCAACTTGTTGTGTTTTGAAAGCCTACACAACAGGTTGTTGGTGTATCGACATATCCACCGAACGATTAAGAAGTAGACATGGTTTTTGGAGTATTAAGTATGTTCAAAATGACATAGTTGGCGAGGTATGGAGTGGGGGACAATATTGTGTAATTGGTATGTGTTTTTCAATGGTATTAGTTAAGACTTTGCTTATTGCCGATGATTTATGATTTAATCACAAGTGCATAGTATAATTATAGCTAACAATGACGAGTATAGGTTGATCATTTGAGGAACTACTAGTACAAACAATCACTCTATTATCTAGTCTAACAAATTATGATGATGATTAATCAAACTGAAACTTAAAATAATAAACTAAAATAAATCAACATAATTGATTAACTAGAACGAAGATTAGATTAAGAGAATATAGTGGTACTTATAATTTGAATTCTCCCCGGACTTCTCATGCAATTAGGACTTCACCGATCAATTTAATCTAGAGTTCATTAGATCGTGGAAATTCCTTAAATATGCTATTATCTTTCTCAAGGTTAACAATTGACCCTAGGTTAGCTAATTGAAATCTTTTTCTAATTAAAACTACTAAAATTGTATTAATCAATTTATGAATTTCACTATTAGGTTTGACCTCGATCTAGAAGATTTATGTTGGCCTATCTCCACGTTTGAATACAACTCTTTTCAATTATACTAGATATATTCATACAAAGGATTTCTCAATCTCAATTACATGAAATCACACACAAATTAACATACTGGCAATATTAATTTATGAATAAATAAAAAATAATTTAATCTTAATGAAACTAAAGAATAAAATAAAATCACTACAAGATTCATCCAATCCAAATACCAATAAGAGTTTAGTTTCTGATCATGGAAGACATAACATCAAAATTAAAGGAAAAACATAAAACTAAAAGGAGCATGATGTAATCCCTTTTAATCTTAATGAAATCCACTTTAGATTGATGAAAATCCATTCTAAATACATCTCTTGTCTTGTTCTTCATTATTTATACCATTCTAGGTTATCAAAATGTGTTTCCTAAGCATCCTCTCTACTTTTCCTTTTAATTTTGCATTTTATAGTTTGAAAATTAGGTTTTTGGGTGTTACATAGGCATTAACATAGGTATGTTGGTGGCTATATAATTTAAAAATTACAAAACCCTCAAATTCAGAGCAAACATGTGCTCAAAATGTAAACAAGGGCGTTAACACAGGCTTGTTGGTCTCTAATATAGGCGTATCAATGACTGTGTAACTCTCTGAAACTTTAAAACCATTTGTCTGGCATAAAATATGGCCACGTTGAAGTACACGGGCATTAACATAGGCATGTTAGCGCCTATATACTTTTCCAATATCTTCATAACTTGGTCAAGATAGCTCCAAATCACTTTAAACTTGTCCCAATTTGTTCCTTTTGGTCTAAATAAGTGAATTACAACCTAAAAGCAAAATATGAACAAATCAAGTACCAAAAACAATAAATTAAGGTCCATCCTGAGGTTCATCTTATCCAAATACCAGTAGGAGTTTAGTTCCTAATGATGGAAGACAAAATCAAACTAAAAGAAAAATAGAAAACTAAAAGGAACATGATGAAATTTCTTTTAATCTTTATGAAATCCACTTTAGATTGATGAAATCCAGTCGAAATACATCTCTTTTCTTTTTCTTCATTATTTATATCATTCTAAGTTGTTAAAATGTGTTTCCAAAGCCTCCTCACTACTTTTCCTTTTAAATTTTCCATTTATAGTTTGAAAATTAGGTTTTTGGGTGTTACACAGGCATCAACATGGGCGTGTTGGTGGCCATGTACTTCAAAAAATTACAAATCAAATTTAAAGAAAACACTTACTTAAAATGTAAACAAGGGCATTAACACAGGTGTGTTGGTATTTATCACAGGGGTATCGATGACCGTGTAACTCTCTAAAACTTTTAAACCCCTTATCTTGCATAAAATATGACTATGTTAAAATACAGGGCCATTAACATGGTTATGTTAGTGCCTATATACTTTTCCAATATCTTCATAACTTGGTAAAGATAGCTCCAAATCACTTTAAACTTGTCACAATTTGTTCTTTTTGCTCTATATAAGTGAATTACAACCTGAAAACACAATATAAACAAATTAAGTACTAAAAACAATCAAATAAACAAGTGAAATGCACTAAATACAAATCTAAAAATATAAACAATTAAGCACATATCAAACTCCTGCACATCTAAGAATTTGTTTGTTCTCAAACAAATTAATTTCATTACTCTCAACTTAATAAGAAACAACTTTAAGAAAGCATTAAATACCTTAAAGATTTCAATCAAGATTCTCCATTATTCATTTAATTGCATAGTTTATTGAATTTTTAAGCTCTTATTTACTTGCATCAAATTATAAATCAATCTAATTCACTCCATAATTCTTCAAATTTTAACTCAATTTACACCATTTCACTTAGTGATAAAATGAACATACATGAAAAAAAAATTCTAAATCCTTTAAACATTTTCTTATCTCTTATTAAAAAACCACTAAATTTAAACAACATAAGAGCATTTAGAAGTTTGTTTAAAAAGTTACATAGTCTTTTAATGTAAGAGTAATACTTTGTCATGAATACTCTCTGTTATTTAATTAGGTGACTATCTCAAATGCCTGTTAACATCACTCATTAACTTCAAAATGGGCATGTTTCTTTTTCTCCAAATAATTATAACCTAAAAACACAATATGAATGAATCCATTACCAAGAAAATAAAAAATCAAATAAACAAGCAAAATGCAATAAATATAAACTTAAAAATATGAATATTTAAGCACTTGTCACTTGTGGCTTAATCTAGTATGGATTTAGTAGATATACTTTTACTTCGTGGATGTTATGTTTGATTACCATATTGTGTCCTACAAAATCGAATCTTATCAATTGATATATAAACTTGCATAAAATGTGTAATTAATTAAAATTGACTTGATTTGTAATATTTTGTAGATATTTTATCTTTATAAACTATGTTTGACCCTTCAAGTGGGACAAGATGGAAAGAATTATAACTTGGAATGATGTCAACATGTGTTGAATGCTAATAAGGTTTAGAAATATGAGTACGAGAAGACGAAGGAAATGTCATTGTTGAAAATTTTATTGAACATTTTAGTAAATTGATTATGAAGAGTTTAATTGATTTGTATGTTTAATTATATTAGATGCAAAGGGTTGATTATAATAAGGATCAATCAATAAAATGTCACAATGGCTAAAAAGCAGTAAGGAAAAAGGCATTGTAAGAGATGATATACATAAAGGCAATGAGAGAGAAAATTAATAGGTTAGTATATCTTTTTAATTTTTGGTTTGCATATGAATAGTTGTTGACATTTTAATTTAGTACCATGGAAGAGAAGAAGCCCTAAGGCATGAGGAGGTTCTAGTGATGGAGATTTAATAGTGAATAATTAGTCTTGAGGCATAGGGAGACACTAATGGTGGACATAAAAAAAAAAGTAGATGTCCTAATATGTGAAGAGATATTGATGATTGAGGAACATAAGGATGAGCCTGTCTTGAGGCATGTGGAGGCGCTAGTGATGGATAAATAAGTGAATAATTTGTCTCAAGAAATGAGGAGATGCCAATGATGGTCCCCAAAAAAAGAAGGAACATATCCCAACTCGTGACAAGACATTAATGACAGAGAAAGATAAGAATAAAACTGTCATCATACAAGAGGAGAGAATAATTAAGAAGAAGAAGAAGAAGAGGCGGTTCAAGATAATGGTAAATATTAAATGTAATTATAGTTTTAATTACATTTAACATTTACTTGAAATGCATGTTTTGAGGATCCAAAGATGAGCGTTGATGATGCTAAACGTATAGAATTGTTGCCATATGCGAAGAAATCTGTCTCGTAAGAGGATTCTAACTTTTGTATCTGTGTATGTTAAATATCTCCAAAGAGAATTGTTTCAAAAATGAGGTAACGTAGTAATTATTTTATGATAAAATTAATGTTGATGCACGTGTTATTGAATATTATTAACATTTGTACATTCTTGGTTGAAATGTTCATTTAGGTTTGCAAACAGTGCCGTTAAAAATGTTAGGTTTGTACTGATATTGAGCGATGTTCTTTCATGTTTTATGCTTAGGAGTTGTGTAACATAGTGGGTAATTCTAAATTTACTTTACAATATTCTAATTCTTTAAATATATCTTATGATATGAACACCTAATAGTTTTTAGCTACTTTTCATCAATTTTGTTACTTGAGAGTGTGATTCTTAGAGTTTGTCTAAGCAAGTATATACTATACTCAATGTTGGAGGTAAGTAATCTTGGAATATTTGATTAAGAATATAATGATAACAAATATTGTGTTGGAATTAAATTTGATTTTGTAATATTGTTAAGTGGACATAAAGCAAGTGCTAAAGGAAAATGTGGATAAATATTTATTATATATTTATTTCTTGCATATTCTTTTTAAGTATGAAAGAAATATTGGAAAAGATTTAGATATTGATATTCATAAGTGTATTTCATTTGTTTGTATTAGTATTTAGTCATGAAATAATAGTTTAGATAATTATTAAAAGTTAAATATATTTTTCTTATAGTTTTTCATCCCTATATTTTAGAATGTTCATTGGTGGTTGCTATATTTTAATAGAAGCAAGGGAATTTGCAATATTTGACTCTAATCATTGGATGACATTAAGAACTTGTGTTGAGTACTAGTAGATTGCAACATGTTGTTTATACTATATGACACAATATAAATCTTATTGAATCATACGTATTGTAACAAAATATGGGTTAGGTTTGTAGACATATGTCTTATGGCATGTGTTGTTGTCTTTGAGTTTGGAATGTGATGATGGAGCTTTTTGGTCAGGATATTCTATCCCTGATGCAAAAGAATTTGAAAGGTATTAAAACAAGTAATAAAAATATTATGTTTATCTCTTTTTGAATGTAAAATTATATTTTTAAGTTGAATTATAGAGATTGACTAATATTTTGAGTATGTATGTTTGTTGATGAACAAAGCAACGATTGTAAGATTAGTTATGTTATGCCTTAGCTCTTTATATGAAATATATTTTT
Organism: Erythroxylum platyclados; assembly: GCA_027563515.1. Taxonomy (NCBI): domain Eukaryota; kingdom Viridiplantae; phylum Streptophyta; class Magnoliopsida; order Malpighiales; family Erythroxylaceae; genus Erythroxylum; species Erythroxylum platyclados. The sequence goes on from JAOQMM010000002.1 coordinate 21,314,375, forward strand.
GCTAAAGCATATGAATTGCAATAAAAGGAGTCAACGAAGATTTAGAAGCACCTATATGATTAGGTGATGTTAAGTGGTTTTAACTTTTACCATCAATGCTTATATCCTATAACCAAACTTTGAATAAAAATATGTGCATAAACTAATGGACTATTAATTCCATTTTTTAGGAAAGGATTTTGCTTATGTATATATTAATAGTAATTAGACTAGTGAAAAACAAATTATCAACTACAAGTTAGGTAGATTTATAGTTAATTTTTAATAACTTCAACTTACATTAATTAAGTTGCTTCTTATAAAGTACTGACTTCTTTTATGAATTATGAACTTAAACAAAGCATATTTTAATTACAATGAAAGTTAAAAGGCAAGTAATGGATGATAATAAGAACACATTTTTGCAATAAAAATAAAAGTTGAGAACTATGTAGGACAAAGATGAAAAAGTTTAAAATCTAAACACCACAACTAAGTTGTTATTCCTTTTCTAGTACAAAATTATACATTTTAAACTCTATCCAATAGACTAAAATGGATTCTAAATAATTAGCTCAGTACTAAGCAAAAACAATTGTCCCTTTACTATGCACCTTATAATTAGGGAGAAATAGAATTGACATAAAATAATATATCTAATTTGAGAGCCAAATTTTAGCAACATAACTAGGTGATGAGGTATACTTATGAATGTTTTCAATAAGCCAAACATTGGCTTCAACTTTACAATGATGAATTATAAAATCCAAAGGCAATTGTTCATCATTACTGCTAACTCTTAGTTCATCTCGCTATTCAAGAAAATTTTTTGTAAGGTAATGAAATGACTACTCATAAAATTTCTTAATAGATTGACCTAATCCTATAACAAAATGGAGTAACATAATCACATTATGCTGGATTTGGGATTGATGTGATATATTCTTGATACATTTATGCCTTTTTAATTAGCAAACATGAAAAGAAAGAACTTTTTTATGAATAACAAGAATAAAAATAGGAGAAATACACACATATATCTTAGACAAATATAGAAAACAAGTTCATATTTCTACCCTCCAAACTTAGGGGGAAATGACTATATTAGAAAATTCTGATAAGAAATTAGTAATTTAACATAAAATGAATTTCTCAATGTTAAAATAAGAAAAAAATTTCCTTCAAAAATAACACATTTAAATATTACTTGTATTTAAGCAAAGAAGGAGTTTGTATTTTATGATATCAATTCTTTGGCAAGTTTGTCATCTAAACCAATTTTAAAAGATATAAGAATCATATACCAACTTTTGTTAATTATTTTGGGGTTTTTATTGTACAAATCTATTTTTTAGGGTTTAAAATTTTAAGGATCCATGTCAATTATCTGTGTAATAGCATAATTGATTACAAAAAATACCATATATCAACGTACACTATAATAAGACTCAATACACCTAAGACCATAAGTATGTATAAAAAAGATATCATCGAATAATACAGATAAGTAATGCATTCACCTATCTAGGGGAACATGTATTGCAAATGGTTTGATACATGCCTAAGAACCAAACTGTGCCCATTAGAAGTTTTATGGACATGGTTAACTATATGCATATATGGTCAACTGTGTTCATCTTAGGTTATTAAAATGATACTATGAAGGACATGGATTGGTATAAATAATATTATGGTTCATTAGAAATTATATTAGCACTTACTATATTTAATACCATAATCATATAAAAAAACACCATCAAATATTAAAATAAGTAACACCTAAACTATAAAGCAAGAATACCAAGACTGAGTACCAAAAATACTATGAATCTATACAAATTATACTAGTACTCATTACATCCCATACAACATGTATAAACAAAAAATACTATGATTCATTAAAGATAAGAAACTTTCATTACTTGAATTTTTATTTAGTTTTATTGATTACCATTTGGTCCCATTAATTTATATTTTTCCCATATAATGTGCTTATTTCTAATTAGTTTTATTCTTGAACTTGAAATTTTTAAGTAGTTTGCATTTTGGTGCTTAGAAAAGGAAAATTTCCGTTATAATTAATTTAATGAGGAGAGATTTTGAGAACGATTAGTGGAAGTTGGGAATAAATTTGGTTATATGAAATTTTTAAAGAAATAATTAAGAATAATTGATATTAGTGAACAAATTAAATGAAAATGCATTAGAGATTAAAAAAATTGAAATTATTAGAGAAAAACTATTTTGAGGTCATTAGTGTGCTAATAGGTGTTAAAATAAGTAGATATATTTTAACTTAGGGAAATAAGTGGGAGAAGGCTCATTAAAGGCATAGCTAGAATTTCACCCTATAAGGTATGGATACAAAATTTCTTTTAATATGTTAATAAGGGTTTAAGAGTTGAAAAAGCATAAGAGAGTGTAGAGAGAGAGAGAGAGAGAGAGAGGAGGTTTAGAAGAAGAAGAAGACTTGATTTCCAACAATGAGTGAGATTGCGTCCCTTCCTAAATCCATGTTGAAACAAATTTTTGTATAATAATTTTGAGCAAAATTTTTCTGTAAATACTTATCTTTCATAGATATTTATATGTATTCTAGTGGGCTGTAAAAAGTTTTGAGGAAAAATGGTTTAGTTTGTGAAATATAGGTTAATAAGTGTAGTTGCTCTGTTTTTTTATGTGAATAATTGAGCTATTATGTTCTAATTATTTTAGGGTTAAGAGATGTGAATTTTTACAAACTTTAAAAAATAAAATTTGTAGATATACATGCCTAGTTTATTCCTATAAAAAGGAAAGTACCCAAATTTTACAGGTTAAGAGATGTGGTCTAATTTCTGAAACTGGTTTGACTAATGGGGCTAATGTTGAGCCTAAGATTATACTCATGATTTGAGAACCTAGAGAACTACTTTTGAAGTTGGTTAAAAAATGAAAGTTTTATGTTTAGACATTTGGTAATCGTTTGAAAAATGGTTTGGATAAATTTCTGATGGTTTAAGAAATATAGTTGATTTACTGTAGACTTTTCAGGATGTTGCAACATCAGATTTTTTTGTTGATGGAAGCTAATTTCTAGGATTGTGGGATTTGAATTTGGAAGAATTTCAACATTAAAATTGTGCGTATATATATTTATATATGTATATATATATATGAATAATAATTGTGAAACATTTTGTGGTTTAGATCTAAATGGTTTTCTAGTTATACTTATTAAGATTTTGTTACTCTATGAGTAAATTTTATGATTGTGGTGAGTCATTATGAATATCTTAGGAAAAGGTTGTTTATATGAATTGAGAGAGTTGATTGAAATTGATGGTGTAGAAAATATGTGAATACCCATGAGAAATTTGTTAAGTTGTTAATGTTGTTATGTATAAATATTGTCTTGATTATTAGATTGTGATGGAATTTTTTGGCATATGCCTTTAACTTTTTGCTAGGGGATAGGAACACTAGATTTTTCCCATAACTCAATAATGGAAAGAATAATTGTAATAGAATTATTTCCTTAACTAGGCAAAATAGGGAAGCTATCATACTCATAAGGATCTTAAGGAGGAAGCTTTTAACTTCTTTAGAAACTCTCTTGTTCGGACTACTTATAGTAGCCTATTAGTGCAAATCCTTAGCTCTTTCATAAATAATTAGTTTAAGGAAGATGAGATAGAGCAAGATGTTGAAAGGATAGTGTTTGAATTGAGTGTTGTCAGGGCCTTTGACCTTGATGGTCTTAATAGGCATTTCTTATAGAAAGCTTGGCCACTTATAAGGGACTTGGTAACAAAAGCAATACTAGAGTTTTTTAGAAAGGAAAGCTTCTGGAATAGATTAGTAAGACATTTACTTGTCTAATTTCTAATATTCCTATTCTTAGATCACTCAGTGAGTATAGGCCTATCTATTATTGTAACACTTTTATATAAAATAAGTTTTTAACTATTGGTTATAAGATTAATGAGAGTGCCGAATTATTTGATAAGTGAAACAAAAGACGCCTTCTTAGAGGATAGAAAAATTAGAGATAACATGCTAATTGCTCAAGAGTTATTCAAGGGGTACACAAGAAAGAATTCCTTTAAAATTTGTGCTATGAAGGTGAAATTCTTTAGAACTCATAACTCAATAAGTTGGGATTTTATTCTTTAGTTGCTTAAGATGTTTGGCTTTACTGAAAAGTTTAAAAACTAATCAAGTCTTTGCATCACTACTACATCTTTTAATGTATTATTAATGGAGAGCCTATTAACCAATTCAAGGGTGGTAGGGGATTAAGGAAAAGAGATCCTATATCTCTTTGCTTGTTTATTTTATATATAGAAGCAATGATCACACTAATGAAGCATAATGTATCCTTGGATCCTAATTTTAAATGTCATAATAGATGCAAAAGAATAGGCTTGTTTAGTCTATCCTTTATGGATGACTTGATATTCTTTTTAAGAGCACATTATAGATCGGTAATTTTTCTAATGTCTTCCTTTCATATCTTTAAAGATCTTTCATGTTTGATTATTAACTACAACAAAATCTATTTGATTATTCCAGATAGTACATATCACCTTACTGATTGTCTTGCAAGTATCTCTAGTTTACAAGTCAAACAACCTCATTTCACATATCTTGGTCTCCCTTTATCAACTAAGAATCTTCAATTCAAAGAGTGCATACGACTAATATAGAAGATACAATAAAGATCGAGAAGTTGGTGTAATAAGGATCTTTCATTTCAAGGCAGATATAACTAATAAGATTAGTGCTCAATTCTCTTTATACTTATTGTTCATACCATATTTTCCTTTTTAAGAGCTTAATCAAATCAATAGAAAGGTTAATGAGAAGTTTTCTTTACGATGGTAGACACAGTGGGAGATTCAAGGTATGTTTAAGTGAAGTCAGCAAATCAATGAAACAAGAAGGTTTAGGAATTACATCAATTAACTTAAGCAACAAAGTACTTATAAAAAAGAGACTTTAGATATTAGTGGAGAACAAGGACTCTTTATGAGTTAGATGGATTTACACTTACTTTTTAAAGGGTAAAAGCTTATGGGAAATTATAGCAAGGCTTTCCTTTTCATAGTTCTTGTCCCAATTACTAAAGCTAAGAGGAATTCTAGCAAGAATCAATAAATATTAGGTTACAAATAGTGAAAGAGCTTCATTTTACTTTGATAAATGGACTAATGTAGGTCTTTCAGTTTGCATATATCTAATTCCTTATATATAGAATAGCATCTTAAGTAATGTTAAGGTAAGTGTATGGATCAAATCTAATCAATGGGCTAATTTTCCTATAGAATTGGCTCTTGTTATCCTAAATTATAGTCCTAAATCTAAAAGTAAAGACTATTACCAATGGGTGGGACACTCTTTTAGTCAACTCACTAATAAATCTTATCAGGACTTGATAAATTTGAGAGGAGAAACTAAGATTTGGTAAAATATTTTCTAGAGCAAAATCCTGATACTTAGGATGTCCTTCCTAATATGGTTGTTTGTCAAGAACAGAATAAAATCAATGGACAGTTTGAGTTAATTTATTTGGAATATGTCCCTTTTGTCAAGTGGCTTAAAAAACTCTTATGAAATTTTTTAATGTAATTTCTTTGCAGGAATATAGAGTATTATTCTATACTTATGCCATCTTCAAAAGTATAACCTCAACCATGCTGAATTTATATAATGGTTTTATAAGGACAAAAGCATTTATAAAAGTAATTCTTTTGTTTATGTGATAAGCTTCTATATGTACATTGGAAGAAGAAAAATACAAGATATTTTAAGGGGATGGAGGATTCCAAAGAGAAGGTTTAAGAAGAAGTTATTCAATGGACAAAAGATCAATTGTTGTTATTTCATGGATAATAAACACAAGGTAGGATATAAGAATTGCCTAGAGGATGAGACTTGTATCTATACTCTAGAGGTAGAGATTGCTAGATGGTTCTTTTTGTAGCATTAAGGGAACTGATAAGCGATGCTTAGATAACACAATTTTTCATGTTATATAGGTGTTTTTAAAGGTGTTGGAGATCTCTTTGTATAAGAAGCTCATTTGTAGGGTTTTAAACTCGAGACCAATGGATTTGTAATTTTTTATTACTAATTCATTTTAATTTTCTAAAAAAAAGTTTGTTATGTTAGGGTGTGAGTGAACAAGAAGTTGTTTGATGTAAAGTAGTATAGGAAGAAAAAAAAGTGAAAATGAGTAGAAAGACATTTATAAGTATTATCTCTGCATAAGATCTTAAGCGAAACACCAAACTAAAATTCTATTTCATCATATAGTTTCTAAAATGTAATAAATATATCAGCCTATTCTTTTAACAAAAAAACTAAGAAAGGGAGATCAATCATTTATAAAGGTAAAATATTTAAAACTAAGCTAAGAAGTAATTAGACACAGGCCTAAAATGTTAAGAGTGAATAACATAAAAATGAACTAACTTTCTTTTGTCACTTTAAAGGAAGTAAGCTCTATGATGCTTCCTTAACTAAAATGGTTGGCATTCTAATAATGGCAAACTAGATAAAATAAAACCTAAATATTTCAAAATTTGGTAAAGATGGGTAAAAAAAACTATGCTAAAGGAAAAAGGGAAGTGTCAGCCATATAGATGGGCTTTGAAGGTGTAGTAGGCTCAGACAAGTGCGATTACTCCTAGTTAGTAATGTCGTTAATGAATGGCATCAGCTTACTATATTTAGTTATCATAGTCAAAACCCTAAATAACATCAAATATGAAGATCAACGGTCATACTGCTTGACTCTAGATAGCAAGGCATGTAGTACGGTGAAGGTTTTTGAGGGGGGCCTGGGAAGAAATTAGACCTAATCCAAATGAGCCCATATACAATCAGGACATCATATCTCAACTCAAAATCGTAAGGCAATGGATATGAGTCCTATCCTTGTAAGCTCTATGATGCTTCCTTAACTAAAATGGTTGGCATTCTAATAATGGCAAACTAGATAAAATAAAACCTAACTATTTCAAAATTTGGTAAAGATGGGTAAAAAAAAACAACTATGCTAAAGGAAAAGGGGAAGTGTCAGTCATATATGTGGGCTTTGATGGTGTAGTAGGCTCAGACAAGTGCGATTACTCCTAATTAATAATGTCGTTAATGAATGGCATCAGCTTATTATATTTAGTTATTATGGTAGATAACATCAAACATGCAGATTAAGGGTCGTGTTGCTTGACTCTAGACAGCAAGGCTTGTAGTATGGTGAAGGTTTTTAAGGGAGGCGTGGGGAGAAATTAGACCTAATCCAAATGAGCTCATATACAATTAGGACATCATATCTCAACTCAAAATCTTAAGGCAATGGATATGAGTCCTATCCTTATATATAACTCACTTTATCCTTATGTCTCTTTTTGATATGGGATTACTCCACTTATAAATTTCTAACATACAGATCATGGTGGTATTAATAGATCTCCAAAAAGTAGATAGTAAAAAGGCATACTCGTGCATCTAATGAGATTACATCTGAGGCAACGAAAATAGATGTATTTAGATGATCCTTAACTCCTTATCCTCAAAACCATATTTGTACTATAGTAGACCCAAAAAATAATTAGTCAGTAAGGTGCTCATAATTAGTCATTAAGGTAAAGCAAAATATTGCTAAGATGTTAAATATTATAAGAGGTGCAGAAGCAGCAAACGATATCCTAAACTCAATTATAAGTTATACTGTGATTTTACAGCAAAAGAATCAATTTTACTACAAAAGACGTTACCAATAAGTTTTTAAATTATGGAGTATAAGTTATATTTCAATTGCAAGTGACTACGATAATTGTGAAAAACGCAGGCCTAATTATAAAAACTACAGCTGAATTTATGGCAAATTGCAATAAATTATTTTCACCACCAATTTTAGTTTCCTTTTTTCATCAAAATTTCCTTTTTCATTACATTAGCTTTCTAGCAAATGTTTCCATTGTACAAGAAACTATTAGCAAGATCTGAGGTCATTGGAGGCCATAGAAAAGGATCAAGCCCTACTTGAAACATAACAAATAAAATTTTAAAAATTAGTTGGAGAGATATAAATCGTATAATTGTTAAAATTTATAAGTAGATTAAAGGATTGGAGTACAAAGAGAGTTTTACAATTATTCATAAGTTAAATATAATACCTCTCTAGTAATCAGATTTGTAAATTCATAGTTTTTACATCAGTTAGACACAAATCATATATTTTTGTTATGGTTATATTACTAAAAAGCTTTTATATGTTACTTCAAAATGATTATAATAAAATAGTTGAGTGTAAAATTTGTAAGCTCAAAAGATTATTTTATGCTTTAAAGCAAGTTTCCAAACAATATAGAATGTAGAATTTAAAACCAAGTTGAAGTTTTACAGTTTTGATTAGTCCATTGATAATCATTATTTATTGATTCTTGTTGTTGAAAATCATTTGATTCTCTAGTTGTCTATGTGAACGATTTATTAATTGCAAGTGATAGGCTACTATAAAATTTAAAAAGTTTCTTGATGAACAATTCACTATTGAAATTTATTAAGTATTTTTCTTAGTTATAGGGATGCATATTAATCAAAGGAAATATTAAATATATTGAAAAAACACATCAAGCGCAAAATTATGAACCCTAGCTTCTCTTAGGATATTTCAACAATAATTTTATCTTTTAAAGCTAAAGTTGTCAGGTCCCTAAATAAGTCTTGCAAAGAGCTCATTTCATATCTCCTTAAGTGACAGGACCCCATCCTATCGAATCAGGCGACCTACCCGGCACTCCATGAAGACCCTTCAGTGGATATCTAGTCC
>JAOQMM010000002.1:21334019-21345097 GCA_027563515.1 Erythroxylum platyclados
AAGGTAAAGGTTGGGGAATTTAGTGGATCAGTTTGTTAGGGTTTCAAGGATCTGATTTGTTGGGGCAGAGAACAGAGTCAATACATGGGAGAAGAGGCTACATCTTGGATAAGAAGGACAAAATTCTCTCACACCGTTTTCTATCGCTTGGACCCGTCAAAATTGGCCGCTTTTCCTTTAAGCACTCAATCTGAGAATATTTCAGGGTTAAAATCAAGGCATGCTTCAGAAACAGCAGCTTCCATTCAGAAATCTTCAATTCCTGCAATTTCTCAGATTCAGCGAAATGCCATCACCCGTACGCAGAGGTCTTTGTCCCCACTACCTCAAACAGTTCTTTCTGATACTTTTAAACAGGCAAGGTCTGATAGGGTGAGATTCTCAACGCCAAATCCTCGTAGAAAAGATCATGACAGAGGACTTGTTGGAAAGTTTTTCCGCAAGGAACCCTACGAAACTAGGCCAGGAAAATCTTCTTCAAATTCAAGCCCACTTAGGCATTTTGCCTCAACAAAGGCTCATAAAAAATCAAGGAGCAAGAAGGATTCAGCTTGGACAAAGTATTTTGACCATGGTGGAGGAAAAGTTAATGCTGTGGAAACAACTGATGAATGGACTGTTGACATGTCTAAACTGTTTCTTGGGCTTAGATTTGCTCATGGAGCTCATAGTAGGCTGTACCATGGCATCTACAAGGACGAACCTGTTGCGGTAAAAATTATCCGGGCACCAGATGATGATGAAAGTGGAATCTTAGCAGCTCGATTAGAGAAACAATTCAATAGAGAAGTTGCACTTTTGTCTCGACTGCATCATCCAAATGTCATAAAGGTGGAAAAATGATTTCCCTTTTCCTCCCTGGATATATTAATATGAACTTGCATTGTATATTCTGAATAGAGAAGCCTTTTATTGCCTCCCTTGTTTTGTGCTGCTTAGAGAAATGGTGCAACTAGTATTTGTTTCCTGTTTTTGATTACTATGTTTCATTTCGCTGTTGATTTGAATCATAGATTTAAATTCTTGATTGTGTCTGGAAGTTTGGAACAATGATTGTTGAACAAGTTTTGAAACTGACTCACACTTTCTTAAAATCATACTTTAATTTTCTGAAACAGTTCGTAGCAGCATGCAAAAACTCACCAGTGTACTGTGTCATAACTGAATATTTATCAGAAGGTTCATTGAGGGCATACTTGCACAAGCTTCAGGATAAGTCTCTTCCTTTACGGAAACTAACTGCTATGGCATTGGACATTGCTCGTGGAATGGAATACATTCATTCTCATGGTGTCATTCATCGGGATCTCAAACCAGAAAATGTTCTTATCAGTGAGGAGTTTAACCTGAAGATTGCTGACTTTGGCATAGCTTGTGATGAGGCATATTGTGATTTGCTGGCTGATGATCCGGGTACGTATAGGTGGATGGCACCCGAGATGATTAAAAAGAAGTCTTATGGAAGAAAAGTTGATGTGTACAGTTTCGGTCTCATCTTATGGGAAATGGTTGCTGGAACAATTCCCTATGAAGATATGAACCCCATCCAAGCTGCTTTTGCAGTAGTAAATAAGGTATGGCTCTTACAATTCATCTACTGTCACCGATGTTGCTTGGATTGGGATTTTCATCTGGTAGATTTTCTTCTCCTTCTTTGATGTAGAAAAAGGGACCACTAAGTGAAAATTTGGATTACATTACAGGGGTACTTGACCCAAAGTACCTAATAGCACCTAATATTATTTGGAAGCGGTGCCTACTTTTGGGCAACTCCCTTGTCCCATTGTCTGTTTGGTTTCATTCCATCTCAGATTTCTCTGAATCAGAGCAAATTTATTGATCTCAATACATACTGTTCCTACATGGTGGAGAGATCCTCTGCTATGCCATTGTGCTATATTTTGTTCTCTTGCAGATGCTTTCTCCATCTTTATGTTGTTTACTCTCGTTTTTGCTTTGCATTATAAAATATTTCCTCTTGCAAACAAGTTCTGATATTAGAAAATTGGAATGACTTACAGAATTTGAGACCTGTTATCCCTGTGGGTTGTCCTACGGCCATGAGAAAATTGATTGAGCAATGCTGGTCCTTGCAACCAGAGAAGAGACCTGAATTTTGGCAGATCGTGAAGATTTTGGAGCAATTTGAATCTTCTGTTGGTCATGATGGGACTCTGAATTTGGTGCAAAACTTAACTAGCGTAGATCCTAAGAAAGGACGTCTTAATTGGATCCATAAATTTGGCCCTGCAAATTACAGTAGCTTACCCACGCTTAAACCTAGACTCCCATGAGCCTGTTACCGGATGTAGCTTTTGTAGTGGACTGGGTTAATTGTAATTACAAGGGTTTGTTTTTGAGCCTCTTTGCTTGCAGTCTTTAATGTTACTGCAGTAGATAAGTCGGCATCCATTGAGGTAGGTGTTTCCTTTCACAAAATATACATGTACAGATACAGAGCTTCGGTTCTTATCCATTGAGGTAGGTGTTTTAAAAGGCTATGAATTTGTCTTGGCATTCTTTTTGGTTATATCACCATCTGCAATTGCCCCTTTTGTTCAACATTCTGCTTAGTGTCTATCCACTACTATGTCAAATTCATGATTTTTTGGTGTTTCCTTTTTCTGGTCGCGTATTCAATTCCCTATCAATACTAAAAGTTTCAAGGAAAGAAGATAGTTTTGATATCTTATGTAACACTAATTTTGATATCTTATGTAACACTATTTTGTTTTCTTTCCTATAATTTCTGCCTATTCATGATACTTCACCTCCTTTTAACACTAAATATATATGATATGCTCAAAGCATAAAGTTGTTTTTTTTATTTTGATTTGCAATTATTGCATGGTTGTCTTCATCATTCACCAACAGGCTAAAGATTTCTTATCCTTGTTACAATGGTGTCAACATCTAGTTGATATTATTCTTTACCTTGTAAGAAAAGAAAATCAAATAGTGCATGGCCAACATGGTTCCATTAACAATTTGGCATTTTCATCTCTCCGTGGAAAAGACTCAAATTATTTCTACCCTCTTGGTTTGTCCTCAAAACGACCATAAAATTTGAGGAAGCAAGTGGGATATTTTCACGGGTCAAAGTTTTTTCAATGAACAAAAGGGAAAGAAAAGAAGGGGACAGGCAGGAAAATGATGTATCAATCTTGATTTGGACTTCTACGTGGTTGTATGGAATGCTCTTTTGCAAATTGCTCGTCATTTTTTCGTGACTTTAACATGTAAATGTATTGCCACTAGCAAAAATATCTGAACATTTATTGCATATAACGGTTTGTTAGATCAACTATACTTTACAAGCCACATTTATGTCACTCACAACATAGGCTTTTCTCCTCAAAGTTTAGGTAAGATCTTCAAAGATTGTAAAAACAGCATTTTGTCATCAGTTCCTCCTGAACCTTGAGACAGATCCTCTAAACAAGAAACAGAATAAGAGATATTTTCAATTTCAGAATAAAAATTATGTCAGTTCCTGTGATGCTAAGCTGGATGGTCAATTGGTTAACTCATGTTCGCGGATACCACAATGACCATAAGATAAAATGTATGCACTCTCCTATGTACTTCCCATTTATTACAACACGGAATGAAGATCTGAAGGAGGACCCAGTGAGTTTATGTAGTTCTGACTTCTTAATGGTGTCGCACCAATGACCATTAACATATTAGGCAGCTTCAGTTTATCTTGTTTTGGGCTCTGATTCCCCCCTTACTCTTTTTACCTTCACTTCTTTCCGGTGTAGCCTCCTACGGCCTCTTTGAAAGGCCTTCCTACTCTTAGTTTGATTTTTTTTCAATTTATAAAAACAAGATAACTCATAAGCTATTCGATATTAGATATGAAAATACTGTCCCGCAATAACAGTTCGCTCAAGTCAAGCGGAAGATAAAGCATCGTGTAGTAACCATAGTGTAAACAATGGGTATGTTTTGTAAGGAAATTTGAGCAGTCGTTAACTTCCCTATCTACGATCTATAGGTGTACATCCCATTCACGTTGCAGAGGCTCTTAGTTTGATTTTCAACTACTTAAACAAAATAAATTATGTATACTGTCGTCACTGTCCATTGACTACCAAAATTAAGGAATCATGTACACAGATTTTCTTTTTTTCGTTTTTACATGTATTGTCGATATAAATGAACTATAAACCTCATTCTTGGTCGATTTGGTGGACTTAAATGTCTTTGGATTAATAAGGTGGAACTCGGTGAACCTTAAACTTGTTTAGATTCAAAGGATTTTATAAATCTCCTTGTAGTTTTACTTAGTTAAGAAATTATTTTATAATTTAAAATAAAAAATCTTTACTTGATTTATATTAAATTATTTAAATAGCATTCGTTATTAAACTCGAATCAAAGTAATCACACACTTTAAATAAACTTTATAAGCAAACACAACTTTTCTTGAGAACTTCCTTTTCGGCTTGGGGTAGGAATAGTATTTCGTTTACTATTTTTTTATATAGTTTTGATAGTTTTTAAACATGTCCTTGGTATAGTAATTAGGAATTTAGGATTCTTGATCTCCGAAGTACCAAAAAGGAAAAACACACACACACACACACATACACTCGCATCATGTCATGTCCGTGGGAGTGTCAAGCTTTAGAATGTCTGCAAAAAGGATAAATCTTTTATCTATACTTCTTTGCCTACCCAATATATGTATGTATTTGAATGCCATATAATCCTCATTTTCATGAATGTGGACAGAAAAGATGACTTTCAAGTGGAGCTAATTTGAACACACATTTGAAAAAGGTGATGATAGGCATTGCCATGTAAGATATTCACTTCTTGTTAAGTAACTTGCACACAATAGGCATGACAATCCGGCCTAGGTATGACCTGACCCAAATTCAACGAACCAATCCTAGATTGACCGAACCTCGGGCCAGGATTTTTAACTCAACTCGTAGCCTGATCAAGAGAGACAAAACGACGTCATTTTATTAAAAACGACGTTATTTTTTGAATTTTTTTAAAAAATTAAATCGGGTCGACATATTGTTATCCCTAACACAAGAATTTTTTCAAAAAATATTAAACTACACATGAGATCAAATTTATGTCTTTAACTATAATGATAAATACCAAGCTGCCTGTCTATAATTCCTTTTTAATATTATTCACCAAATTAAGAATGAAAATATGAATAAAGTGAAATAAATATAGAAATTGCCTAAAATAGGAATGTTTCACCATATTAAAAGAATACAAATTTCTTAAGTTATACACATGCATGGAAGATTCATTTCTTAACTCCAAATAAAAACATTAGGTTTAGTCTTGCACTTTCTCCCCTCTTTATATGTTAAATTGGGTTTACACTAGTAGAAAACACCCTGGTGATTTAGCTTTTTTTATGAATAATGTTGGATATTCTAACGTGTTCATGATGATAGTATCGTTATTGTTTTTGAAGTGTTCTTTGCATCTGTAAATTTATGTAAGGAGAAAGACGCATCACATCATTACATTGTTATGTTGGAATTATTTAGATACTGCCTATCCACATTTATTTGTTGAATGAGCCCTAATCGAAATTTAGGTAACAATAATATTCTCTTCTTTCAAAAAGTTGAGTATTAACATTTTGACTAACACTTTCACCTACGTAGATCAATCGGTTTTATTTATGTGGGAGTATCCTTCATCCAGATTCATAAATCAAACTTAAAACAACGAATCAAATATTATCACATCACTTAAAAATTAAGTACTCACTAAGTTATGATTTTGTTGTACCTCCTTATTTACTACAATTTAAATTTTAGATTGAAAACTATTTAGAATATTTACACTTTACAGATGTACTAAAAGTTATTTTTATGTTAAGAGTTTTGTTTAAGTACTAACATTACATTAGTGAAATTGTAGTAGGTCAAGAAGTCCTTAGTAATGAGAAGCCATGAGCACAAGTTATTTATCTTTTTAAATTTCCATAACTTTTCTCCTACACAAAGAAACAACTATTTTTTGGATGAAATTTCCTGCAACTATCAGTAATAAAGGGGATATCATATTGAATGTTTATTTTTCATTCGAGTTGGAAGTTTGATAGAGATCATAAAAAATTCCATTAATTGTCATAATCAAAATTTTGATAAATATTTACCCTTTCTTACAGAAAAAAGCAATTGACAAGAGCTATATGAATTATGGGAGTGAGAGGCTTCTAATCGATAAATGCATCGACCCAACTGACCATCGAGCATTTTGAGATTCTGTAAATATTTTGTATTATCTTGTAAATATGCTCTATATCTTTTTTTGATTATGATTAGGTAGTTTTGGTAATGATAAGATTTAGGAGTTTTTATAGGTGTTGTTTTTAGGATGTAAATTTTGTATATATAGTATTTTACTGGCAATGAGAAAGAACAGAAAAACTAATTCCATACCCTGCCTAACATGGTATCAGAGCCATAAGCGCTTGGACAAAGAAAACTACCCTAAAAAATACTAATATTGATTTTGCCGTAAGCCATGGGAGATGAAAACACACAAAAAGAACAACTCAAGAAAACAGACTTACCATATGATTTTAACCTCGAATGACAATCCTAGAAATGTCATCACACAAGAGCAATTGCGTGATGAAAATTATGAGGAATGGGCTCATGCAATGCGAACTTTGTTGCGAGCTCGTCGAAAGTGGGGGTTTGTTGATGGAACTATTCAAAAACCTGCTGAAGGAGTAATAGAATTGGACGACTGGTGGACGGTACAATTCATGTTGGTTTCATGGATTCGCAATGCGATTGAACATACCCTGTGCTTTACCATAAGTCATATGGAGAATGCAAAAGACTTATGAGAGGACATTAAGGAATGGTTTTCAGTTGTGAATGTGCCATGAATTCAGTAACCCAAATCTGAATTGGTAGATTGCAAGCAATGTGGTTTAGCCATGGTGGCGTATTATGGGAAGATGAAGGCTTTATGAGAAGAATTGGCAAATTATGAACAACTCCCATCATGTAACTGTGGAGGATGTAAGTGTGATATTGCAACCCAGTTGAAGAAGAGAAGAGAAGAAAAACGAGTACACCAATTTCTTATGCGGTTAGATGACATGACGTACATAGTTCGCTGAAGTCTATTGGTGATGGACCCTTTACCCTCTTTAAATAGGGTATATTCAACCCTTGTTCAGGAAGAAAGGATGAGAACCATAACTTGAGCTAAGGAAGAAAGAGGATAGGTAGTGGGTTTTTCTATCTAAGTTAGAAACCGAGCTAGAGGAGGTGTTGAATAGAAGGATAAATTGATGACCTGCTCTCACTGTAATAAGGAGCAGCACGAGGCAACAAACTGTTTTCGTCTCATTGGTTGGCCTGACTAGTGGGGTGACTGTCTTAGAGGAAAAAGCAAAGGAGCAGGACGTGGAAAAGTGCAGCAAAAGGTCTAGCGATTTGGCACAGGACATGAACGAAGTCAAGTAAGATTGAATGCCACGCAAATTGCACTGGGCAGCACGAGTAGTGCAACAGTGCACTTGATTGAAGTAAACAAAATAGGACTTGCAGCACTCAACAACAATCAATGGCAAACCTTGCTTGAGTTACTAAATAATCACAAAGTCAATGACACCGAAAGAATGACAGGTAAGCCTCTGAATGTCCCTTGGATCATCGATACTGGCTACCTGATGTGCGAGAAGTGAAAGGATGCCTGATGGGGCTACCTGATGAAAAGTCAGCCATGACAACCAAACAAGGATATGTGACTCTTGATGATAATTTAAAACTTGAAAATGTTTTATATGTGTCCAGTTTGAGTTGCAATTTAATTTATGTGTCAGCTTATATATGAAGCAAATTGTACTGTTCAATTCACCCAAAATTTGTTTGTCGTGTAAGACATCACTTCAAGGATGCTGATTAGAGCAAGTGAACGACGAGATGGGCTCTATTACTTTCGGAAAGTCCCATGTGCAAAGGCTCTTAAGATCAAAGGCATAAGTTCGCTGGACCTCTAGCATAAGAGATTAGGTTATCCATCACCAAAAATAATCAAGTTGGTACCTCATGTTAGTTTTAGTAAAACTAGTGATTTATTAAATAAAGCATGCGATGTTTATTATTGAGCTAATAGACAAGAGACAAATTTCCTACCTTTACAAAGCTTCATACCTTTTTGAACTAATTCATTGTGACTTATGGGGACCATATAAAACTCTGTCTTCTTGTGGCATGTCATATTTTTTGACTATAGTTGATGATTTTTCTAGTGGTGTTTAGATAGTTTTATTGATTGATAAAATGGAAGTTTCTCGAACCATGTTGAACTTCTTTACCTTGATTGAAAGACAATTTGAAGAACGGGTAAAAATGGTTAGAAGTGATAATGGAACAGAATTCACTTGCATGGCAGACTACTTTCTTGAAAATGACATAGTTTTTCAAACTTCATGCATGGGAACCCCATAGTGAAATGGTATAGTAGAAAGGAAACATCAACATATCCTAAATATCGCTCTTACTTTACGATTTCAAGAGCATCTTTTGTTGATTTTTGGGGGGAGTGTGTCTTGGTGGCGGTCTATATCATTAATCGTACTCCTTCAATGGTTTTAAATGGCAAAACCCATTATGAAGTAATGTATGGAAAACCACCATCTTATGATCACTTACGTTTTTTTGGGTGGTTATGTTATGCTCATAATCAAGGAAGGAAAAGGGATAAATTTGCTAGTAGGAGTCGAAGATGCGTTTTTTTTGGTTACCCAAATGGGAAGAAGGAGCGGAAATTATATGACCTTGAGAGAAGAGAATTTTTCGTGTACAAAGATGTAGATTTCTTTACAGGAGAATTTCCTTTCATTTCCAATAATATGAGTGAAAGTAATGATTTTTCCAGGAAAGAGAGTCATTTAAGTTATGTTGCTGATGATGATTTTGTGGGTCCCATAAAGAGCATTAAAAATAATTAGGTGATTGAAGGAGTTTTAAATGAGGAAAATGACGTGAAGGGGGGGGGGGGGGAGAACACATGTAGATGAAAACTTGAGGGCTAGTGCAAGTGCAGGAGCAAGAAAAACTGAAATAAAAAACACTCCTACCCTACCTCATTATGAGGAAAATAGCCAATATGAGGAGGTGACACCAATTTAATCCGAGAGCAATGAGCAAAATGTGAAACCTCAACTGGGTCGTGGACACCAAAAAAGGAGTCATCTGTTCTTTTGTGAGACTATGTTATAAACACCATATGAAAGTTGAGCCCATCCTCGAATACACTTGCTTCACGACATACCTCAGGTATGTCCTATCCTATAGCACACTATGTGAATTATGATAAATTTTCTTTGCAACATATAATTTTTCTTTCAGCTATTAGAGCAGAACGTGAGCTTGTATCCTTTGCTGAAGCGGTCAAACATGAAAAATGGAGGGAAGCAATGTAGAGCAAAATTCAAGCATTGGAAAATTATGATACATGGGTAGTTGAATCACTACCTACCAAGAAAAAGGCCTTCGATTGTAAATGGATCTATAAAATCAAATATAACTCAGATGGTATAGTGGAGCAACACAAGGTTCGATTGGTGATATTTGCAAATCATCATATTAAAGGAATTGACTACATAGAGACATTTTCTCCTATGGCTAAAATAGTTACAGTACGACCCTTCTTGGCAATTGCGACCGTAAAGCAATGGGAGTTACACCAGATGAATGTTCACAACACTTTTCTGCGTGGTGATCTTGAAGAGAAAGTATATATGAAGATGCCACCTGGTTTTAAGGTACAACATCCTAGTATGGTTTGTAAACTTCGCAAATTTCTGTATGGTTGCGACAAGCCCCTCAATGCTAGTTCGCCAAACTCTCTACAGCCTTGAAAACTTATGAGTTTCGTCAGTCTATTTTTGATTACTCCTTATTCACATTTCAAAGGAACAGTGTCCCACTTAACGTTCTTGTCTTTGTTGATGACTTAAATAATTCTGAGAATTATCATGATTCCATCATAAAATTCAAAGAATATTTGAGTGAATGTTTTCATATGAAGGATTTGGGCGTTTAAAAATATTTCTTGGGTGTTGAGGTAGCAAGGAGTCGTGAAGGTATATTTTTGTGCCTGCGAAAATATGCTATTGATATTATTTCTGAAGTTGGGTTACTTGGGAGCAAGCCCACTGACTTTCCCATAGAGCAAAACCATAAACTCGCTCTCACTAATCGACAACTACTTGATGATAATAAATGTTATAGGCGTTTGGTTGGCAGGCTCATATACCTCTATTTCATCAGGTCGGTGTTTTCATATTATGTTCATATATTTTCCCAGTTTATGCAGCAACCACAAGAAGAGCACTGGCACACAACTTTGCATGTGATCCGATATCTAAAAGGTACCCTGGGACAAGGTATTTTATTGTAAAGTAATTGTGATTTGCAATTGTATGAATGGTGTGACTCAGACTAGGCGGTCTTTCACTGGGTGGTTTGTTTTGTTGGGCGACTCTCCCATCTCATGGAAAACAAAGCAGCATTAGACTTTGTTTAGATCTTTAGCTAAAGCAGAACATCGTTCTATGGCTACCACAACTTGCGAGCTCAAGTGGTTAAAGACTATCCTCTCTAGTCTAGGTGTGGAGCATCCTAAGCCTATGCTTTTACATTATGGTAGGTAGGCTTCACTTCATATTGCAAAGAACCTAGTGTTTCATGGGCGAACCAAGCATATTGAGGTTGATTACCATTTTGTTCAAAATGAAATATTGACAGGTACTATTCGCTCTACCTATGTCTCTACACATATTAGTTGGCTGACATTTTCACGGAAGCATTGGGCAATCGTCATTTTGATTTCTTCCTTCGCAAGTTGGGCAATCGAAATCCTCCTGCTTTAACTTGAGGAGGGGAGAGGGAGAGGGAGAGAGAGGGAGAGAGGAAGAGAGAGAGAGAGAGAGAGAGAAAACAAGGATAGTGTCGGTAAATTCATAAATGGGCTGTCCCTTTAGTGATGCTGTCGCCTGCAACCAAATTAAACACAACTCTAATTAAAATTATGTAGTTAGTGAAGAGTTGAGATCGTTC
>JAOQMM010000002.1:21345197-21363693 GCA_027563515.1 Erythroxylum platyclados
GGTTCTTGAGGTAAAACGAGGAAATGAACACCCCTTCAAGGTAAATGGACAACGAGCTAAATTATATTTGCCTAGGTCCATTAAAGCAACAAAACAGTGTTTTCGGTGGAAACTAAGATTCACATTTATATATATGACATGATTAACTAATATCTATGCCGAATTAACTAGCTAAGGTACCTCAAACAGTTACGTGCACAACCATGTTAGAAACTAATGTAAATAGAAACTGATAGTGCGATAAAAGAAGGATGTTGGATTGACTCTCTTACTTTTTTACAGCTATAGTGTTATAATGTAAATAAGAGAACGTTTCCAAACTAGACATGCCTCTAAAATTGGTCGAGTTTGCAGAATATGTGAGCTAGAAATACAAAGTGGAGGATATTATTACTCTTATGTAGTGGGTTGATAGAAAAAGTAATGAAAGAGTAATCTATTTTGTCGGCTTAAATTGATTTAGTGGACATTATGATACTAATAGCAAGCCAAGTGTTAAATGGTCCTTGAATTCAGAAGGCCTCCAAAAGTAGGTAAGGTCGTAAGTTACTAGACAAGTTTAGATATGGGAGGCATCTGTTTGCTTCAAAATCAAGATCTTTAACTACTTTATAAGAAGCATTGTAGTCCACAGAAATTGGTTTTTTAAAAGTTGACATATGTTGTCAAAAGATTTACGAGTCCTTTTGTCAGCTATCCTGTCGTATCCAAACCTTTTCTTTACCACTTAGCATTTTAGCAGACAGTGACTGACTACACTATTCGAGTTAACGTCCTCACATCACATGGTGGCCACCAATTGGCCTGGGATCGTCCACGATAGAGCCATTTATATTCTTTCAAAAAGATGGAGCTTTCTAGTCTGTCTACTGCAAAATGTTGCTTCTGCTTCTTAATACCTATATACCTCAATGTGTCCTATTCACGGGAGCCTGTTGGTTTTCTTTGAAATGATCAATCATGTCGCTTCGATATATTATGATAAATAGAATATTTCTTTATCTTTTACGTAACTCTAATTTATAAAATTAGCATTTTAAGTTTCATGTAAACATAAGGTATATACAGAATCATTAAAAAAAATTCGTAGTTGCTTTTTATTTTCTGTATAAATAGGGACCAATTTGTTTTTTTAATAATATTATAATTTTTTATAGTTAAAAGTTAGAGATATTATTATTTTGATGGCCCATGACCATTGTGATTAATATTAACTAAATTAGGCATACATATCATATACTATTTATTAATTTCAAATATTAACTTAGTTAATATTAACTATGATAACCATGAATATCATAAAAATAACTACCATATAATTGGGTCCATTTTATAAATGATATTATATTTAAAAGTATAATTTTGAAGTTTATTGAACAGATAAAATATTTTTACTTAAAAATTTGTAACCAAAAAAATTCATACTAATGGTGCGTACTTAATATTCATTAATGATACTAATGGTTCAATTTCGCATGTTTCTTATTAAGATTATTTGTGACAATTTTAATTATAGCATGGAAATTTTTATTCTTATTATTGAGATGATTTTAATACCCCTTTTGAAGGGATTTTATCGGACATATCAATCCATGCAACTCATGATACGAGGAATAAGTTAAGTCAATACATCTAGTGTATAAAGTTTCTTATTTTACGGAGATTTAGAGAATATCATAACATAGTCAATTTTTTTTATTTTTATATAAAAATGTTGTTAATTGTGACCTTTATACGTTTACTGTTTAAACTGTAAAGATTTTGAGTATTGAAACTAACAACATTTGTTCACAAGAAATTTTTTGTGGTAAAGAGCCGTATGGAAATTTGAGCTAGCAAGAAGGGTCGGTGTGCAATTGAAACTAAAAAGTAGAATTAATAGAGGATGACTCTCACGCTAATTATGACAATTTTGACTTGATATAGGGAAAGACTGAAAATTCGATATCGTAAACAATAAGCATTCGAAAGAAAGCTTAACAGGAAGGACCGCAAAAAGAAACACATCAAAGATAGAGATTCCCATTTGCACTTCCCCTGTTACAGGAAAGCATATCAGCTATCATGGGAGGTTCGATGAGAATTCGTAGAAAGAAATGTGCACAATCATCTTCAGTATATCTGGCAATAGAGTTCAAACTCCGGAGCAAGGACCTTCCTAACTTGAAAACAAAAAAGAAGTTTAACTAAACTAAGAAAGTAGGGAGTTACAATGAAGTCAGTATTTAGGTACAAGGAAATTATACCTTGAACTTCAGAAATACACCAACTATATACCTATGAATACGGGCAAAATTCCGAACAAAGACAAGCCACTTTAGAGAAGGTTCCCTTTTGGTCAGTCTCTCCTCTTGTTTTCTTTTCTGGGTCAGTCTCTTTTGTGGTCCGCAAACCGACGTGTAGAGAACCCTTTGTTTCAGGTACTTGAATGCAAGAATCGAGGGTTCCACAGTATACTTCTTTCCTCTTATTGCTAGATTTGAGATATCTACATTGGATTAAGACATACGATCCTTTTCCATCTTCCCTGACATTAGAAATGACCAATCAAAACTGCCAAATTTAACCGTGTACCTGCAGGATAATGTTATGTTAATTTTGTAGTCTACTGAAGGTGATGGTTTGGTTAGAAAGCTTCATGGATCTTTGGTGGAAGTCTCCTAATATATTAGTCGGTCCTTCCAGCCATATCTAATTTTAATGGCCTGTACTGCATATGGTATAATGTATACTTACCGAGGAATAACACATCCCAAAAGGGCAGGCATTAACTAATTATAAAGAGCAATGCTCTTTTGTAAGATTCTCATTTTAACGAGTAGTATTTACTTAGTCTTCATGTAACCTCGCTCGAAGCCTTTGATTTTCCTTTTTGTTATTATTTTAACGAGTAGTATTTACTTAGTCTTCAAGTTGAGTGCATTCTGTTGAAGCAACGAGGTTCACATGAAACAAGACGAGCTGTTTACAGAAAAAGCAACTTAGACCAATATTCTGTTCACTTCCATGAGTAGCAAATTGTCGTTTTAGGCCGAAATGGCAACAGTTCATCAGGACTTAGGCGGTCAAATTAGGTTCACGTACACGACCCAAAACATCAAGCAGACCCCACCATACTCTCAATCCACCAACTTTTCCTCGCTTACATCAAATCATATCATTAGTTTCTTGCTTTACTGGGTCTATTGGGTCTATCTTATCTTTTTCACTACGATAAGAGCTTCCAAGCAAACTAACCAAAGATGTGAAATTATACCAATTTGGTTGAAGCTTAGATTTGTCCTGCAGGCATCACATGGAGAACAACGATCCTAGTTCTTCCAAAACTGATAGGAAAACTGTGGAGAGGAACAGGAGAAATCAGATGAAAGCCCTCTATTCGACTCTCAATTCTCTTGTACCCCGTCTTGATTCAAGGGTCTCACATTCTCATCTTCCACTTTCTCTATTTCACATACTTTTACTTGCACATATGTATATCTTCTAACTTGTCATCATCCTTTTCTTTTCTTTTTTCTTTTTTTCTTTTTCGGGTTATTTCCTTTATACGGGGTTGCAGGAATCAATGTCACTGCCTGATCAAATTGATGAGGCTGCAAGCTACATTAAAAAGTTGCAGATAAACTTGGAGAAAATGAAGGAAAGGAAAGATGCATTGTTGGGAATAGTAAGACCAAATACAAGCGTACGAACTGGAGCAACAATGGGACTAAGACCGCCACAGATAGACATTCAGGAAACAGGTTCCGCTTTAGAGGTTATTTTGATAACTGGGTTGGATTGCCACTTCTTGTTCAATGAAGCCATTCGTGTTCTCCATGAAGAAGGAGCTGAGATTGTCAATGCAAGCTTTTCTGTGGTCGATGATACTGTTTTCCACACAATACACTCAAAGGTAATCGCTGAATTATTTTATATATTGACCGTATGTACGAAGAATTCTAGTTACTTGATGATTAGGGTAGGGTATAATATTTTAATCTCTGCAGGTTAGTGATTCTGGACCGAGTTCTATGGCTGGAAGGATCTCTGCGAGGTTAGAGAAGTTCGCCCAAGATGTTAGAACAATTTGAAGTTCATAGAATTTAGCTTGTATGTATTAATTAGTTTCACGAAGAAGACTAAATTGTGACTTGCGAGAGAGTAAAGAAGTCTCATGCTCATGTTAGATCTATATTGTTTTAATTCTTTCCTGATTTGGATCTGGTCCATGGTTCCAATTAAGTTATCAGAAAACGACGAACGAAGATCCAGTTGTAGGTCACGGTCATAGCTGTTGATCGTCTTTGATGTGTTAAATAAATGGTGGTTCTTAATCGTAGCTAAGCGTTGCTGACATGTTCATTATCAATCAAATACAGTTTTCCTGGTTTTATGTGGATTAGTTCTATTAGATATTCTTCTCTTATTATCTGATGAATGCTAGGTTTTCAAGGATGGATACAAGGAGAGAAGTAATTCTTCTAGTTTCATAATCGCTTTATTAGTTGTTCTCCATTTGCAAAGCCTAAAGAATTTACTAGCTTTCGTAGATTATGTTCATATAAGAAACTCCATTAATCGGGCGTGTATGAAATGGGTTCTTTGCGCAGCTATCACTGCTTTCAGTTCCAGAAACTCCCGAGGATTATCTCATGAAGTAGAATGAGTACTGTGATTACATTTTCTTCTGCTTCTCCAATAAAACATTTGTGTGTTCACTGTTTTCTCAATTGTTTATTTTTCATACTATACAGTACTAACAAAACTTAGTCAATTTGAATTATAATATGTTCAGCAAAATTCGATTTAAACCAAATATTTCGTAATGTTTAAAGTGAAACTTAATGTTCTGAAAATATTTAATTCCAACACTAATTTAACAACTTTGTCAAAAAAAAATGTATCCAAACATTTCTATTATTTTTTGAGTTCTTTAGTTAGTTATGTTGGAAAATCGAGGTAGGATCCCATTCCATGTACAGCGAAATAATTATAAAATTTTTTCATATTTAATTTCTCTAAGTCAATATCACTTTAAATTTTGCAAAATGATTTATGCATAAATCATAATTCGTACCTTGTTTTCAAGTTTAATCATATTCCTGTCGTATCCTTAAAATTGTTTTTTAAACTAACTCATCTCAACTGTTATAGTCGCATAAGTGTTCGGTTTTTAACGACATCCACAGAACATATTGAGAGAATTCTATAACTATTACAGAGAGGGTTAGGTAAGAAATGTTAGGCCTTTTAGAACTTAAGCTTATTTATAATAGATTTTGGATATTTTAATAATTTAATTAAAATTAAATTCTAAGTTCAGTTAAACTTTAATTAAAATTACAAATAATTTTAAATTAAATATCATTTATGTCCAAATAAGATCCAAAATTTTATATGGATCCTTATTTATTAAATATCTCATATTTAATTCATAAAATTTATCACTTTACAATCAAGTCTAACTTGACTAAATTATATTTTTTCTCTTTAATCAGTTCTTTGTGTGTGACCCATTAGGTTTCAAATATGTTGGCAATGTATATAAATTATAATCCTAAACCAGATTTAAGATTAAATAAATTATCTCTTTTAATTTATCTTTAATTCTCTAATTAAACAACTTGTATTTATAAATCAAGATTGACATCTAACAATATATCATGACCACCTAAATATATAGGAATTTTAATGTAGTTTTAACTAACCTTTTCGTTTATTTTTTTGTATAATTCAATCATTTTATTGTACAATATTCCAATTAGAAATAGAGCATGAAATTAATGTCTACTCTATTTAAGTCCAATCATTTTAGCTCTCCACCTTTAGCGATTGATTCTATTAATGACATTTGTAAACTATTTATAAAGCATTATTCTACTTTGTTCAAGGATTTTCCAAATCAATTCTAATTGAGAATAATAAAACATTTTCCCTAATTACTTTAGGGTGATGGATCCTATATTGATTATTTAACTACCTCTATATAGTTCATGTTATATTCAATGACTATCGATTAAGGTACCCTTGACTAGAATATGTCATAAATAGTATCAAAACATAACAATTCCTATACAAGATAACTTTAGAGATCTCAGGTCAAATGATTACTTATACAATCATCACAATGAGAATTTTCATAAACATTTAAGTAATGTTACAAATGGATTTCTCATATGGTGTGAGTTCCATAAACTTGTTCTCTAACAAGTACCCACACATTTGTTTAAGTAAACTTGTTCTCTAACAAGTACTCACACATTTGTTTAAGTATCTCCATACTTTAGTCTTAATCGAACAATAACTAAGAACAATTTAAAGATAATACATAATGCAATATGAATCTCATAATTATAATCTCTTTATAATTTTATTTGCAATGTATAATTATCCCGTAGACTTTATCATATGCATCTAAATATGTACAAGATAAATAATGCCTATAATTATTTTATCACTAAACTACAACCAACCGATTGATTGTCGAGCATAAACCAATAATTTCCCACTTGCACTAAGCTAATCATTTAAGTATCTTGTACCATATCATCATATGACGATCATACTAATGTTAGGACATTAGTTTATAGTGAGAATTCTACGAGATTCTCTATAGTAAGTAATTTTTTAAATTTTACAATTTTCATCTCAATTATCATCATAATTAAAAGAAACTGCCTAAATACATACTTGGCTCTTTGATGAGATCTTTGGTCCTTTTGCATGCTTAAAAACTCTAATGTTCTACAGTACATTGCAATATGAATAATGCAAGAAATTATACTAAGTTTATTAAAAAACTTCTTGATCCAAATAATCATTTCAACTAAATAAAAAATGTATTATGACTTAATTAGCAACCATTGCTACATTGAAAACTTTCCAATCTTAAAATAATATTGTTTTAAGTAAAATATAACTTAACTTGGATTATTTATAAAGTTAATATCCATATAAACTTGAACTCAAATATCAACTTATACATAGAATAATGGATATCTTTAATACTTCATAAGTATTAGATATCTCAAATACTAGACACCTTTGGTACATTATCTATGTACTTGGATTAGAATAAGTAAACAACTTCCAATCTATCTCCATAGATCTAATTCTTATAATTAAGTTGTTACCTTTCATATCCAATATGAATTCTTCTTATATAATTATATTATCAACAATTGTAAATAAGAAGTATTGTTCTCTCTATAAGTAATATGTTTCTAGATACTCCCACTAACATTTTTTTAGACATGATAAATTCACAATCATCTCCAAAACAAACTCTTTGAATTGATCATGAAAGTGAGTATTTCAGTGTCTCGTGTCCTTTTAACTATACATCAAATGTATCTACAAAGGCACTAGTTCCAATTGGATGTATTGTCATGAGATTTGAACTTTCATAATTCATCTTACTCCTACTAGTTATCTTGAGAACCATTCTCCTATAAGTATATATTGAAACAAACAATTTGTTCAATGGGTTAGTAAGATTATATCCAACCTTTTGGATATCTCATAATCTTTTATTATCCAATTTAGTTCTAAACTTAGTGGATAATGCATGCTTTAACTAAACATCACATCTTTAAATCATTAACTTTGAACGTTTTAAAGACTTAGCATTTCATATCTAATATGAATCTTGCTACATGTTTTAATTAGAACCACTGAAGATAAGTTATTGTACTAGGTATAGCTGTAGAAAAAATAAATTTTACATTTTGCAATATTTCATATTGTATATTCCTCCTTACGTAAATCCATACTGTCAAAGAATTTAGTTGTGAAGGAATTCAGCAGAGAATCTGATTCCCTATAGGTAACCAAAAATTTAAAACTCACCACTTCGATCTCATTGAAGTGTTTTAGCATTCTCAATGCTTAATTTCTACTTAGATTTAAACAATTTTGAATTGTTCAAAATTTTAAATAATTATTTCATTTAATACATATGACTATATCACATAAAGTCATTAGTATTTCTAAAGAAATATAAGAATCATCCTTTAATGAATTATTGTCGCACCCAACACATCACATGTATAAGATTTAACAATTCAATACCATCATCATCCTTTCAACAAAGGTTGATTTGATTATTCTTCAACTTAACAAGTTTCATATGATTCATAATCAAAAGGATATATCTATCCTAGTATGGAACTTTATGATTCTTATTATATTGATTTAACTACATGGCATAAAAGGATAGTCTCATTTATCTAACTTCTATTCTTCCCACTTATGTTAAGCATAAGTATCCTTTGATCCAACATATAGAAATTATTTGCATAAACTTGGATTAACTAATTTTACTTAATAATATATTTCTTATTATGCATTGAACATTATAATAATGTTGAATCTGAATATAGTATCAAACACTCAAATACATGAATTAGAAATGTATATGATCTTTATCATATAGAGTATATGCAAGAAAAGTTATGCAATCATTTTGCTTCTAATGATAACTATTATCATACTATAGCAAATGCCTTTAATTGTAGCCTATATTTATGGTTTTAGTAGGCTAAATTGAGTGGACCAATTCCATCAAGGTTCTATACCTTTCAACTCTACTTTATGTAACCTCTTGCATCTTGCTATCATGATATTGAAACACATCTTGTTTATTGCCATCAAAGTTTATGAGACATTAATTAACTCCAAATGTCATCACGTTTTGTCATCTATATGATATTGACATATCTTTAAAACTTTGTCACTAAATCCTTAACATTTATTAATAGCAATATTGCAAAATAGATATACAATTTTTTTTAATCTAACCTTGAGAACTCTTCTCAAACATTAATTAAATTTGAACTTGTAATGGGAATCATAATTAACATATAATAGCCTACTAAATAAATAAAGTGCATATCAAAATTAAATTATATGGGTGTAATGTAAGATTTTTTTTAAAACGTGAAAAAGTTTAAAAACAAAAGCTTAATGATAGAATGGCTTAAACAAAAATGATATTAAATTAAAACACTGCAAAATATATTTATCAATGATTTATTACAATTTTTGGGGATCAAACTAATAATCTATTAAAGATAAAAACAAATTGGGTCCACATTAATATAAGATTTGATATTTATCCTAAGAAATGATGACATTATAATCATTACTTTCTTTTGGAAATTAAGGAAAATTGGATTAAAATGCCCTTCAAGAGCAAACAAGAGTACAGGTAGTAGTTAACTGGAAAGACTATAATCATATAATTAGGATAAAGGTCTCCCAAAGACTATAATCATATAGACAAGATAGAAATGTCATAAATATAATAAACTACATAACAACAAGTGATCAATGTGGTAGAAATAGGACCTAGACTTTTTGTTTCAACTTATCTATGATAAACATTAACCAGGTATTACCTAAGGTAGTTAAGGTGGTTAAATGATGTTCCATTTTCTTGCCATGTCCTAGTTTAGTTTTTTTTTGTAAGTCCTTGGTTAATGCAATTTCCTTTATGATCTGGATCATATTCTAAAAGATGCTATTATTGTCTATGGCTTCACCTCTAAATATCCTTCTATTTCTTTCCATCCAAATGGTATATACAATACAATCAAGTGATAGTTTAAATAGGTTGAGGTTTCCTTGGTGATTATAATTAACTTTAGTAGTCAAAGAGATGATTTCATTCATTTAGTAGGCGGACAACTTCTAATGCATATAACTTGAATTTTTGTTTATAACTAAATTGAGAACTAGCATTTGAAATACAAATGTTCATAATATTCTAATTCCAAGTTGTAAAGGGCACAAATAGTGCTAATTGGTTGTGAAATCTTGATTCTATATATGTCATACAACTTCCCTTTAATAGCCAGCCATAATATGAAGTAAGCTTTAGGATGATTTAAGAAAACTAGAATAACTTCCTATAATGCACCAATTCTGTATTATTTATGAAGATATTCTAGCAAGATTAATTGGAGAATTAGCTAATCTATGTTTCAGCTAGATGAAAGTATCATTAGCTAACTGATTTGGCAAGTATGTTGGTAGTGAATTGATGAAGATACTAAACCTTTTAGAGTTAAGGGTTAGTTTAAATCATGTTTTTCCTTATATGATGGTTGCCATTTTGGAGTTCTCAGACATGGTAATCATTAGGGAGTTTGCATTTGCTAGCTTAATCAAGGGTCCCTAGGGATACCAATTATCATGCCATACAGAATTTTTGCTCCATTACTAATTTTTACTCCAATATAATATTTGATAAAGTATCTAAGATTGAATATTTGCTTAAGGGTCCATAATTTAGTGCTTTTAGGATATATTTTCTAGAAGATTATCCTTTTTAGGAATTAGGAATGGATCCATTGCACCTGCAGGGACTCTTAATCATTAAAGAGCTTCCATAACCTTTTACCAAGCAACACCTTATTCATATTCCTTATAGATTTGATTCCTATGTCACTTTCTCTTTCTTATTGTAAACTTCTGTCTAACGAACCTTGCTTTTGAGTAGTCATCTCCTTTCCTAGTCTATAAGAAGTTCTTTAAAATTATTTTAATTGCTTTAATTTGGCTAATAAGGAGAGGCATGCTCCAGGATTAATTTTATCAGTAGAATCCTCCCATCATGAGTTTCAAATTTATTATTCTAGTTTACAATTATTTTGTAAATTGCATCATATAGTGCTTGGGAATGCTTGTGATTTGATTTAGTTTGAGATAAGAATCACAATGTACTTTAGTGGAAGTTGTTGTAGCTTAATGCCTGTGAATTGAGCAAGCTGTTCACCTTTAATTGTGTTACTTGAAAATATAGAAAGAGTTTTTGGATTGATTGATGGCCAATATTCTCATCTTATTGAATTGAGTAAAGGAATCAAATAGTACTTTCAGTGAGTTAAAATTAGCTTTATAGAATAACAAGAGATCATCTAAAAAGAAGAGATTAAAAAGATTTAATCTTTTTTTAGTTGAGGTGATACATGAAATCCCTGCTTAAGTTTATGTGTTTAACTATGAGCTTGGTAAATGCGTCTATATATAGGGTAAAGAGGTATGGGGATAATGAGTCTCCTTGTCTTAGCCCTTTAGCTCCTAATAACAGTTTGGAGGATTCTTTAGTCGCCATAATATTACAAAAAGTGGTTGTGACACATTGTTGGATCCGTAAGATGAGCTTGTCTAAAAAGAAAAAGGTTGTCATTATTTAAAAGAAGAAGCTCTAATTGATTGTGTCAAATGCTTTGTGGAAATCCACTTTAATAAATAAATTTATAGTGGTTAATCCCTAGTGATAATTCCTGCATAGCTCCTGGGCACTTAAAATATTGTCTCTAATGTTTCTACACTACAAAAAGCCTTTTGATTAGAGAACTCAATATGCTTTTCAACCTAATAACAATTATTTTGGAAATTATCTTATATATGACATCATAACGTGCTATGTGTCTATAATGATGTAGAGTGGAAGGATTGGAGCATGTAAGTAAAAGGGTTATATGAGTTCTGCTAACTTCTTTGAGCATTTTACATGTCCTAAAGGATTCAAAGACTACTTTACTTACCATCTCATCGATAGTGTGCTATGTTTTCTAGTAGAAATTTGTATTCAGGCTATTACCCTTAGTGCCTTATTAGGATTGAGACTAAATAAAACTTCTTTTACTTCCTTATCTATGAATGGTTTAATAAGTATTAATGTTTGTTCTTATATAATTGACACTGGAATGAATGCTTGGATCTCCAAAAGAGAGGAGTTGACTAAGCTGGATGTTCTTAAAGGCTGCTTGAAATAGTTGACAGAGTTGTCTAAAAGTTGGATCTTAATTAAATAAGATTGTCCCTAAATGGTCCTTCAAATGACCAATCTTGTAGGTGTTTCTCCTGACAATTATTGAGTTATGAAAAAACCTTTTCTTCTTATCTTTATCATTCAACCATAGTACTCTAGATTTTTTATTTTAAAAGTCAACTAGGGTTTCCAAAACTTTAATATAGTGATATAAAGTCATTTTTTCTTTCAGAAGGAGTTCAAAATTACACACTTGTAAGCTTGAAACCCAATGGCTTATGTGATGATGCCTTTATTGATAACGTTCTCAAAACCTAAGGTATTAACAAGGAAATTAAAGAATTTAAAGGTATGATTTGTAGGCAACAAATTGTTATATAGATAAATCTCTATTGGGATATGGTTTGAGCATAATAAATGGTTGAAGTGTGCTTGTCTATTGTTTAATGTAATGTTATGATGAGTTTATAATGAGCGATCTATTTTCTTCTTGATATGCTATTTTTCAATTTGTTTGTTGCTTTAAATGAAGAACTGGCTATCAAATTTCAAATTTTATAGCTGTAATTGAGTGATACATTTCTTAAAGTCATCGTTATGCTCTTTCCTAAGAGTAAATTGTTTATCTATCTCATTGCAAAAATGATTGATATTAAAGTCCCCCATAACTATCTATAGGAAAATTGTTGAAACAATAAGTTTAATAAGATCCTTCCAAAGTTTGCTTCTGTTAAAGTTGAAGATAAAGGTATGGACAAAGGTTACTTCCATCTGGTTGTTGAAGGGGAATGCTATTATTTCTAAATGCAGTAGTTGATTAATTAAATGGTGGTGGATTATTAACACTAGTTTAAGGTTAGAAGCTGTCACTATTCTACTGTTATGATAAGCTATATTGTTAGAAAGAATCAAACAATCTTTAGGAAAAAACCAAAGATTTTTATCCAACTTGTTGGATTTAGCTTGGTCTCCAGGAGACCAATCAGAGTAGGTTACTTACTATTAACATAGTATCCAATTATTCGTTGCTTTTAGATTTTGTTATAGCCTCGTGCAATCCAAAAGATTATAATTTAGCAGGGGCAGATGTTATATGAACTTTTCTTTTTGTATTTGCAATATGGTTTTTTCCTACTAAATATGGAGAATTTACCCTCCTTGATAGGATTTTGAGAGGATTCATTTGAATTAAGGCTAAGATATTCATTGCTTTTAAGGATGCAAGTTTAGGTTTAAGAGGTAAAGGTGAGAGGGATATAGGTAAAGCCTCTTCAGCAGTGGGAAGTTTAGATTTTACAGTGACTATTTTAGTGGAACTTTCTTAATGGTCAAAAGTGTTAGTGAGGGGAGTTGAGGCTACCTCCTTAGAGTTGGAATCGAGGCTAAGGAGTGTGTTGCTACTACCTAAATACTAAAGGACAATATGATCTATTTTTAAGCTTGGAGCTAATGAATATGTTTAAGAAATGTGTCCTTTTATATTCAATTGATAACCCTATTTGGAATTTTTTTTTCCTAATGCTTTCCATTCTTTGATTTGCCCTTAAACTAGAGGCTTCCACTGATAGCTAAATAGGATATTATCTTCTTTAAGCTCCCCATCTTTTCTTAGTCTCATGATTTTTAATGTTTTAGGAAGTTGAGAATTCATATCCACTTTTATACAAATCCTAGTGTATTGAACTCTCTTTCTGATTGAAGTATGTTCATCTAAGTATAGGGTTTACTAATAGAGCTAACTATGTAACTTATCCCAATTGGAAAATTGTGGAATTTAACTCTAATAGAGACATACTTCATCTTTATGCCTTTCAAATCCAAACCAAATCTCCACTTTATAAGAAGCAATAACTTTTCTTAGATGTGTTGAAGACATGCCTATATTGTTTTCTAAAAGTACTCTAAAGACATGCCTATATTATTTTCTATAAGTACTGCTCTCCAAAGATCTTAAAAAGGAAAATATTTTCTTCATTGATGAGAACTTCCTCCAAGCCTAGCTTAGACCAATTGTTTATCACCTATTTCTAAGCCACCAGATACATCAACCTCCTATTTGAAAAAAAAAATCTTGCTAAAGTATTGGACCTTTTTTTGGTTCTTTCTCTGAGCTCCTCTAAGGGAGGGGTGATTATTAGTAAGCTGGCTGGAGTTGGAGATTGGGTAGAGAGAGATATCTAAATCTCTTAAATGCTAATTTGTATACTAGAACTTGACTCCATGTTTTCTTAGTGGCTATAGGTCAAATGGTATGTGGCTCTAAAACAAACAAGTGGATGTAGGTTAAGAAAGAGAGCATGAAATGAGATTAGTTATGGACAATTTATGGGTAATTTAGAGGGGATTATGTGGTGATTCTATTGAAGTCAAAGATAAAAGGTATAATAATAAAGACGAGAACTAGAAAATTGAGCAACAAGAGATGATCAATCCAAAAAGAGAAGAGAGGATGGGTATTACGAATTGCTTCAACTAGAAGAGTCCCACCTAACTAATAGTTTTTAGGAGAAAATGATTTAGCTAAAAATTAAAAACTAAAAAAATGATTAGAGAGAAACAACACAATGATAAGAGAACAAGATTTAATTTGATAATTTTTCTTTTTCATTATAATCATCAGTTGAATTAAATATTAAATATAAGTTTCTCATACATTTTAAACTCTTAAGAACTGTTATAAAAATAGAAAAATATTTCATTGTATAATTACCACTTTAATAAAATTAACTAACTAAACTAAACTTTTTTCAAAGAAAACGTCACTTATAAAATAAAAAAAAAGACATAATTTTTCACTAGCTTTCAAAAAAGTGCCTCGCTTAGTTTGAATACATCAAATCGCAATAATAACACATGCATCGAATATCAAACAAGAAAGCATATGGATCATTCGGGTAAACCTACAAAATCCTATGCATTTCAGCAAATTTTTAACACTAGACAACTTATGCAACTCCATGTCAAGCATGTTATAGGAAATTGAAGTAATAAGAAGTTTTAGTATGGTAATTGACATCCACCGAGGCCATTATATCTCACTCTACACTTCCATAGCTTAAGAGGTTTAGTGCTTGCGAACAATGCTTGTCCAAAATTGCAACTGAAACTGACCTTTTCACTCATCCATGGGTTCTTGTATCATTATGAATAATCTCCTAAGTTACCAGCCTGACCAGCTTCAACCTGATTCAATTTAATGGGAGCTACACAAGTCTAAAACATTCTCATCATAATCGTGTAAAAGGCTACTATTGGCACCATTGATTAAATTCCAGTTTCAGAAATTCATATGGGACTTAAAGATTATACCAGCTTATTCATTTATATTGTGGTTAGCAACACTACAGAGGATGGGAACAAGAGACGTTGGAATTTCAAGTGCCTGATCCCAAATGTGTATTATGTGGAGACATATTGGAGATGTTAGACCACTTGTTCTTCAATTGTGCTTGAAATAATTAATTTTGGAGGCAATTTTTGCTTACATTCAATCTAAAAGAGAATAACCAGACATGGATAAACACTCTCGTATGGGCAAGTAGGGTGAAATGCAACTTGAAAAGAGACTACAAACTATTTAAAGCCGGTTTTAGTATGTTGGTTCACGATATATGAAGCCTGAAGAATGTCAAACTGTCCAGAGAAACTAAGGATGAGTTCAGTACATGATGCTTTAAATATTAAATTCATTAATTACTTTTCCAAAAAAAAAAAACACACACACACGCACCGAACGACATCAACTTGTTAGACATCCCGCTTTACTTTCTGGAGTTGGCTTTGGAGATAAGCCTGACACGAGCTTCACTTCTGATAGTGATCCGTCAACAATGGCTATCACTGTTAGCCCATGTAGCCTCACATTCCTCCCTCTCCAATCCACTCCTAATCTATGTCTCCTGAAACCCACAAAGCTCTTCCCTTTCTCTCCAAAATCGCTCCCATGTCTAACCGTTTCTTCTAACCCCACAGTCACTGTTAGAGCCAAATCCGACGACATTGACACATTCTCCTTCGATAACGTGAACCCCAACGAAGAAATCGTCTTTGACCCTCCAACCCCACCTGAGGGTTTTGTTCCTCCGCCTTACTTTGATGAATTTCCGGAGGAGACCGAGGAAGAAATTACTTCTGCTTATGAGGAGCTTTATGGTCCTGCTTATAGTGGGATTAGTGTTCTAGGGAATGATGTCTATGTGATGGATTCTAAGGTGAAAAAGACAACTGGGTTTGGTTCAAGAGCTAAGAAGGAAAAGATTAGAGATGGATTTGAGGAGAGAGTGGTGCAAGTGAGGAGAGTGACCAAGGTGGTCAAGGGAGGGAAACAGTTGCATTTTAGAGCGGTTGTGGTGGTTGGGGACAAGCAGGGACAGGTAGGTGTTGGGGTTGGGAAAGCTAAGGAAGTTATTGCTGCAGTGCAAAAGTCGGCTGTTAATGCCAGGAGGAACATCATCAGCGTTCCCATGACCAAATACTCGACATTTCCTCACAGGTACGAGTTTTCCAACTTGCATTTTCCCTTGAATATTGATGTTTTTAATGCGGATTCGATCTTTTTGTCTTTTGGTAACGATAAATGACGGGAAGCTTTGTAATTTATGGACGCATTTGTGTGTAAAATTTTATTTCTTCTTTCTATATTGGGTTAGTATTTTTCTTGGTCCTTTGGATTAGGTTCACTATGAGCTTCTAATACATGGGTCTTGCATATTTCCACACTATTGTTCATGTTGCATTATAATTATTATTTGACGATGTGCAAACGTGGACTATTCTTCTTTTGATTCTAACGATGTATGTAAGTCGCAAGGGAATGATTATTAGTTTTGCTTATTTGGAGATTGAAGCTGTCAGAAATGGAGATTACCAGAGTCCTATTTGTCATGCTACCAGAAAACTTCTAGATGACCATGTACGTTTTAGGAACAACTTAATGGTTCTTAGATAATACTTTAGCAGGGATATTAGTTTTTGTGCGATGCCAAAGTGTAGGGAATTTATGAAATAGAATTACAAATGAGTAGAGAAGGTTAATCTACTCAACTTAGTGGACTTGTTTCTTGCAGAACCAATGGATCAGAGCATAACTTCCATTTATCCTATTATTGCATTTTTTATGATGTTGAGCAACTAGAATACTTTGAAGTTTCACCATGTCGCACACTGTGTAGTGATCATTTTAAGTCGGTTAGTGGTGGATTGTGCTTAATGCCATACTTGCAAGTTTAAGCCTTCACTCATTAAAATAATTTAAGGTAAGAGAATTCCCTTTCAATTCTATAGCATGCATTTCAATCTACAGAATGTATAGAAGAACTT
Organism: Erythroxylum platyclados; assembly: GCA_027563515.1. Lineage (NCBI taxonomy): Eukaryota > Viridiplantae > Streptophyta > Magnoliopsida > Malpighiales > Erythroxylaceae > Erythroxylum > Erythroxylum platyclados. Next base: position 21,362,278 of record JAOQMM010000002.1, read on the forward strand.
TGCATATATAAATGTTGTTCAAGTTTGGGAGCAACTCTAAGTTTTGCTGCAGGGTGTGAGCTTGATCCTAATAATACCTCCAGTTGTTGGGTAGAGAGTGCATAGGTGCCAAGGGACAATTAAGTACTGATTAGGAAATATGCTTGATGTGTGGAGAAATGTTTATTGGTATGGTATTCTTCTTCAAGTTTTATTGACTCAATCACCTATCATTTCAAGACACATTTCACCTACCTAATCGAAATCATGGCTTGTGAACAATGTCTCTATATCTTGTAGTGATGATGAACTTCGATTCTTTGGGGGAATATCAAAACAGAACATGCTAGATAGCCATAATCATGGATGAAGAGAAGCTAGATAGCGACATCTAAGAATTAAAGTGATTCCTGCCATTCTCCTATTTTTTGGTCTTCTACTAGCATTCTGGAATTAGCTTTGCATCAGGAACTTTTAACTTTTTCTCTAATCATAATATACTCTTTAACTTTAAGCTGATAATATAAACTTTGGTAGATTGTCGCACATTTATGCCTTGCATTGTGATATCTGTCTAAAAATGGTTAAAATTAGTAATGATATTTCACAAGCCCTACAATTACTGTAATGTGAATAGTTAGCGTGGAGTTCATTTGGAAAATGGTTTTATAAGGGCTGCAGGTCTGTAGACTTTTTGGAGAAGTATGTGAATTTTATCTTGGTTGACCTACTTATCCATGCAGTGGGAATTTCCAGGTTCAATAATTACATGATCTGAAATTTTATAGTTTAAGCAAAATTTTGAAAGAGCCCTCCTGTGACATTGATTTTTCTTTTAGCTTTATAATATAGTTGATGCGTATGCTTAGTTGAGAACCTTTTTGTGAGGATTGTTGAACTGAGCATGTTAAGCTATTTCTCTCTATATGTCTATATTGTCAGGATTGAGTGAAAAGGAGTTGCAGATCATGTGTTTTTGTACATATGCTTAACAACAGAATCTTGACATACATTTAATTCAAACCTATGGTCTAGAAGATCATTGAGATTAATTAACAGCAGCATACTTCTACTCTACCTTGCCACAAAATAATTCTGTTGAATGTATCAGAGCCGATGGAAAGTATGGGGCAGCACAGGTGATGCTTAGACCTGCCTCACCTGGTACAGGAGTGATTGCTGGAGGTGCCGTAAGAATTGTTCTGGAAATGGCAGGAGTAGAAAATGCTTTGGGAAAGCAGCTTGGAAGCAACAACGCCCTCAACAATGCCAGAGCAACAGTTGTTGCAGTGTCAAAAATGAGACAGTTCCGTGATGTTGCTCGTGAGCGTGGGATCCCAATGGAAGAACTTTGGAAATGATAGCACATAAACTTAATTCTTTCGCCCCCTTCTTTGTACATTTTTTGCAAGAGATTGTTGTAATTCAAACCAGCAG
>JAOQMM010000002.1:21366262-21376902 GCA_027563515.1 Erythroxylum platyclados
TATCTTCTATGCGAAAATGTTCAATTTTCATAAGGTCTTCTTGACTGGTATTCAAAAGGTCTGACAATGTATGTATACCTATCTTGGACTCCTTTTTCTGATGCCCTTCTGTAAAGCCTTATTGCATAATGTAACTGTCTCTTGATATAATTTATCATTAAGTTCTCAACTCCTTCCCCTTATCTGTGATCGTCAATTTCAATGCAATTGGAAGATTAAGAATTTAATTTCAATGCAATTGGAAGATTAAGAATTTTTCTCTATGGTTATCTGCTTCGATCATTTGGCACTAGGTCCATTTCTCGCATTTGATGCTCAATAGAAACAAAACCAGTCTGAGACAGAAACCTGCAGGAAAATTCAATAGCTATACTTAGAAACAATAAAGTTTAAATGGATCAAAGTTCTGTAGCATAATATATGAACATGCCTAACGTTCAATAAAGCCTCAGAAGCAGCAACAAGGAATATAGGCAAAATTCTTGCATGCTAATTGGATCACGCATGTGAAAACCCATATCTGAAACTCAACAACTGAACCTCAAACAAGAAGTTATTAGGTCCACCGGATGCAGCACGTCAACATGATGACAGTGGTACTCTTCTAACTTAAACAGGACAAAAGAACCCACAAATAAAAAGTTATAGTTGGAATTTCATCACTAAATTGAATCTTCTTTTAATTAATTTAGGCATAACTTTCGACAAGTTGAACCACGGGGCATTATTTAATTGGATGGGAACACCAACTGAAATGTTGCTGTGGTGCTCTGGTGTATATATAATTTCTCAAGATGAAAATCAGATAAGTGAACGGTGCTTACTCCAAGCAATTACATCATTACAATGTCTAAGGAAACTGACGAAGATTGAGAAACTCATGTGATTTTAAAAGTACCTATTCCCAGCAGTTGTTCAGAAGCTAGTGAATCTTTTTACATGGAAGAAATATGATACATTATTAAAGCTTCTTAATGAGTTCATACACGATGTTCCCAAAATGGCATATACAAGACAAGATTATAAGTTATAACTTCAGGATCCAGAACCAGCATTTGACTTGCAAGAATATCTTCATAAATACACCACATGTCAATGCTTCACATCAAACCCTCAATTTAGATCACAGTAGGTACACAAACATCCAAATTATGCTTTCACATCCGACCAATGAGAAGCATACACAACGAATTTCATCCCTATATAATTAGTGATCCCTACATAATCATGAAGGATTCCATTTCTAACGAGTCTTTTCAACTATCTGGAGTCAGATACATACCAACTCAAAACTTTAAGGTTTTTACTCACAGGATACCTTGTCAACCAAGCCTTTACTCGAGGGGACAAGATAGCATAATATCTACAACCATAATACAGTTTTCAAGTAAGCATCCTTTTACAATAGACAGAAAAGATCAATACCATATAACCACAAAATATAATATCAAATTAAAAAGCGGTGCATATGACGATGCAACAGAGATAATTTGCAGTCTTATAAGTTGGGACAACCGTGAAGAAAAACATCATTTTCATATAATGATGCAAATACAATGAATGGCAATAATGTTTAAATACAGATCCAAAATTATCCTTCTGCGACAATTGTTCCCGAATGAGAATCTATTACGCGGCTAGCGTCCTATGCACAAACATATAGATCCATTTACATGTGTCCACATTTTATATTAAAAGAAAGATTACGCCCGAAGGTCCTTGCAATGTTTCCCTTTAACAGAACAAGAAGATTAATGATATGTTATTTTCAATAACTGTTTGCAAGGAAATTCTACCGAATAAACGGAAGAGAAACGTTGAAACCAATGCAGCACATTTCAATCTACATTTCAGACTAATCATTACATCAAAAGTAAAAATTCAACCAACCAAAACCCATATGATTTCCAATCAGGATAATGAAAATAAGGGATTTCAGTTTTTTTTTTCTTAAAGAACTTACCAGCTAAGAAGTAAGAAGAGGGTAGCAGCGATTAAAACAAGAAATCCAACATGTAGTATCAAAGAAGAGTCACTTGAAGTGAAGGCCAACCCAAACATAGCAGCAAGACACAGACCCAGTAATAGAAACGCAGATTTTAGTGTATTCCATGTTGGACCCTGTAATTGAACAACAAAAAGATTAAACTTTCGCTTATAAACAGTACAGCGGTACAATACCAGGGAAGTTTGGATCGAAACAAGGTTGAAAAAAAATTTTGAGGAAAAGGTTTAAGTACTATTGTCGTATCACTAACGTTAACACCAGGAGCTAGCGCTCCCAAAAGAACTGCTTGTGCTGGTGATATGTCAGACTGATTTTCCTTTTCCATTTCCTTTTCTCGCGTGAAATTTGGATCTACCGATTGGATATCGCAGACAAGAAGAGGCAAGGACCGAAAGTAACCTAATCTGAGATGACAAACTTCGGTTGGGCTGGCCATTATGATGCCCTTCCCTCGGTGGATTCTTGGATAAATAAAAAATAAAAATTATAATCTTAAAAATATATTAGTTTTTATTAAATGTATAATTAATTAGTACTAATTTTAATAATTCAAACTAAAACTGAATTTAATATAAAAATTAAAATAATAGTGATAATTAAAATTATATTTTTAGAAAAGGTTGAGTCGTATTTTCGTCAAGAGTTTTATATTCTTCAACATGATTTAAAAACTCATAAATCACATTTATGCTATATTTAAATAAATTACAAATAAGTAATATATAAAATTATTTTTTCATTGTAATATGTTATACTTTTAATTTTTAAATGTGTACAAAATAAGATATTAATTAACTATAAGTAGATGTTCTTAATTTATTTATTATAACAAACACATTTTCTTCGTATATCGCATTTTTAAGTTCACTATAATCAAAATCAAGTAATAATTCTTCTTATTTGATCCAAAAATAGTCAATATAATCAATATCGGTTAGATCATTTATTGTCTTCTTACTAAGCACTTTGAATATATAATAGAGAAATTATATAATTAATAATAAAAGTATAATTATTGAAAAATAAAATTCAATCAATAAAATATATATTCTTCATCCTCATATTATAAATAACATAAACAAGATCATTAAGTCTTTAATGTTCTAAATGATTTTGTTCCTTCTTGCGAATATGGTCAAAAATACTCCAATTGCATTCACATCTTAATAGAAATGCATAGTTTCTTGTCAAGTTTTGTTTCAAGCAAAGAACACTCTTTGACCAAAACTTATCCGTAATTCCACTTCTACTTTCAATCTTAGGTTCATTTATCAAGTAGTAACTATACAACACTTAAATATCCTAAAACTAATCCAAGTTTAGCACTTCACTACATTAACCATCAATTCTCTACCATATAACTAGTCACATGTACTAGAATAGAAAAAAATCAACATAAAACTTAGAATACAAAGTGAAACATGAAATTGTAAAATTTAAAAGAACTAATGTGTAAAAAAAGGACATAAAGATTCTACATATAGAGAATAATACCTCTAAGTTCACAGTAACTTAAGACAAGATACCATTAGACATGTGACTCAAGCGAGGAGACTAATTGGAGAGGTGAGGCTAATTTAGGTGAGAAGACTATTTGGAGAGGTGATAGGTGAAGGTTGAGGAGGTAAGGACTAAGGAGACAAGGACAAAGTATCAACAAGAAGGATTTGAAGAAGAGAGGAGTATTTATAACTATTAACTGTAAAGCAAAATGATGTCATTTCAACATCGACATACTGATTTAGCTCTATATCATAAAAAGAGACAAAATGATGTCGTCTTGAAATTGTTTGAATGAATCATTTAGGCTTCGAGTCAGATTGAGGATGAAATGCTCGCGTTCGAGCTCAATTTGAAGACTGATCAAATCGAGTCAAGCTTGTTGACTTTAGACCAGGCTATGTAAAAATTCCAAGCCTAATGTTTAGATCATTTTTATTTTTATTAATATTAAATTTTATGTGTACTTCTATTTTTATTTATGGATGACATGTGACTATTGAAAAATTAAATGTAATTTTGATTTTATTTAGTTATGAGCCTCTACTATTTTGATTAGATTTATGTAAATGATGAGCATAGTTAATTCTAGTATGATAAGAAAGACCACTACAATAATCCAAGTTTTTAATAAGTTTTTTATTCTTTTTCTTCTTTATTCTTCATATAGAATGTTAAGGACAATATTGCTCTTAAGTGTGAGGGCGAATTATTTACAACTGCACTGAAAATTTTCAAAATTTTAAAAAAAATTTATTGTTTTTTATAGTTTTAGGGTGTTTTTTTAGGTTGTGTTTAGGTTGTCATTAGTAGCTTTGGAGTTGATGAAATAGGTTTTATGCATTGTTGAAATTGAAATTTGTTGTTAAACATTAGATGCATAATATGAGTAAGTAATTAATATGCAAATTTTGATATTATGAATGCTAAGAAACAAAATTTGTTAAGTTTTCTTTTTTTCTGAGAAAAGATGAATTAAGTTAAGCTATAAAAGGCAATCAAGGTGTTCCAAACTGTTATACTTAATGGAAGAAGGTTTATACATTCCAATTAGTGTTGAGATACTGCATATCCTAAAATTTATGCTTGTGAATGCTAATGTGATTTCTACTAAGCTGCATTAGTTGGTTGAAGAATTTTCTCCTTGGAGAGGTACTTTTCTTGAAAAATGTGATTATTTCTTTCATCCTAAATCACTGTCACTAAATAAGAAATTGAAATGCAGAAGCACCATTTAACGGTTCTGTTTGGGCCTTTGATAATGGGACACCATATCTTCATACTACTCGAGCCAATTAGGGATCAGTAATAAAGCATCTAAGCATCATTGTTTTCTATATTTTAGCAACAAAACTACACTAAAAACATAGGTGATTTGTGTTTTCCTCAACCTTTTTAGAAAGAATGTACCAATTTGTGAAGTTCAAAATTCCTATTTTGTCCATAGTTAGTAACTTATTCTTAATTGCAAGCCATAAGGTAGTGGAAGCTCGTGCTTATTGATGGATGAATCAAACATATTTGTCTAAGGGAGAGTCTCCAAATTGTTAAGAAGCACCTTCTTGCAAGATTGATTGATGAAAATACCATTAGAGGTGTGCTTCCAAATAATCTTATCATTATCAGTGTTAGTAGTTGCTTGAACAATCTTAGATTTTAATGAAGTAGGGATTGGTGCTTGTCTAAGCATCTTTGTCTTTGATAGCACTTTGGCATCTATGTCCTTCTACTTGATCAGTGGTCTGAGGATTGAAACATCATCCATTTTATCTAAAAGACCTGCAGATAGCTAGTTATCTTGCCAAAAGATGGTGGATTCACCATTTCTAATGAGATGAATGAAATCATGTCTGAATCTTTCCCTCATTTTGATTATAGCTTTCATAGTAATAGAAACACAACTTTTCACATTTAAACTCTAGATATTTCTATTCTTTATGAAGTAATTATGGATCTACTCACATAAGAGAGCCTGCTTATCAAAAATAAGTCTCTATAGCCTTTTAGTGAACATGACAGTATTCATAGTTTAAAGGGAAATTATGTTGATGCCACCTTGGTTTTTAGGTATTCATATTCCCCCATTTCATCTTGACCCTACTGGGAGTTCCTTTACATCCAAACCACAAAAATTTGTTGAAGATCTTATCAATGTTTTTGATAATATTCAAAGAAAAAGTAATGTGAGCTACCCAATAGGCATTGATGGAATTTAAGATGGAAACAATGAGCTGTGCTCTACCAATAATGAAGTCCAACATAGCCTCTATGGCTAATGTAATCAATATATTGATAGAGAAGGTTGATAAACTACCTGTCGCTCTGATACAGTTTGCTAGGTAGAATTATCATGTTTTAGTAAAGCAAATCTCTAAAGGACTCCTAGGGCATCCTGCTCCTAATGCGATAGAAGTTTGGGAGTGTAGTCACCTTCTACTTATGTCCTTTGTAAATAGAAGATATGTCCCTCCTCATAAATGAGAGTATGTTATTATAGCACCTCTAGAAATTAATATGCCAGTAAACCCTCAAATTCCCAATAGGCAAAGATTTGATGTGGAAGCTGAAGCTAATAAAACACAATACAGTTTAAGGGATAACATTGCAATTGTAAACCCCAATCCTATTATTCTCCCGCCACAAATGAGATTACAAGTTCATATGAAAGCCATAAGAGAAGTTGTCTAGGAATCATACAGTACTAGTTTAAGATAGCTTGGCAACCTAAAATTCTATAAGAATTACCTTGAACAGATTGATCATGAGAATCCTTATACTCATAGTTATAGAATTCCTGAATTCAACTAATTTTTTGTTGAAGATGGTGAATCCACCATTGATCACATTGCTAGATTCACCATACAATATAGAGAATTAGCTAATTATGAAAACTTCAATAACTTTAAGCTCACATTGTTCCAAAATCTATTAATCTTGGCATGTTTTGTTGTCTAGGAATTATATCCTTTCCTGGGTTAAAGTGGGAAGATTAGTTCATATGCAATTTTTTAAGACTAAGCCCAAGGTTAATACAATTGAGTTGTTAAGGGTCACTCAGAAGAGTAGTGGAAATGCTAATATGTTCATCACTCATTTAGAAAATGAGAAGTTGATGTTGGATTGCACTTTCAAAAATAGAATATGTGAAGCTAGCTTAAAGAGGTTTGGAAATTGAATTGCAAAAGAAATTCCAAGGCATGAAATTTTGTGATTTTTATGAACTAGTAGCAAAAATCTCCAAATACGAAGAACTTATTAGGAAAGGACACCGAAAGAAGAATTCTGTAGGCACTTATGTTACAATGGAAATTCTTACAATTTGGCAGTAGCCGACGTCAACATTCCTAGAACTTGTGTTTATCCCTCTTTGGAGCACAAATTCCTCCAAGGAAAAATAAAAATATAGGCTCCATCTACTCAGGTTTAATCCACCTTTGATACCTCTAAGACAGGAGAGATCTTTGATTATTTATTGCAAGAAAAATTTATCACCTTACTACTAGAGCATAAAATTCCTACAAAAGACTAAATTAGAGGTAGAGACAATTGCAAATATCACAGTACCTAGAGTCACCTAACAAATTCATGTTATGGGTTCTAAAATATGGTCTAAGATCAAATTAATAAGAGAGTTCTATTGTTCGCTGAAGCTGACTGAATTATGATGATAAATGAAGCCCCATTCCTCCCAGTGGCAGTCATTAATACCACTGAATTTGACTTATACCTATTGTTAGATGTCAAAAAAGAAGTTGAAATTTATGGAAGATTGCTTAACATCTGCATCGAATTTAGGAACATGTTCTTTTATTCCTAACTATGATACTAACTTTTGGAATGGGGTCAGGGTATTCCCAAAATCTAACAGAAGGTAGAAATTTTAAGAAAAATTTACTAAGCATAATTCACCCAAGTTTATAGGAAAAAAATATGAACTTTGAATTATGAGTTTTTAGTGCAGACAACCTAGATTTGTTGTGCCACCATCTTGACAATGACAGCTAAAACCCTTAACTTGAACTAAAAAGGGAGGCTTCAATGACAAAGGTCCTTTGCTAATATTGAGAAAAACAAGCCAGTATTGTCCGAAGAGCTAACTTTAAAAAAGTCATCTCGTATAAAACATGTCTTCTCTGAAGAAAATACTATAGGTCCTAATAATAACAAGGGATAGGTAGAACTCGTTGGTGAAAAACGAGGCAAGAAAAAATAGAATCCTAGATTTCACAGGAAGTCAAGCCACTCTAAGAGCCAAGATGAGGATTCCAATGAATTCGTTACAATTGGAGAAATTCCCATTCAAGTACCATGTACCGTTTCTTCTATAAAGCTCCTAGCTTCACTTGGCAAATCTTCAAGATTTTTGGTCAATAAAATGTATGCCAACAAAAATGACGATAGTTTTAGGAAAAGGCGATGCAAACTTGATCCTAAATAAAGTATATATTGCTACATTTAATGGTGAAACTACTAAAGCATTAAAAATTATCCATGTAAATATTACGATAGGAGGAAAGACTTTGTTAACTACTTTCTTTATTGTTGACACTCATGCCAGCTACCAAGTCTTATTAGGGCAAGATTGGATCTACTCCAACTATTGCATCCCATCATCTTGTCATCAATTTTTATTTTTTATGGAAAGGCAATGAAGTAAAAATTGTTTGGTCCAATTCATAACTATTTCATACTAAGTTTGATGCAATAGAGGCAAAATTGTACAGAGATTATGTAAAGTCTGTACAAATTTAGAAATTTTCTTATTATAATGAAGGTAAAGAAAAGATGAAAATAGAGTTAGAAAGATTCATAAAAATAACTACTATTGTACCTACTCCTAGGTTGATGAATGTTCCTATTATAAAGGAACCTGATGAGTTAATTTTCATAAAAGAAAGAATAGTAGTTTTAATTATAGAAATCAAATATCAAATGTAGCAAATCCTGGAGAATTTTGAAGAAATAGATAGATATGAAAACATAGAATTAGTATTTGAAGAAGAAAAATAACTACAAATAAGGGACAAATGAGTCCAAGAGTTGAAATCTACTCTTGCAAAGATTGATAACTTTGGAAGCCTAGAATGTCTTCAATACCATTTGATTGGTTTGCTCAACCAAAAATATGTTAGAGGGAAATTGTTGATAGCATAAAAATAACTCAACCCATTTGGCTGAAAAGTGAAAAGGCCAAAATACTAAAAATCTTGGAAGTTATTTGGCCAGAGAATTCATAGACATGGAAATCAATTAGGAATTCTAGGATTCAAGAAGTCTAAAAAGTTAATACATAGTTGACATATGCTTTAAAAACAATAGTGAATAAGGGTAGTTAATAGGCACATGGACAAATTGGTTGAAAGTTAAGCAATTACAGAATATTTGTTTGAGGTAGAAGTTCAGAACCTGAAAATTAAGAAAATGGTGAAAGAAAGTTTCTAGGAACATAGCCAAGTAGGCTAAAAGTTAAAAAGATATAGGAAAATTGTTTGAGGTAGAAGTCCAGAATAGTGGCAGGTAGCTAGCTAAAACATAAGAAGTGGGCTAGAAGTTGAGTAGTCACAAGAAGTCCAAAACATGGAAGTTAAGAAAATAGTGGTAGGTAGTTAGCAAGAATGTGGGAAGTGGGTATTAATAGTAAAAGCTACTTAAGGATGAGAAGACTATAAATTCACCAGTATCATGAGGATAAGGAACAATCTACACAACACTGAATTTTACAAATAACAATCATTCAATCATAAGACAACCTTAAAACCAATCTCTAGAGAGAACAATTGGCTTATCTTAAAAACACTTAGGGCCTGTTTGATTGAATGTTAATTGTGGAATGGAATGATATAACTTATGGTCTTAAGAGTTTAAGTTGATATATGATGTCCGTATTTGCACACAAGTTTCTTTAAACTTAGTCCAATTTTTTCTAACAGCTCTCAAAACTCCTTATTGGTAATATGAGATTGACGAAGTCAAATGATTAGAAATTCATGAATTTGATTCTAATGAATGGCAATTCATGTAGTAACTCAAATAAAAATGTTAGAAATTCATAATTAATGTTCTCCCGTTTTGAAAAGAGACATAAAATACAATGAGTATATATAAAGATAATACTTATAATTAATTATTTTAAAATTTTAAGTTAAAATATGACCTTTATGATAATATGAGTTCAATTGGATATAATTCAATTTTTTGTTGTATGAAAAGAGTTCCAATATATTAGGTCTTTTGCATGTATTCTTTTAGGTTTATGCATACTAGCGGACACAATGCATTTACCTTTCGTTCTCAACTATCATCAACCCAATACGCACGATGTTTGACTAAATAACAAAATCTTTGTAACTAGAAAGTTACAGGTTCAAATAAGGAAGTTAGTCTTTTTTATAAAATGCATTGGGAACATAAATAATAAAATCTCTTGGAAACGATTCTTTTAAGTTTTTTTCTTTTTTTAGTTTGTTGACTATTTAGAGCAAAAATTTTGCGTGTTTTACGCCTCTATGTTCAAGGAAAGAAAAAAAAGAAACAACATCTATGACAAAACTGAACAAGAAGAAGAGGGCCCAAGAGCTCAAATGGGCTGTTTTTATCCCAATTTTACAACTAAGATCCACAGAGATTCATCCAAATAAGCAGGGCTTGTCGGTTAAATAGATTTTCCAAATCGAAAGTTTTCATCAATCAACCATTGTTCAATAAATTTGAAGGAATCAAGTCATGTATACAATAAGGTTTACAAGTTAGTAGACTTCTGGTGTCATAATCCAATCACTTGCTTATATACTTTTTGTTTAAGCAGAAACACAAATATTTCTAACTCTCTTTCATTCATTTGATAGGCTAATTAGCCTATAAACTTCTAAGCATTACCATTTGGGTTACCATGGAACTAGTTAAGGATAGAATCCATTAAAAATCCTTGATACTCGACAATACATATTAGAAAACTTATGACGTTCCCATTTTTAATATACCATTTACATCTTTTGGCAGTGGGAATATACGTAATATTCTTGGAACTTAATACATAAAATTCGTAAAAGACGAGATATAGAAAATAAATCGAATTGAGGTTCATAGGCGAAGAAAGGCCAAAAGAGACGAGGGGTTTTTACCATGGAGAAGA
>JAOQMM010000002.1:21395747-21406938 GCA_027563515.1 Erythroxylum platyclados
GTCTAGCAATTTTTCGGTTATAAAGTACTATCTCTTTGCATTCTTCGCATCCATATAATCTTGGCATTATCGAAATAGAATTAACACAACCCATTACCAATTCTAAAAAATACAAAGGGGACCAATCAACGGGTCCAGCTCACTCCTTTGTCGTCAATTTGTATCATTTCATTTTCCTAGAAGTACTTTTTTTTGTGTGAAAAAACTCGTTTGAAACTTAATTGAAAGAATAATAAAAGTTCCTTTTTTCGTTTTGCTAAAAAGCTAGTTTGAAACTTAATTAAAAGAAAAATAAAAAGTTGGAAATAATTAAAGTTTTAACGTTAATGTAAAATAATTCAAAATTTGTCACCATATAACTCGTTCACCTCAAAATTTACAAAATCCATCAAACTGTGCTATTCACATCGCTTACGCACATTAATCATTGATACATACAAATCTCGTCTTACAATGACCGTTTATGTGGCCATCAAGGCAGTTGAATCGAAGCACATCAAATAATATGTTTTCTAGTATTAAACTGTTCATGTGCAATTTATGCTGTGACAGGTGCCGTTCGGAACATTTTAAGGGCATCATAAATTCAAGCCTCAAGGCAACACAATTTATAGCAGGCAAGTTTTCAAACCATACATGTTTGTCATCCTTCCTGAACGAAAGATGGCAAGACTTCAAAACTAGTGCATCTTTTAGACCAATATAATTCCATCCGCGTCACTTATAATTTAGCTAGCTAGTCCGGGAACAGTAAAACATCTAATGCTACAAATTTTTGTTCCAACATCAGTCAGCATATGAAAGATTTAAAAAAAAAAACAAAAGGAACAAGAGGGGGAAAAAGTGGTGAGAGCTCAAGGCCAAATACTTGAATACAGCGCCAACCAAGATGCCCTGTCAATCTGCAAATTGGGAAAAGAATCTTGAATTAGGTACAAGCCACTTGCCATCTATGAGAGCTTAATTATTAACCATAAAACACATTCAACAATACAACTACAACAAAGTGCAAGTTGAATTATCTAACAACAAAATGAATAAAAACTAATTCTGCAAGACGCACAGGTCGAATCGTACAAGTGTAAGATGTGTAACAAAATTCCTCCCAAGCTCTAGTAGGTTCTATTTCAAAGCTTCTCTCAGGAACCAAATGGGTCTCCAGCATATCTTTAGACCGCAGTTAAAGCAAGGAACAGCCTCTTAGAAATAGGAAGCGTTCACAGTACCTGTTGCTGTTTTCCGAAGACCATCCCTATCTAAGATGTGCCCCTTATTGTGATCTACATCAGTAACTACCAGGATTCAATCATTCAGCAAGTACACCTTTTCAGTTTCCATTTTACTATTAATCTCCGTGTATTATAGTGACCATAAATATTCAACATTAAATGCATCCCACCAATGCAATGATGGGTACCTAATGCGAAGTAAATGATTGCAGTTTACAGGGAAATGGACCATGCACACAATTATAATCACTTAAAATCACATTCCAGCAACGAGTTGCCAGACTAAGACCGTAAAACAGTTGATTGTTAAGACAGACAAGTATTTGGTGACAGCTTGAAGGAGGTTACGCAACTAGACAACAGTCCTCTAGTTGGTGGGAGGAGCATGAGATAATGGTTCAATTTAGTTGTATAAAGTACGGCAGACTGAAAGACAAAATATATGTAGGAACATTATCAACTAATACTCTATATCAATCAGAAGATAATCTAGATTCTTGCACACACAAATTGAGATCATATGAGCTAACAACATCTTAGTAGCAGTCCTTTTTATTCACTAGTACAACTGAAAGTCTTTAAATTTAGATCATATGCGGTAATTAGGACAACCAAACAAAAAATTAGTATTGCTGTAAGTTAATAACCAAATAAAACTTGTCACCTTCAAGCTTCTTTATCTTCAATACCATTCATAGTCCCATCAGCCTCTGCGTTATCAGTATTTTCCCCAGGAGGTTGAACCTGTTCCTCCTCTGGTAATGGCTCCTCCACATAGTCATTCTCAAATGCATCAGCTGGAACCTCATAAATTCTCACTTGCGGCTTAGTTGGGTCTTTAACCAGTACATACTTACCCTCATTCAACTTCATACACAAGTCCACTATGCTCTTCACAATCCCCCACATGTTAGCAGTGTTCAAATTGATCTGTGTTGCAAAATCCTTAGGTTTGTACCCAACAACAGCCAATATCACATGATTAAAATGATCCCTAGGGTGAACCCTCGAAACATACCCTAATTTCATCAAGTCTGCACTAGCAAGCAGAGCTTGTGCAGTCCACTTTGCCAATTTATTCGCATTGTTCTTCAACTCAGTGGCCAAAACAGCACCTCTTTGAGTCTCCAGTTTCTGCCTCCAATCAACACCAGAATATTTCGGATCAAACTCGTTAAGAGCATTCAATGTCAAAAACGACCTCTGGTTATTAACGTCAACAACACTTTGAACCTCACATCTTCCAACAAGATACATATCATCATCAAGCTTCCAACGCCTATACCTATAAGCCACTGAAGCAACTTCCTCACCCTCGTTAGCAAACGGGTTGGGCTCATCAAAAGTAACCTTATTCCCATCTCTAATCAAAACCTGCTGTGAAAAATTCTGATTAATATACGCAGCCTCAACACTCAACGAGTAAGCAGAATTAATATCATCCTTAGCCTCAGGCAGAGGCTCCTGAGAGGTCTCGTGCACCGAAAGCAAATCCAACTGAGACCCATCTCTCTTATCAAAGAAAAGTTTATTCCCAACACGTTGAACAACAATATCCCATGAATAAACCGATCTGGGCGCGCACATAAGAGTTGCAAGAATAGTGTCAGTGGCAAAGACTGTAGCTTTATCCTCATTGGCGAGCCTCCTAATCACAGGATCATCAGTAGTTGTAACCTTGAAGAAATTGCGATTCTTAAACCTCTCCAAACGGCGCTCGTTCTTGGGAGTGATTCGATCGTACGTTCGATCATAAAACTCGAGCCCTCCACAGAGCAGTAAATCTTCTGGTTCTGGGACAGTGAATGAGAGCTTTGAGAAAGTGGAAAAGGGAATTTGGTCCAGCATGTTCCACTCGGGTTGAATATCCACCGATGACTTGAGTGCCTCTCGACGGGGCTGGTTTTGGTTGGATCGATTGAGATTGTAGAGGCGGTCGCGGCGGGCGCGTTCTTTCTCGGCTTCCCGCTTGCGTGCTTCCACTTCTTCGTCGCGGCGCTGAGGGAGCTGAGGGCGTTGCTGGTTGAACCGCCACTTTGGTCCGAATTTAGGGCGAGGAGGAGGCTTACCGTCCACGAGACGGAAAGTGGATTCTTCTTCGCCGGTGGTGGGGAAGGAGTCATCGTCGGTGAAATCAAAGACGGAATCAGCAGCATTCTTTGGGCGGGCAGCAGTGGGGTTAAAGTTGCGGGTCCAGTCGGCGATGCGGCCAAGTTTATCGGAGCGTGAGAAAGGGGCAAAAGGAACGTTGAGGGGGAGGGTGGCGTTGGCAGTGCTGGTAGCGTCCGGAGGACCCCAGCCATCGGGGTTGAAGGGGACGGCGCCTACTTCGAAACCTACCATCACCGTATGATACAGACTTCAATATTGAGCGGGGGAGGAGGAGATCTTTTAGGGCTTTAGGGAAAGCATTTATATAGGAACAGGATTTACTGGGCTTTTATGGGCTTAAGATATTTTATGTTAAGTTTAGATTCGTTTCCTCGAGTCCAAATCTACTTTATTTTAGCTCCTTTAGGAGGAATAGGGTAGCCCAAATTTTTGAGGAATTTTGTTTTCCAAATAATAATTTGAATACAATTTAAAATATAAAAATTGTTCAAAAAGATTTAAGTATAATATAAAATATTTATAATAGTTATGTTTAATATAAAAAATATAGGGTATGTCTTATTAATCAATTTTTATGCCATATTTATATTTTGGTATGAATTTTTATTTTAAAATTATATTATTTTTCCTCTCATTTTCATTTTTATATTTTTAATGACATATCCAAATTTCAAGTTTTGTGGATAAATTACAATTTATGATAGGGATGCATCTAAAAAATAATTTATTTTCTAATTTAGATTTAGTATGAATTTATTTTTACTCTTTTTTTTTTCTTTTTCTCATCATTTTTTTATTCTTTTTATGCTTTCTTTTTCCTCATTCTCTTACTAATATTCTTTCTTATAAGAAAATTTCTTTGTGCAAAAACTCCAATTTTCAAATTTTCTATAACAAACAATTTACTATAGAGCTTGATATTGTATATGTATCAAGTAATAAATTAATAAATTCATTTTTTTTACTAATAAAAGAACTCAACAGGAAAACAATTCATCCAAATTTAATAGAAGTCTAAACTCAATTGAAATAAAAAATTTAGAGATTTTTCTTTTCATTATATAATGAACTATTATTCGAGATCATTTTTCATATCATCTATTATGGTTATAAATTATGTATAGAAATTTAATATTTTCTCATTTAGTAGATCATTATTATATTATTCAACTTCATTATAAGATAAGTCAGTTTTTATTGAATGATTGAAGACTTGTCCAATATGCTTAAATTGCCTTACTTAGTCTAACATGTGAAACTTGTTAATCAATGATGACTAAAAGTTGTCCACTATGATCTTTTGTCTTATGTCAAAAAGAAACAAATTTCATATCATACTGATTAAAAAACATTAAGAAATTTATTAGTACCCAGTTTTAGATACCAATCAGTATGATACCAACCAGTACCAAAAATACCTATGAAACACCAAGTAGATCTGCAAATTTCAAAACATTGAGGGCTTGATGTATTAAAAAAAATCCTAAATCACTACCTCTTAACCTGGCTACCTACCTACCTTGCCTCTGCCTCAGTTCATTCTCACCATCACCCATAACCTTCTCCATCTGCTTTCCTTTCAACTCAGTCGACCATCATCACTACTTCTCCTTTGCTGCTACTGCTTCTCAATTCTTCATTGTTGTCTGCTCCATACTGCTTGGTTCCTTTTGCAATTTTGCTCCTTTCAGTTGTCGCAACTCACACGCTACTGATTGTTTCTCCTCTGTCTACTCCTCATCATATGCTATAACTCCCTTGTCGCATGTTACTCCTCTATAATCCTCTCCTTTCACCATCTAATAAGATGTCATTTAATTATGTTAATCAAACTTATTTCTGTTGTTTTGGATTAATTTTGGTGCTTTAATGGTGAAATTAATATTTAGTTTGGTTTAGGAGCTGACAAATAGAGATTGCATCAAATTTCATCATTATTTGTCAAACTCACAAATTTTAGAAAAAGTTGATAGATTACTATAATAGATAAGGGAGATCACGCCTAATGCTAGATTCACCCCAAAAGTTTCAATTCAATTAGGAGACTTATTCCTATCCATATTATGTAAGGATTTGAATCTGTTTAGAAAGGAATCTCTACAAGATAGAAGGAAGTTAGTTTTTGAGTAGGAAAGAGGGGCAAAACATGACATTCACTTCTTTATAATACCCTTTTTCGCTTTTCTTGGTGTTCTCTCTTGATCTTTTATCTTTTCATCTATTTTTGGTGTTGAAGCAATAGCATTGTGTGGCTAAATTTGAATATTATAATTAAAAAAGATTCAAAACTCTAGTTGTAACCCAGTGAGGTTTTATTCTAAAGTTGGATTTTTGTTTTAATTCAAGCATTTCTCATCTTTTGTTCTTATATTTCATGAATAATTAATATTGATTGCTTTGATAAATTAATTTGATATTGATTATTTTATAGCTATCTATAAATTTAGTGATTTGTAATTATCATGAATTATTGGTACAAGTAGCAAATAGGTTATTAGGAATTTTCATATTTAACTTATAAGAAACAAGAAAACTAAATTGAATAGTTTTAGCTATCTTAATCATTTAATTTAAGGTTTGATCTTTTTCATTAAGCTTATGGCTATCATTTAATTGATATGGAATGTTATCATACTCAATCAATTGATGGTAACTTTTGGTTTGAATGTTGGGTTTGAACTAATTAATTTAAGAAAATTTAAGACTTATTATGGCTATCCTAATACATTTTAGACTAACTATTGAACTGTGAAAATTATTCTTTTTAGACCAATGATCAAAGTTGCAATTGGATGAGATCTTTTCCTTTAATTAGAGTTAAGTAACATTGAATTTCTCACTTTAACACTTAGTTGATTAATTTTAATTCCTTGTTAATTTTAGATAATTAGTTAATTTGTTATAAACCTCCATTTTGTTTTATTAATTAAAATTTAAAAACTATTTTTTAGTTCTTTTAGGGATTCAACCTGATTCCATAACTACTATAAGAAGTTAGTGAATTTAAATTAATTTTTAGGGCTTCGACAACCCTTTTAAAATTTTGGCATCGTTATTAAGGAAATATTTTAGTTTCTTAGTTTTTCGCATATTTTACAGTTTACTGGTAATCTCTTGTCTTATATGACTTAATTTTCTTATATTGGTAAATTGCAAGATAATCTAAAACATGAGAAGACAACGTGTTATTTAAGGAAAGAGACTAAGCAAGGAAAAGGTCATTCACCTCTAGATGTGAAATTTGAGATAAATCTAACAATTAGTGAAGATCCAAGAAGTTGAAGAAAAGATGGCAAATCCTAACACTAGAACATTGAGGGAGTTAGTGGCCCCAAATTTGAATCAATAACCCTTATGCATAAGATTTCCAGATGGTGAGGTAGATTTTGAATTGAAATCTAATTTGATTCACTTACTCCCTATTTTTTGCAGTCTTGCAAATAAAGATTCACAAAAATATTTGAATGAATTTCATATTATTTGCTCTAGAATAAAACCACAAGGAGTGACAGAAGAACAAATTAATCTTAGGGCTTTTCCATTCTTATTGAAAGATACAGAAAATGATTGGCTATATTATCTTCCATCTGACTCAGTGACAACATGGAATGAAATAAAACGGTTTTTCCAAGATAAGTTCTTTCCTACATCACAAGTAGCCAATATCATAATGGAGATATGTAAGATAAGACAATTCACTGGAAAAGCATTATATGAATATTATAAGAGGTTTAAGGAGTTATATGCTAGCTACCCACACTATCAAATTTCTGAATAGATTTTGATTTAGTACTTTTATAAAGGGTTATTACCAATGAATAGAAGCGTAATAGATGCATCTAATGAAGGATCTTTGGTAAACAAAACACCAGAAGTAGCTAAACAGTTAATTTCAAACATGGCAAAAAATTCTCAACAATTTGGGACAAAGATGAATGGAGCTATTAAGCGAGTAAATGAGGTAAGAAATACTAACTTTGAGGATGAAATTTTGGATTTGACTACTCTAGTTTTTCAAATGGCTATAAGTCAATTGCAATCACCATAAGTGTGCGGAATATGCTCATTACCTTGGCATCCTACAATTATGCTCCCTACATTGTAACAAGATTCCCTTTAAGAAGCTAATGCAGTGGGGGATTTTCTAGTCAACCTCAACAAACATATGACCCTTATTTCAATCATTATAATTTAGGATGGAGGGATCATTCAAAATTTAGATATGGAAATCAAGGAGGGCAAAAAAGATATCAACGTCAAAATTTCAATAGACAACCTCAAGCATCTATAAATGCTCAATCTCAATCTTCAAATTTAAGTATGTCTTACTTGTGACTTCTCTTTCTTTGTCGATATTCCATTAGTATTAGGTAAAATTATAAAGGCACTCACTACTAATACTTAATAATTTCAATAGGAAATAAGAGAAAGCCTTCAAAACATAGGAAATCAAATCACTCAATTAGCCACCTCTATTAGTAAATTGGAAGCGCAAGCATCAGGAAAATTACCTTCACAAATGGTGGTGAATCCTAAGGAGAAAGTGAGTGCAGCGGCATTGAGAAGTGGGAAGGAAATTCAATTTGGAGTTTCCTTGCCAATGAAGGTAAAAAAAAAAAACACATGAAGAAGGAGAGAAGAAAGATGAATCTCAAGCTTAAGGTTCAATAAAGGTAAAAGATGATTTGTCTTTACCGATATCAACTAATGTACGTGTACCTCATTTCCTTTGTAGATTAGCTAAATTAGAAGAAGAGAAATATGAAAGAGAGATCTTATAGACCTTCAGAAAGGTAAAAATCAATATACCACTTTCAGAAGCAATAATGAAAATTCCAGAATATGCAAAGTTCTTAAAAGAACTATGCACAAATAAAAGGAAGTTGAGGGATAAAGAGATAATAATATTGGGTAAGAATGTATCAGTTATGATGAATAGAAAATCACTAGAAAAATGAAAAGATCTAGGTATGTTTACACTTCCTTATGTCATTGGTGATAAGAAAATTGAGCATGCTATACTAGATTTAGGTGCATCTATTAATGTCATGCCATACTTAATTTACCAAGCTTTAAATATAAATTCTTTGCCAGAAAATAATGTAATTATTCAGCTAGCTAATCATTCTTATATGCCTCCTATTGGTGTTATAGAGGATGTTTTATTTCAGGTTAATGATTTGATATTTCTAGTGGACTTTTACATTTTGAAAATTGATGAAGATAATATAGAACATTCAGCTTCAATTTTATTAGGAAGGTCATTTATGAAGATGACTAAGACGAAAATTGATATGGATGAGGGTACTCTTTCTTTTGAGTTTGATGGACAAATAACAAAGTTTAATATTTTCAAAGTAATAAAGTAACCTAACCATTTTCACTCCGTTTATCATATGGATATTATCGATTCAATTGTGTAGGATATTTTTAAAGAACAAAGTGCTGATGATGAGTTGGAGTTTAATGCTAAACTAGAAGTTAACGAGCAATTTGATGAAACTTATAAAGTTGAAGAATCATTATCAGCGATTCTAATGGATTTAAAAAATTTTAATGTTGAAATTACTTTAACTTATAAGAAAATGTTACCTTCTATTTTACAGGCTCTGTAGATAGAATTGAAGGCCCTACCTGATCATCTAAAGTATGTCAATATGGGTGAAGGATAGTCACTACCTACGATCATCTAAAAAATGTTGACTACCAGGCCAAAGGAAAAGCTAGTAGCACTTTTAAAGGAGTACAAAAATGCTACCAATTGGACCATAACTGATACAAAAGGCATAAGTCCAGTAATTTGCACGCATATGATTCTTTTATAAAAGAATACTAAGCCAATAAGGGAACTATAAAGATTATTTAATCTAATAATGAAAGATGTGTTAATGAAATAAATTTTAAAACTTTTAGATGCAAGTGTAATTTATCCAATCTTAGATAGTGAGTGAGTATGCCCAATTTATGTTATGTTAAAGAAAATTGGGGTGTCAGTAATACGAAATCAGAATGATGAGTTGGTGCCCACAAGGGTGTAAAATGGGTGGCGAATGTGCATAGACGTTAGGAAACTTAACTTAGCCACTAGAAAGGAATATTTTCCATCACCCTTTACCGATCAAATGTTAGAAAGACTTGCTGGTAAATCATGTTTTTTTTCTTTTTGGATGGTTTTTTAGGTTACTACCAAAATAGCTATTGCTTATAAGAATCAATAAAAGACCATATTTACATGTCCTTTTGGAAAGTATTCCTTTAGGATGATTTCACTGTTTATAAAGATTCACTTGATGATTGCTTAAGTCATATATCCAAGGTTCTTAAAAGATGCATTGAAATAAACTTGGTGTTGAATTATGAAAAATCATTTTATGGTTAATCAAGGAATATAAGGAAGTCTCTGTTCAAGAAGATATTGAAGAACAGATGACAACAGAGATAGAGGTTGAAGAAGATACAAACGTTTCTGTTAATGAAGAGGAAGAAGAAGAGGAGATGAAGGTGATTGAGGAAGAAAGAGAACAGTTCATCTTCTTAGAAGTCAAACTATTGAATTTGATAGACGATTCAGGTAGTTTCATTATTTCCTATTTTTTGACAGTTTGTTACCGAAAAGGACATTACTGAACTTACTAGGTTTCCTTAATTTGATTAATTATGTCCTTATTATTATCTTGCAATATGTAGCTTATTTACAAGCTACGAAACTAAAATTGGGCGACACAAGTGGATGCAAGCTAATGATGTTAACTAAGCGCTACTTAGGAGGCAACCCAAGAATTATGATAAGTTTTAATTTTTTTATGTTATTGGTATTTTTTATTTTTATCATGTAGGGAGTGAATTGCTGGAATTTCATGACTAGAAGTATCTCCAAGTTTTAGCTCCAACACCATCACTACCGAAACATCATAAGTTTTCTTGCTCTAACCTTTTCTTTTTTTTTCTTATCATTTTTTTGTTTCCCTTTATGTGTTGTTTGTTTTTTTAAATAGAGGACAATGTGTTGTCTAAGTGTGGGGAGAAGTTTGCATTGGCATGTCATGTGTGTGAAGTTTGCATATCATATTGTCTTAATTTCTGATTAGGATGATGTCGAGTAAGCATATGTGTGAATCGTGTCAATGTGTCAATGGATATAACTTGATGGAAGCTTTGAACATAGTCATTGAATTTGTAAAGGCATATTGGCTTGTGCATTTTATGTTTTAAGTATCTTTGATTAAATATGCATGTTAATTAGGATATGACGTTAGTTTGTTCATCTTAGGAAACTTGTTACATACATTTATAATTTATAAGTCAATTGAATATGTTAGTATCATTAGTAGTTGATATGCGTTTAATTGATTATACATTTATTCCATAACACTTAGTGATTAATGCTATGAAATGCTTAAGACATTCACTTTAGTTCATTTTTTGTTTTAGGTACAATTCGGAAGTGAAAGAGCTAAAATGAGTCGAAAGAACAATCTTTGAGCCGTCTTCTTGAGATTCACTCTTACTTATCTTCATGGAACAAGAAGAAGAAGGATTAGAGCAAGAGGAGACAAGAAAATGCATGAAGATGAAGAATAAATTGACATAGCCAATAGCTCACAGCCATGATAAATAAGTCATGGCCGTGAGACACATTGTCATGGGCGTGAGACTCTTTATGCTAGGAAGATCCATGACAGAAGTTTTACATCTTCTTAAAAGAATAATGGAATATTACAAGGAAAGACAGCTAAATTTGCACATGGTTTAAGGAAATCATGTGGAGGTGTTTTGTAGTGACCCGATTCCTACGCTTAGGAATCCACCGTTTTACAGAGGCATATCATGAATCGCATTGCATGTACATG
>JAOQMM010000002.1:21427002-21437652 GCA_027563515.1 Erythroxylum platyclados
CGATACCATTTAAACCTTATTTCCCCTGTTTGAATAAAATCAAAGATTGCCTTTGTTACTTTATGAAGCTCAACAACTAAAGATTTGAGCTAGAATGATTATATATCCTCCCCAAAGCTCTTTATTTATAAACATTTTTAAGGAAGAGTTAACGTACTATCTAAGCTAGTTAATAGTGCCTCTATTATATATAAAATAGGTTAGTTTGTTAAAATTTGGTTAGCTCATTGATGTACGATTTCATGACACATTACATGTTCTTTTATATAGGTGTTAATTAATTACCCTAATATTCTCTATTAATGGGAGGCACTAATGAGGATAAAATATCTTCAAGATCTTCCTACAAGGTAAGAATACATGTTTCTAGAAGTGTATACTTTTTGTATTTCATTCAATAAATGTCATATTTTTAAAGCATAGGTTTGACATACTGAAGTAATTCCTCCAATTTGAGAATCAAAAGATTAATTGGAAACTTAATTAGAATGTTTGTTAGTTTACTATTTGATTAGTAATCATCATACTATTCTCTTTCTTAAATTTTAGTTTTACAACTCCACAAGTATATACTATCCTTATCATTTAACCATAAAGTAATTATAATAAATAGAACTAATTATCTTACAACACGTTGTCTCTTAATTTACAAGTGATATTGATTTTGAACAACAAATTCAATAGTTGGAGAAGGCAAATCTAGGATTGGATTTGATTGCTTATATGATGATTGTTTTATATTTAAACCAAACATGACTTATGAAAATGATGAATATAATTTTGGACAGTAAATAGATTATATTAGTGTGATTGACTTCATATTGGATTTTAAAAATTAGGTTATGGTATGGCTTGGGAATTCATGCATAAATTCCCTTATGAATCCTTTAAAGATGGTCTTAGGGCACTCAAAGCTAATAATGATGCTAAATTAGATGTCTAGGATATTTTAGCTTTCAAATCACATTCACAAAAAAAACAAGCATACGCCGTCAGACATTAAATGAGAATATACCATTGTACTCAATAACTAATTTTATTGCCATCAACTTTTATTTTCAACTCAATGAGATAAAATATATAAAAATACCTTAACCAATATGCATAGAAAATCTACAAGATTCTTCATATTGGGATGGAACCCTTATGTTAAGACTATGTAAGAAGCCATCTAAAGTGTCAATTATCATGTATCTCTTTGGTCATTTTTCTTGTGTCATATTGAATGTTTGTTTTAATGTCATCATTATAGCTTCTGCAATGAAACTTTTGACATGTGTTGAGGCATTGTTAGTGAGTCTCTAGGGTTGGCAAGATCTGCCCAGGCTGGCCTAACCCGACTTGTGATCAACTGGCCAGGCTTGATCAAACCAAGCCTCGGATCAGGTTAGTAAAGCCTGAGTGTCCTCAGGCCAGGCCTTGGGCTCGGGCTATCGGGCCTCGAGCTAGGGAAAAACGATGTCATTTTAACGGCATCGTTTTGTTATAAGCAAAATAGAGTTACATAAGAAGCAAAATGACATCGTTTTGCTTCTAAGACAAAATAACATCGTTTTGCTTTAAACATAACAGTTAAAACTTACAAAAATGAAGCAAAATGGCATTGTTTTGCTTTTAATTAATTTCTAGAACTGTGTCTGTGTGCCTCCCTTCTTCTATTCTTTGTTTGTTCTTCATTTCTTCTTCTTTTGTTCGAGTTCTTCACTCCCCGACTCCCTGCACTTCTGTTCTCTGTCTCTTCCATCATTGTACGCTCTCCCAGCTCCCTTGTCGACTGTCACAATTCCAACGCGCCACCAGTTGCCACTCACCACTCCAGTGCCACTAAGTAAACAACGTATTAATAAGGTAGTTTCTCTTCTCAAATCTGGTTTATTATTCATATTTGATTGTTTGGAGAGTATTGTATTGAGTAGTTGTTAGTTGTGGTTTGGTGATTTAGCTCATTTGTAGTTGTAATTTCTACCAATGGAAATATGAAATAATGCATGTTAAGTGTTCGATGAAATGCCCCTGCGTTCCTATTCTTTTTTTTTCTTTACTGTAAATGGACGTTTGTTTGTAGGTTTTAAATTTTAATGAGAGGAGGTGTTTGAATATGAAATTTTAAGTTGTGCCTGTAAGTCTATAACTTCACTCTTCCCTTTTTTTAATATTACATTACTAAATATAAGGTTTGTACATATAGATGATTTGATCCAAACTATTGATAGTCCTAGCAACAATAATTAGCTGCTCTCTCAGTCTCCAGTATCTAATATCCAAGCTTCATCTATTTGTCATGATATTATCTTAATTTTTGTAAATTGTATCATTTTTTGTAAAATGATTTGGATAATCATTAGTGTGCAGTAAATATTACTATAGTTAATGAATTTGGTTTTATTATTTCTCTCTTTAATAATTAATAAATTATTTAATTAAAATTGAAATTTGTAATTAATTGAATTAAAATTCCTAACTATAATTAACTTAATGAATTTTCCTACGAATTCCTAATCAATTGAATTGAAATTCCTAATTATGAAATTTTTAATCAATTTTTCTAATTAAATTTTCTAGAAATTCCTAATCAATTTTCCTAATTAAATTTTCTAGAAATTCCTAATCAATTTTTCTTTCATTTCCTATAATCATATATATCCTTCATCATTAATTAATTTAATTTTATCACTATATGTAAGTTATCATATTATTCATTTATTATAAAATCTCAAACCCTTTAAGAATATAAAAATAGGATTTACTACTTCCACAGTTCTACTCAACCATTAAATCTACAATTTGAACATATAATTATATATGTATATAATCATATGTTTCAATGGAAGGTTATTATTAATTTCAAATTAATTAATTCAACTTAAGCACTTTTAAATATGAATTTTTTAAACACAATAGTGTCAATGTAACTTCAATTAATTAAATTGATAACTTTAATTTTAATTTTTTATTGCTTATAATTTTATTTTAAATTATAAATTAATTTAATTTTTATTGGAGTCCTTACTAAAATTTCTAAAGTATCCAAGCCTTCTGTTCTAATTTTTCTATCATTTCATAAGATTTCCAAATGTTAAGATTCAAAGAGTTTAATACAAGATTCCATCATTTGTTCAAATATATTGAATCCCTTAATTTATCAAATAATTTGTCCTAGTTTATTAATTACTACACATATTAAAGAATTTATAATTATTTAAAATAAACATTATAAGTTTTCATTAAAAAAAAGAGAGAGCTATCATCATAGTTTACACTAATCAATACTTTTGTTATAGATATAATAAGATTATTATATATAAATGAACTATTGTTAAAGAATGACATTTTATTAATAAGGGGGGATGTATCTATTAGTACTGTTTTGTTAATTATACGAGTTTTGGAATATGTAATATGAAAAATTTTAATAATTATTTGATTTAAATATGTCATTTAAATTTAAATTTTCTGTAGATTAATAGTTTGTTGATTATTATATGCATTAAAATTTTTATTTGATATATAATTAAAAATAATAATTATAAATTTTTGTTGTAAAAACAACATATATATTTATATTTTTTCTTAATAATGAGATAATTTATATATTTATGATATTTTATTAGTTACAATACTTGGAATCATGTGTAATGTATTAGCATGACATATAGTAGGTAAACTGAAGATTTTGTTAGTGAGCTCAAACCTCAAGGTAAGTTTAGACCATGATGTAGTAACTTTTGCCTTTTATCATACACCATATTTATCAACATTTGATCAAAAATCACTACTAGTTACTTATTAATTTCATAAATTACAATTAATATATATAATAAAAGAAATTAACTTGAGTTTGTGTTTATAAGAAATCATCATGTTTATTTCAATATTTACTTTTTATATTTGTAACTAATTACGGGTATAACATTTAATAAAGTACTTATAATTTTTTACATCATCACAAAATAAGTTGTTAAAATAATTATAAAATAAAAATTCCATCCTAACCATTTTATGTAAAAATTAAAAAAAGTTAAAATTAAATTCAAAATTTTAAAAAATTCGGTCTGGCTTGTTGCCATTCCTATGAGTCTCAGTTGGGTCACTGTATAGAGTAGTTGGTAAGTGATGTAAGAGCTTAACCCTCCATCTCGGTGTGGCTACCACTTTTTGATCCTTGCTTAGCTATGGGAGAGAGTTTCTGAGTTTAGTTATGGAATGTAATTAAGCTTTTCTACTTTTAATCGGTCAATGTACGCAAATGTACTCTATTGGGTAATAAAAATTATTAAAAAATATTTAAGATATATTATAAGCGATTACTCTTCAAATTAATTATTTATTTATTTTTATAGTTATAATCATAAATATTATTAAACATAAAAATTAGTCGGATCAATCAGATCAATATTTGACTCAATTTGAACGTTTAAATACTGTTCAAACTTAATCTGAAATTTAAATGAAGTCGAATCATGCGATTTAAAGTCGATTTGGGTTGGAATGACCAAATTTACTATATGTAATTATCATATAATATAAGTATTTATTCAAAATTTATATATATAATGGATCATTCTAATATTTATAAGAAGCATCAAAGCTTATATTGAATGGATAAGATTATTACTTATATAATCCTTACTTTTGTAAGTAATTTTTATATTACCTACTTTTTAAATATATTTCAAAATATTTCATTATCACTTTATGTTTTTTAATCTAATTATTAAATTAGAAAGTAAGGTCTAAAGATTTTTTATGTATCGTTTTCAAATTGTTATCTATCCTTTAAAAATAAGTGCCAAAAATTTAACATATGAATATTAATAAATTAAAATTAAATCTTAAATTTAAATATTTAATCTTCTGACTCAAACCCAAAGTCTAATGTTTAAGAAATGTAATAAAGTCTCGACCACCAAATATCTAGAGACTCTTCTAATTACTTAAGCCACCCTAAAAGTTAAGGGCATCCGATACTCTTGTCTTGTAAAAGTGATGCTACGTCAAGGCAAGTGTCCAGCCATTGAATTAGAGGTCCTTTCACCTTATCAAGCCATTCAATTGGAGGACGTAGTTAGAAGATATATAGTATGTTATATTCTACATTGGGAAAAAAAAAGTGTTAAGAATATATCAACATTCTTCTTTCCCTTTATATTTATTAAATAGTGAAGTAAATTACTTTTTATCTTTATATACAAAAGTCGAACTAATAAAGTTACTGACCCAAAGTTCACGAATTTTATCTTTATAATTTTAAATAAAATCAAATATATTTTAAAATTTCTAAATTATTAGTTTAGAAAATAATATTATCATTTTATTTTATAATTAGTTAATATTCAATACAAGAAATCATAAAATTATTTGTTTGATGAAAATGCTTTTTTTTAGAAAATATGTTCAATTAGAACATATTTTTCTTTAAATTAAAAGTACATACTTGACTAATAGAAAAGAGAACATATTCTCATAATTTAAGTATAGGGTTGGCAAAAAAGTCGGTTCGGTCCGGCCCGCGTTTGATCCGAGTTGGGTGGGCCATAGGTTGGCTCGCAGGCCACCGGTCTTGTTCGACTGTGGCTTACTCTTAATATCAAAATGATATCATTTTAATAATTTTTTTAAAAATATATAAACGAGTCGAGCTGGCGAGTCGCCCAATCCAACCTGTTACCATACCTATTTAAGTAAGTAAGGAAAAATTGTGTATTAATGTGGAATCTTATATTTGTATCAAATATGTGAACGCAACTCTAAGACCGTTCATACTCAATTATCATAATAGAAGTTAAAAAGAAAACATGTAATAATGAAATGTGACGTGAGTGCGACCGTTGAATTTATTCCACGTCAGCACTGGAAACATCCTGGTTGACCGTGACTGTTTCTCCTGCACAAAAAAGGAGCCTGATGCATAAGCAAATATATTCTGCGGTGCAACCTACCGCTGAATGTACACTCAATTCAATCTTAAACGTTTGATATCTGACATCATGGTCAGTTGACCGCAATCTACTCAGAACACTGCCCTTTTTTTACAAAAGAACATAACTAAGCTAAGGGCTTCTCAACTATAAAAACTCCCAAATTTAGTTTAGTTGATAGTAAACTATTCCACCAAAGTCCAAAAACACTAGAGGTTCCATTCCACTTCCCACAGAACCTCAAAAGGAGCTTCCTTTTCTCTCTCCACTTACTCCCTCCAGAGGCTCTATCCCATCTTTTGTTCTCTCTTTGTCTCCCTCTCGTGCTTTTTGGGGTAGTCTCCATATCTGGGTTTCGTGTTTTTGGAAGATTGGGGAGGTCAAGATTCAATGGCTACGGTGCTTTTATTTATGTTGTTGGCAGTGTCCGTTGTTTCCGCTGATCAAAGTAAGTTTCTTTCTATCATATATTAATTGCTGTTGGAGGTTCTGAGTTGGTTTCTCTTGGGTTTGCCTTGGTATTTTAATTTCTGGTAATCAAACAACAGCATTCTTTACAACTAGACTCAGTCTTTTCGAGTTACTCACTTAAGTTCACTACTATGTTTCTTTCTTTTCACGAGAAATGATGGCTTCTGGTAACGAGGGGTTACTGGTTTGCATTTTTGAAATGATTTCTTTTTGTTGGTATTCCTTCCCTTGGAGTGTGAAGGTTTTCCTCTGCATTCATGTTACTTCTACCATTGGCTTCTGTTGCGCTCTTCAAATAATTTATATGCGGAAACTGGGTTAGGAGGCTTTTGCTTCATCTTTCTCGTATGTATTGCCTCTGTTAAATACCCCCATTTCCAACAGAGTTTCATCTCTATTTGTGTTTTAGATGAATTCATTGGATGGAAGTTGTTAGTTGCAGCTAGTCGGTTAGCAGCATAAGAATTATTACATTTTGAATGCTAGACTTAGTTAGTACTTAATGTAAGTTTAGTTTTGAGTTCTGAAGTCACAATTTTGGTTTACCTTATGACAAGTCTTTTCTGTAGAAAACAGCAGGATGAAAGTAGAGAGAGAGAGAGAGGGAGGGGGAGAGAGAGCATGGATGTTTTGGAAATACTTATTTTGTTGTTCTTATCAAGGCAATAAGTAACCCTCTGCAGAAAAAGTTTTTCCTACATGGAAACTTGTTAAATCTACGATTCCTTAATGGGGAATCTCACCAACATTGCGCCCCAGCTCATAGGTTAAAGGACCCTTTACCTGCATAGATAATACTTTCCATGTAGTGTTTGCTCACTTGCTGTACCAAAATACCCTTTTCTTAGAAATAGAAACTCATTTCTTATTGAATGAATAGACGTCTACCTCGAAGGATAACATGGTCACTTTTCCTTGTCACTGGCATGACATATTGCAGATAATGACAGTACAGTATCAATTAGCTCCCACAGATATTATTTCGCTCTCCCCTTTTTATTTTCTCTTGCTGCACGGACATCCCCAACTCAGATCTGTTGTCAGGGTATTCTAAGTTCAAACTTCAAACCTACTCCTTCGCTAAATTTGGGCAAGGTGCTGTGACTCTGCCATGGTTCTTTTTACTATATAGGAATGTCAAAGTGAAAGGACAAGCAACTTGAGACTGACCTTTAACTGTGATTAATGAGAAGGATAGAAGAGGAGAGACTTAAAATCGTGGCAGTGATTGAGGTTATGATGCTCCTAAGCCTGGAAAATTAAAAGATTTAAAGAAGTATGAAAGTCTTCAT
This sequence comes from Erythroxylum platyclados, assembly GCA_027563515.1. Taxonomy (NCBI): domain Eukaryota; kingdom Viridiplantae; phylum Streptophyta; class Magnoliopsida; order Malpighiales; family Erythroxylaceae; genus Erythroxylum; species Erythroxylum platyclados. Next base: position 21,434,684 of record JAOQMM010000002.1, read on the forward strand.
TTTTGTTAAATAAAAAGGGTAGAATAAGGAAAATCCTGAAAATGCAAGGTGCAATCATTTCTCCGGAAATGCAATATCTGATATCTGACAATGGAATGGACGATTCAATATTTTTCATTAATGGCTTCATAAGGCTTTCAAATCTTAATATGCTATTGGCGAACCCATGCGGTATGGGTGAAGAACTTTTAAGAAACTCTTCAGTTTGTCAGATTGCCTCTTTTCCCCTCATTTAACTTTTCTAGTTGAACTATATATTTGTTGGGTTATCCATGTTTTAGATTCTAAACAAAGAGAGAGGTGTCTGCCCTAGCCGCAGGATAATGTCAATTATTTGCAAAAGAAGACAACAGAATAGACAGTACATGATGACTGAGTAATTTGTATAGCTTGTAGGCATTTATATGTCGATTCCATGTAGCTGTCAAAGTAGTCAATTTTCTTTTAGTGATTTGCTATGTACATGCTATCAAGTAATTAGTTTCTTTTTTTAGTTGAAGGGTTTCGGCCTTACTGAAAACATCAAATTCTTGGGTTCACATCTCATTGGTAAAGGAAGACAGACTCAGATTTCCTTAATTCCCTATCCATCTTGCCTAGTTGCCTTTGGCCTAACCTGCCCTAAGCATAACCAAATCATTGAATCAAAAGAAAAATATCAGCCAGGTAGGCCTATATAGGTCCAGCTTTGGTAGTACAGTTCCCTTTAATTATCACTCCTTTAATGGAAACACATCTTTTAATACTATCATCTTAAAGCAAGTTGCTTCTTTCAATTGATTCCCTCCCGATGCTCTAAGCATGGACTCTATGTCCTTAACAGAGCCAATCAAGTAGGTAATGAAATAGTTGGTCAATGAACATAATACTTTTAATTACTCGGTTTGATTTCATTCTTGACAAACAAGGTTTACTAGAATTTGACATCTGCTGGATAGGTTATTTCTGCTGGATAGGTTATTAGGGAGTTCAGTAGAACTTCCATTAGCTTTGAAGTAGCTAAAGTTTTAAGCAAGTAATATTCCAGGACTGTAAATCTAACAATGTCTGTCCTTGCCTTGGTTGGCTCTGTTTTCAAATGAATGCTTGCCTTTTCTAATTCAAAAGGCTTCTCTGTTTATGGCAACATGAGTAATTATAAACAAAGTTATCTCCTATATTTGTCTGAATCTGTACCCTTGAACTACTTGTTGCAGATGCATTTATTGGTGTGAACATTGGCACAGCACTTTCTGATATGCCAAGCCCCACTCAGGTGGTGGCACTACTTAAGGCTCAAAATATTCGTCATGTTAGGCTCTATGATGCAGACCGGGCCATGCTACTCGCACTTGCCAATACGGGTATCCATGTGACTGTTTCTGTTCCTAATGATCAGCTCCTTGGCATTGGTCAATCAAATGCAACTGCGGCCAACTGGGTTAAACGCAATGTAATAGCTCATGTCCCAGCTACAAACATCACAGCAATTGCTGTTGGATCTGAAGTCCTCACTACTCTCCCTAATGCTGCCCCAGTCCTTGTTTCTGCCCTAAAATTCATCCAATCTGCTCTCGTTGCCTCTAATCTTGATAGTCAAATTAAAGTCTCCACTCCACATGCTTCTTCTATTATTCTTGACTCTTTTCCCCCTTCCCAAGCTTTTTTCAATCGAACTTGGGACCCGGTCATGGTTCCCTTGCTCAAATTTTTGCAGTCCACAGGGTCATACTTTATGCTGAATGCGTATCCATATTATGACTATATGCAATCGAATGGTGTAGTCCCCTTGGACTATGCTCTGTTTCGACCTCTCCCTCCTAATAAGGAAGCTGTTGATGCCAATACACTTCTCCATTACACTAATGTTTTTGATGCAGTTGTTGATGCAGCATATTTTGCAATGTTCTATCTAAATTTTACCAATGTGCCTCTTGTTGTAACCGAGTCTGGTTGGCCTTCCAAAGGTGACTCGTCTGAGCGAGATGCAACAATTGAAAATGCTAATACTTACAACAGTAACTTGATTAGGCATGTCCTCAATAACACTGGCACTCCCAAACATCCTGGCATTGCTGTTAGTACATATATATACGAGCTGTATAATGAGGATGAGAGGCCAGGCCCTGTTTCTGAAAAGAACTGGGGGCTTTTTGATGCTGATGGCCTACCTGTTTATATCTTACACTTAACGGGGGCTGGTACTGTGTTGGCAAATGACACTACAAACCAGACCTTTTGTGTTGCAAAGGAAGGCGCTGACCCGAAAATGCTTCAGGCAGCACTGGATTGGGCCTGTGGACCAGGGAGAGTTGATTGCTCACTTATGTTGCAAGGACAGCCATGTTATGATCCAGATAACGTGGTTGCGCATTCAACATATGCTTTTAATGCTTACTTTCAGAAAATGTCCAAGGCTCCAGGGACATGTGATTTTAAAGGGGTTGCTACCATCACAACTACAGATCCAAGTAAGTGACTGAATGCCTAGTGAAAAGAGTTGGAGAGACTATTCCTAGAAGTTATTAATTAGTCATTGGTTCCTAGAACTTTTGATTTATTATAAAAGACAGTGGCATGATCTATAGTCATGTTAAAAGCTATCTTGTTGGATGTCTCAGATGTTTGGGAGAAACCTCCTAAAATGGTCTAGAGGTTTGCGGGCTTCTGTCAAGCTAGAAAATTTGGTTGATATCACTAAGTAATTTCATTGTAATTTCTTCCAAGACCAGGACTAGTGGATAGGTGTTTCACAATGGGGTGGAGCTATATGCAATTCACTGGGGGCATGTACCTAACTGACTGAGATGAAAATTTAAACTTCTACATTAATCTTTTGTACTATTTTTGTTTACCCTATTAACAAAATGCAATTTTATCACACAATATTAAGCATGCTATTTCCCCCACAAAAATTTTTTGCTCTGCCCCCTGGTTTCAATGCATTATTATGTTTTGCTGGTTTTATAGCGTCTGCTGATATGGTTTCA
>JAOQMM010000002.1:21444409-21459417 GCA_027563515.1 Erythroxylum platyclados
TGTATATAGCTGATAGTGCTGTAAAAGGTGTTACAAAATACACTTTCTGCAATACATTTTCTGCTTAATTTCTGACAGGATTATTAGAGCTTATAGAAATAAGCAGCTCCCCCTCCCTTTATATGTTAGATTATCTTATTTATATAAGGTAAATTACTATTATCATCCTTAAAAATCCTCTCAATCAAATCATAATCTTAATCCCCAAAAATCCTCTTAACCAAATCATAATATTTAACAATTTTTTAAATTTGAAAGGCTTGTCATCTTGTTTTAAAAGTCAGAGGAGACGATCTAGTATGGTTTTTGTACATCATGTGCAACTAAGCAAGTTGTTTCCATATGTTAGTTTTATTTGTATTTAACGCATCTGCTAGTGGGTTTGAAAATAAATATCTTGCACGTGGGAATTGAAAAGGGAAGGTTGCAGAGCTAGTTTAACTGTCTATGTTGATTCTTGACTGCTTAAAATGGTGACAATTCACATTATTCTTTTTTCATGCTTATTTGCAGATTTGTCATGGTAAAATTGTCCGAAATACGCAGGGAAGTGCAATGCCCAATCTGTCTTGGTAAGAACCGAGGATCTTGCATCAATATTCTGGCAGTTTGATACTAGAACAAATGATTTCAGCTGGTAAAATTAGTATAAATTACAAGAATTATGTCAGACAAGTAGACTTTTATTTTGTCTTTTTTGTTTTACAAGTTCAAAATAACTGCTTTTGGATCTTTTTTGTGAATAAAATTGACTTCCAATTAGTCCTATTCCTTTAAGCTGAGTCTTCCTCAATAAGTGATTTGGTCCTTCTGGATGAATCCCATTCTATATACATTTCATTCATTTGCAACAATTTTCTCAAGACTGAAGTATCTGCTAACTAATCCATGTATGGAATTTGCATCTGCATCAATGCACTTTGAGATCTTAACCTCTTAGAGGGATAACGTTCAAATGTAAAGTTTCTAAGGAGTTTCCTACGAAATATTCAACTGAATCTTTTGCTGTTGACAAAATTCTATTTGTCATGATGCTTGGAAGAATTTTAATGTTATCTTTGTGCATATGATTGCCCAAACTGAAACTTTTCATTTCTTTCTGGTGTTTTGCTTGTATAATGAAACTGTTATGAATGCTCCCTCCTGAATGAATAAGATCTTAGTCATTTGCATCATTTCTTTCTGTCAAGTTATAAAACTAAGGGTTGGCTGAAATTGGGTAGAACTTATCTCGATATCCCCTTGAAGGTCCAAGCCTCTGGACATTAGTTTGACTTAGGACCTCGTAGTTTTCTGTAATTTTGAAGTCGTCAATACCCTACAGGGATCTGCAGTGACTCTTCAGCTCATACTAGGTGGATTTGCAGAACCAGTGGTGTTAATATATAACTTTACCATGAGTTTTTCAACTCTCACAAAGAGGAGATCTATTTTGAGTATGACTGTAGAGCAATTTTTGAATGCCTAAAATTATTCCTCTACTATCCACCCTTCATACTAGGTCAACCTTTTAATTATATGACTTATAACTGGCTATAAATATGTCAATCAATTGAACTTGTGGCAAACTGCAAAACTTTAAGTCCACAATATTGGGTTCATGATGTGCTAGTGAAACCATTTTTCGTACCCTGCCTCTTTTTCTTGTAACTTCATATTAAGCATTTGGACTGTTGTGACTATGTTACTTAAGTCGTGATACATTTGATCAGGCTTCTAATTAAACTTTATATGCACACACTATGTAAAACCTTTGGAGCGTATTTATTTTTTTCTTGAAATATGAAAAATCCTCAAAAGGGGATGTCATTTAAACAGCTTGCATCAGGTTTTCTATTTTCTTTTCTGTTACCTTCAACATTCATGTTACATCATTAGAAGTTTCTGAAAATAATTTTCTCCTTATCAAATTCATTAATTCCACTCAGACGAAACTTGACATGCAATATTGATGTTACCTAATTCAGAATTACATTTATATCTTTCATGTTTGCTTATTCTTCATTGTGAGCAAGCTGTGCAATTAGCTTGAAATTTCTTCAATTTCATTATGCAAAGTCATGCTGCCACCTTCTATACAATGAAAAACTGATTTGGTGACAAAGTATTTGATTTTTCTTTTTGATATCTAGGTATAATTCGGAAAACAAGGACTGTGATGGAATGTCTACATCGCTTCTGCAGGGATTGTATTGACAAATCTATGCGTCTTGGGTAATTTTAAACCATCACTACAATTCACTGGACCAGTTCAACGTGTAGATGTTCCCTTAGGAAACCTTAAAGCCCCTTGTCTAACAGATCTTATATCCATTAACTATATCTACTGGAATTCACTGCAGGAATAATGAGTGCCCTGCTTGCCGTACCCACTGTGCCAGCCGTCGGTCTTTGAGAGATGACCCAAACTACGATGCACTAATTGCTGCTTTGTATCCAGATATTGACAAATATGAGGAAGAGGTATCATTTGCTGTAATGTTGCATCTCAATTGAAAATCTTGATTATGTATTAGAAACCTAGAATTCAACTTCAATTCTCAAACATCTGTGTTAGGAGTTGGCATTTCTTGAAGAGGAGAAGGCTCGCAATAAGCAGGTATGCTATTGCATTTTGGTTGTCATTCTTTTCTGTATATGCATTTGAAGTCTTACACTGGACGTAGCGTAGCATCAAGGGAAGCAATATGAATGAAAAGGTTGAGTTTTCTTTACTTGTTAAACATTGTTTTATTGGTTAACTGGGATATCCATTTAAATGTAGGAAAACCAATTCTTCAAATATTTTGTAGTTTTTTAAGTGCATCAATCAGTTCAAAACTATGTCAAAAGGATGTGCCTTTGTTCTTTCTGAAAAAATACTCCTCAGCAAATGGTGCAGCATTGTTATTGTATTCTGAATTCATAGTGACTTGGACAGATTCAATACTCCATTGCTCAGACTTTCCGTCGACAAGCTGAAGCTCTTGGTCGGAAAAGTAAGACAATCAGAGCAACAGCAGCTGCGTTTGCAAGGAGAACACAAGGTCGATACATAGACACCCATGCAAGAGGGAGGAGAAATTATCGAAGTGCTGAACTTCAGGAATCAGATGAAAATGAAGATGCAAATGAGGATGGAGAAAAAGATTCATCATCTGATGAGCACAGTACAGAGGTCAAAGCAAAGAGATCAAGGAGATGGGCTGGGGGACGGTCAACAGCTGCTATTGTAGATGGAGGTCGCAATCAAAATGATTCAGAAGTCAACAGGGAATCAATAGGAGCATCTGCTGCACTTGTTGGCCCCTCTGAAAGGCTTGCATGGGGCAAAGGTGGCATTCGGAGTCACACACGATATGGCAGTGCAAATGCTGGCAATGGAAAAAATACCAGAAATAACCGTCTTTTGAAGTTGGCAGATTATCTCCAGAACTTGGAGGAAAATGATGATGAGGTAAATATATTTGTGAGTGATGCTTTTGTGCTGTCCATTATGGAAGTGTGAGTGCTGATGTGTGGCTAGAAAGTTGTTCAAACATTTGCCTGCATGGAGCCACGCACACTTCTGTTCATCTTTATGACTAGTGATTAGTAAAATTGTTATTTCTTATAAGATTCTCACGTGAATGCTTTCAAATTTTGCTTCTTTCTGTTAATTTCAGTTGGATATCTACCTCATGCTTGTTTCTCTTGATGAACAAAGTATACCTAGTTTGCGGAGGCCATATCTTTCTGGCAGACCAACTTTGTCTGTCAAGCAGCTGCGCCAGGTTGTTCTTCTTCAATGCTAGAACCTGCTTGATAGAAACAATGAGATGTTCAGGTCAGCAGTTTGTTTTTCTAACAGTGAAATTGGTTCTCAATCCCTTGTTTTTATTCAGTATGTTGCTCTGCAAACTGCTTTGCAAGCTGAGGAGGTTGAAATACACTTAGTGCAAGAGTTGAACTCCAAATTGAATCTGTCAACTTCCACGACTACAATGATTTGTATGCCCATTGCAATTGACGAGTCGAAAGATAAGTTGCAAGTTTTAGATGAGCACCAAACTTTGGCAGGATTGAAAACATACAATTTCATCCATGGATATTTGGTGAGTTTCCTTGCCAGCCAGTTAATATCTTTAGGCATAAGCATATGCAATTGAAGATATGTACGTGGAGACCGATACTAATATTGCTTCCACACTTTTTGGTCTATTATGTGAATGATCCCTCAGCTTTTGGCGTATCGGAAGAAGTTGGTGAAGTCAAATTGGTGAGACAATACCGGCTAGCTAAATCATTGCTCTTTACATCTTGCTATTACAAAAGCATTACATCTTTTACTAAAGAAAGTGTGAATACAGATCTACTCATCCCAAGGACCTGAGTAAGTTTTCTTTTCCATAGCCTTCTATGCGGGCAACCATGAGATATGTGATATAAATGATTGTAGATTTAGTATATCAAGAACAAGCCTTGCATAAGCATGAAAATTAGGTGTTTTATTTTCTTCTTCAAGTTCTTTAGAACATATTCCGTTATTTTTATTCAATATAATTCAATTACAGTTACTATTCTACCTCGTAACAAACTATACAAACAAAAAGAACAGATAAATACATTCTCTTCTCTTCTCTGACTCTTCCATTGATCAAAAAATTTCTACTCTATGGTTCTTTTTACTGTAATACAAATTCAAATCAATTCCATCGAAGTTTTCTAATTTGTGTACCTATACTCCCAATTCTTGCCCCCTGTATTCTAGGATTAAGACATTCTTGACAAAATTGCCATTTCACCATTTCTAATTGCGATCTCTCAATCTGATCTGTTATGTGTAAAATTCTAAAATTATGTCATCAAAGTATCTAACCATATAGTTGCCTGGAACTGAGGTGTAGGCATGCCAGATTGAAATAATTTATTTGTATCAACAAATTTGAAAACTTTACCAGAGGTTGTGAATCGATACCCTGTACCCTGGACCTTAGACCTGGAGTTCAAAGATAGTTTATTCCTCGGGAACCAAACAATAGGTTGTGCTTTTTTTCTTGGCATCGAACTTGAGACTTTGGGAGAGACTTCAGATCACCTGTTTATGTTACCCTCTTTTTACTTTATTTTATGAACATCTATTCATTTATTTTTTATGGATCTCATTTATTGAATAAATAAATTTTCTTTAAATACGATAAAAACGAAGTAATGGACATAAAAGTAACAGGTAGTCTGTTCTTAACAAGAGAGGAGGTTATTTTAATCTCATCGCAATTATGAGCTTAAACATTTATTACAAAGTTGACAGGAGGGTCATTTATTTCATAAAAGAAGAGCATTATAATTTATAACCATTTTGAGTGCTTAATTCTATCCGTAAATGGCGAATGTGCTTTTGTGGGTGATCACATAGCATTTGAGTCTCCTGACAAAGCTTGCCATTTCATTTTGATTGAAATGTCGTGTACCAGTTAACATTTCCGTTAAAGTTGAGTTGTGTTTAAATCTGTGGGCTGGCGATTTCCGATTTTCATTATTTCTTGAAAAATAAGATTTCTCTAAAAATAATATTTCTTTAGTTATATAAAATAATTAATTTATAAATGTAATAACATATTAATTATATTTCTATTTATTATAAATTTTGATTTTCATCCTTTAAATATCATTTTATCTCATTGATTATATAAACATCACCATAATTACGTAAGTACCTAGGAGCATAATTTTGAATCTTCTCAGACTTTGCATTTTATCGAAATTTTTATTTGGATGTTGTTATTATTATGCTATAGTAATTATATAAGTATGCAGTATTTAACAGTATTTACACAAATAAATTGAAAAATTTTTAAATGATGCAGAGATAATATATTAAGAGTGTTAATTATAGTAGAGTATACGTCTATTTTAATAAAATTTAGAATTTTTAGTAATTTAATTCAAATATAATTTTAATTTCAATTAAATTTTAATTATAACTACAATAATTTTAATTAAATATTAATTTAGGTACTAATAAGATTTAATCTCTAATATTTTTTATTTATTAGATATTTTATATTTGTCTTTATAATTTTTAAATCTTTATAATTAAGTTCAATTTGATTAAATTATTCTCTTTTTAACTATTATTTGTGTTGGACCCATTAAGTTCGTAATTTATAGGCATCAAATATAAATTAGAATCTTAAATGTAATTTAAGATTTGATCAATTAATTTTGTTTAATTTATCTATAATTCACTATTTAAATAAATTATATCCATAAATAATACTAGTGTCTATTAATGTATTATGGCTATTCAAATATTAAAAATGTTAAAATATTTTAACTAATTTTTTTGAGCATGATTTTTTTAATATAATCTAATCATTTCATCTTACAATGTTTCAATTAGAGATTGGGTATAGAAATAATACCCTTTTTTTATTTCAATCATATTCATTATCCAACATTAATATATTATTCTTTTAATAAAATTTAAAAATTAATTTTAGAGTGTTATTTCACCTTTTACAAAAACATTTACAACATACGACAGAAAGATATTATCTTCTTAATGGATTCAGCGATGTTAATCTCCGTTATACATTTGTCTTATCTCTATCGGATGAGTTACAAGTAGAACTCCAGAGGAACATTGCAGCATTACAAAGAGATATGAGAAAAATATATCTTGGAGAAATATATCAACTTGCCTTAGCCTCTTTAGACAAGCTTTGCGATCAACATTCTTCAAAAACATGATAAAAGGCGGTCCTTTGCTAAAAAAGGCTCGCAAAAAACCTTATTTGAAGCTCAAGTGCAAGGAGAAAAAAGACTATTACTGTCATACTAAGAAAAAATATCATCACAGGAAGTTCTCCTATAAGAAAACTCACAAATCCTACATTTCTAATAACGGAAAGTATAAGCCATCTAGGAGAAGAAAATGACACTGATTTGTGCGATTCTTTAAAAGAACTCCTCAAGCAAACAAGGTAGATCGATGCTTTATTTGTGGCAAACTAGGATGTTATGCTCGTCAATGTCCTCACAAAACAAAAAAGGATATGAAGCTATTAAAATCTATTGAGGCTATAATGCCCATCCATGATAATGGAAACATTGAAGACTTCATTGAAGAACAATATAGTAAAGATGAGGAAACAAAACTTGTTATTCCAATTGACTCTTCTAAAGAAGAGTGAATCCTCTGATGATCTAATCTATGAAGATGAAGATACTGAGGATGATATGCTATACATGCTACAACAAAACTGTTTGAAGCTAAACTTGAAGTCTATTAATGTTCCTCGTCATTATGTCCATATTCAGCTATTGCAACAGGATAAATATGATAAGCCAATTAAGGCTGCTGGATATATGGATACTGAATCGTATAGAAGTATTATGAAGTCCAATATCTTATCTCCGGAAGCATGGATTTCACATAATGAATATTTTAATGTTGTTGATAGAAACTCATTCAAAATTGGACTTATCACAAAAAGGAAAATAGGGATCCGCTTCTTCCCTACTTGTATGGTATGAACTAAAGTACTTTGCAGTCTTCAACCAGGCCTAGATATGTCTTCATTACAAATCCTACCTACAAGGACCAGATGCCAAGCCAATTTTAGTTCCTACACAAACATAAGAAATGTGTTTGAACTAACTCAAGTCCCTCTTCCATATGAAGCCTTACGGGGACCAATTTTTTAAAACACTGTCTTGAGAGCCATGCATAGTTCTCACACCCTAATCCTCTTTACAAAATGTCTCATTTCTTCATCCATTTACCATTTAAAAAGAATAAGGATGTCTATCCTATCAAGGCTACTCATCCAAGTATGAACCCTGATGATCTGAAATTAGCATAAGAAGAATGTGCTACGCTACTTCAACAATGATTAATTAAGCTCACAAAATCAAATTGGGCTTGTTAGGCTTTCTATGTAAATAAGAGATCTGGACAGAAGCGAGGGAAAAAGTGGTTGGTGATTGATTATAAACCTCTAAATGCTTTCTTGCTAGGTGATAAGTTCCCACTACCGAAGATCAATACTCAAGTCCTGTTTCTTAAAGAGGCTACAATCTTTTCAAAGTTTGATTTAAAAATAGGATTTTGGCAATTAGGACTAAATCCACAAGATAGATACAAGACAACTTTTTGTATCCCAAATGCACACTACTAATAGACTGTTATGTCATTTAGACTCAAGGTTGCTTCTTCATTATTTCGGCGAGCCATAACAAAAATATATGAGCCCATTCCCTCCAACACGTTGGTCTACATTGATGACATACTCCTATTCTCCAAAACCCATAAATATCATAAGGCTTTACTCCAATCATTTTTAAATCTTACAAGGCAATATGGGATTATGCTCTCAGATAAGAAAAGTCACATTGGGACGTCCTAAATAAAATTTTTGGGTATGAATTTTCAAAATAGATTTTATCAGCCTGGTCCCTACATAGCTAATGAGCTATTACATTTTCTTGATGAAAATCTCAATACTAAACAAATTCAACAATTCCTTGGAATTTTTGACTACATTAGAGACTTCATCCCCTACATGGCTAATTATACAACTCCCTTATCAAAATTGTTGAAGAAGAATCCACCACCATGGAGTAAAGAACAAACTAGAGCCTATTATCACTTAAAGCAAGCCTTTCAGAATCCACCTCCTTTAAAGATTACTAACAAAGGCTAACGCATTCTGTAGACAGACGCAAGTGACCATTATTGGGGTGGTGTCTTACTTGAAGAGATTGATGGGAAAAAGACACTACTGTGACCATGCCAGTGGATAGTTCAAAGAATCATAAAAGCATTACCATGCTATCTACAAAGAGATTTTGGTCATAAAGAAAGGCATCGAAAAATTCAACTTCCACCTCAGCCCTTATCACTTTCTGATTGAAATGGACAATATAGTTTTTTCCAAGATTCTTGAGCCTAAAAAGAAAACACTACCTGATAGCCAATTGTTTCGATGGTAAGAATGGTTTTTCCACTATAAATTCATCATTCACCATATCAAAGATCAAGAATGGTTTTTCCACTATAAATTCATCATTCACCATATCAAAGATCATCACAATATTCTTGCAGACTTCCTCTCCCAACCTTTCAAACCAATTCAATTACTCTTCTTCTTCCTATCATAGAGTATCCTTTTTATGTAAAGATCAACATGTCCTTTTCACCCATTACAAAGACTTCTTATAAGATAATAAATGATATTGCTCTTATTCTCTGAAAGAGCTTGTTTTACTATTTCCACATTGTTCTCACACAACTCTAAACATTCCTCCACATCCACATCAATTTGATACACTCATATACACCATGTACTTATCTATAGTTATATGAAGGAAGATAAGGTTGGATGTGCCAGTATAAGGGTCTTATAGTGATTCTTCTATCAATCCCTCCCAAAACAAGTGTGTTTGAGATGTGGGTAGAACCTGCACCATAATAGCTTTATGTGGCAGCTGAAGCTAAGAGTTCTTAAGATCATGTTGCTATTGCAACTTAGCTAAAAATGCTAGTAAAATCTCATGTTAGTGCCTGCTATGATCTATTCTTCTTCAAATATGAAACCAAAATTCTCTCCATGTGGTTCTCTATTGTCATAAATGTCTATTTTAAGTGAGTTTCATCTCTATCTACAATGTATAGCCTTTCCATATATACATAGGCATTCTAAGCTTATTCTATCTTGTGCTTTTGTTAATAACTAATCAATAATCTCAATCTCAAGTCAAAAGAGATCTGTTCTGATTGGATTTTGATCAAATTGAGTACTCATAAATAAACTATATGGGCATACAAATTTAGAACTTGCCCAAAACAAACTCGACCAACTTCACTTTAGTTGCCCAGTGTGGTGGATCTCGAATGAGCAGCAAATTTGCAAACTAAATAAATAAAGGAACTTTAGTTGTGTGTATGTGAGAGAGAGAGAGAAGAAGAAGAAGAAGGGGATGGGAGAGGGAGATGTATAAATAAATTAAATAAAAAATAGGTCCCACATTTATAAATAAATTAAGTTTTTAATATATTTTTTAAAAAGTGAGTCTTACCTTGCCACATCAACAATGACGTTGCGCAGGAGTCCATATAAATAATAAAAATATTTTAAAAAATATCAGGTCAGTGCAGACCTGACATTTAACAGAGATGTTTAAATTTTCTGTTAAGGTGGGACTAAAACTTAAGGTATTTTAAATGTTATGGTTATAATTGTTTACTCTGAGATGTTAAGGTTAAAATTATCAATTGATGTAAAACTTAGGATTAAAAGTGACCATTTTCTCAAGATTTAAGTACTCGCTGTTTTACCATAAGAGAGCTTGTGTGATAAGCGCACACTCAGTGTCATTCCTCCACAATAAAAGATATTTAATTGCACAGTTAGTGGTGCAACAATTGGATCTTTTAGTTAACAGAAATGTTGGCATGGAAGGAATCCATTGAACGACTCTCCTCAAGGGTGCAGAAGAGAAACAGATAAACGCCCGTATGTTCGAGTTTCTGTAAAGGGAACACCCTCGCTGTAGTTCTCTATAACTGTTGTCTCTCAGCCTTCCTGATACAGGATAGACGGTATCTGAAGTTTTTGAAAGTAACAAATTTAGCCGAGTTGCAAGGTGAGCAGCTTTGGAATGCTTATTATCATCTATAGTGTAGAAAAATACGTACAGGGAGTAGGTAGTGGGTACAAGCTCATCTATAATTTGCTTTTTTTTTTCTTTTTTAACACACTTGTCACATAAGATGCATATTTGGCAAGAAGTCCGCATAAAAAACAATTTAAAAATGTCATATATACATTTTGTAATGAAAATATTAAGTTGATATTCAAATTAAATATTTTTGAAAGGTTAGAATTATTTTTAAATCATTAAATGTGTTGAAAACTTTTGAATTTAAATTGAATTACGATGAAAACATTAAAATGAAATTTAGTATTTTTATTAACTTCGATTGAGGAGAAAACAAAATCTTTGTGCCCCAATTTGACATTTCAACAAATATTTATTTGCAATTTAGAGTTTGAATCTCACTTTTTGAACTTTTTTTATTTTTCTATATGTCATGATTTCTAATATAGTTTTTACTATTATTGCTATTAAAATTTTATACAGTAAGTACTTTTACATATAAAATATTTAAATTTATTGACATATAAATTTATAATTAGCTTTTTAAGTTACACAATACACTTTAATCAAGATTTATATTGTAATCAAACTTTTATTCATAAATAAACGTGAACTTAATTATGATTTTGTATTTTATATTATATATACCAAATAAAAATTTATTTTTTCAGTAACCAAAAAATATAATGTTTATAAGTATAAGATAATTCAAATAATAAAAAAAGAGAGAGAGAAGGTAAGAGAATAACAATAGAAATTAATAAAACAAGAAAGTTGGAAGTTTATTTACAGCCTTAACTTAAGGGTCGTATGGTTTCACTTATATTTTCTTTTGTAATTTTTAATTTTCATTTTTTTAGTTTTATTTATTAAAATAAAATCAAAAACACATTTAGTTTTTAATCTCTAATAATTACATATTATATAAAATTTAAAGATAAATTTTATATAAATAAATAAACACCGAACATGGTTAGGTCATCTACAATACAAATTGATGCAGTTGATTTCTTACACTTGTGGTATCATGTGATTTTTAAGTCAATGTAATATCAAGATAGGAATTATAATCTCCTGTCAATGGCATGCAAAAAAATTGCCTACAACACCTTCCTTTCTGGTGAAGTCACAAATGTGGCATTTGATGGTTACTTCACTTCCATGCATTTGGCCCATGCTATACAATATAGACTAGTTTTGTTTTGGCTTTGGAATGCCCATCAAAAGAGTACATACATATATAATATATTTCTGGCCACATTCACATACATAATCTTATAAACAACTAACTAGTCAACAAAACAATTCTTCTACCTTACATATCAACTTCTTGCCTAAATGGCAAATGCTCCCCTGCATGTCCACTGCTTGGAACCGCAACCTTTGCTCTCACCTTGACAAAGCAAGACAAAAAAAAAAAGGGTCATTTAGATATATATCCAAATTTGAAGAATAAGTTCTAACAGTTAATCGTCGTTCTATGGTAGGCTGGCGGACTTGCAAAACCTATGGTGTCCAAAGCTCTGAGGATGGAAACTGACCGTTTGGGCAAAGAATAGTTTCCCTCCATTTTCTCTGTTTTTGCTAGACTTCTCATGGTTTGTCACCTTCAATCAGCTGCACTTTAGAACTATGAGAAGCACAAGCTTAAAGTGTTACAATGACAATTAACTGGATCTAGAAAACTGCGTCAACATAAACAGTTTATCAAATACAGGTGATGATTGGTCTCGTGTGATTGCCATTCTTTTAGTTGACAACTTCATCCTATACATTTACCTTTCAGACAACTGGTAGAAAGTTTGCAATTACCCTGCTTGATCTTTATCTTAAAGTTTAAGCGTAGGGCACCAGTCACCAAAGTCCAACTGTGAGGCATTACATCCCACTAGTGCCCTTAATTCCTAGAAGTTAAAGTTCAAGATTCAGCATCCTATCTCAAAATTCAATAGAAAAACATCACATTTAAGCACACATAAACCACCATATGTATTCCCTTTGGTATGAAGAATGAAAAGACCAAGAAAAAACAATCTAAAACTAACTACAATATTGCATCTCCTACTAAATTTTTTGGTATGAAAGTTGAGACTTATAGCATCAACCTAGCAACACTGCAATGGCACCCTGCCTGCAAAAGTAGATAGGGAGGAATGTTGCTGCAGATAAAATTTCAAGTGAATCACTCTCATTTGCTTATTGCCTACCTTTTTAAAATCTGCAACCAAATTATCTCTTACAAATCATATTAGCCATCTTAACAAATAAGATCAGGACTTCGATTTTGTTAGCCGCATACCAGCCTCAGGTACCAATAATTCAAACAAGGGTCATCGAGCTAGTATGCCAATCTCCTCTGGCAGCTTTAACTAGAAGTATTTCTACATCAAGCAAAAATGAATCATAAGCCTATGCCAAAAAGGGCAACCCACTTTTGTTACAAGGAATTGCATGATAACAACAATGGTGGTAGGAAAATTTCTCACTACACTAAATTATAAAGAGATAAACCAAGTGACAGGTGAGCGTATTACTCCAAAGTGTTCATTTGGCAAAAAGATGCTCTGGATATTCTTCTCCCCATGCAAAAGGATCAAGCTCAGGGGACAACTACTAAAGCACATAAATTTCAGCAGTAGCTTTCAAGTCACATTAACAATGGAGTTTTAGAAATATACCTTCACCTGCTCCACATGAAGCATTCAAGCTGGGGGATACCAAGCATCAATTTATTGTTCAACTAAAGTAAGAATTTTCTCTCCAATTTTTCTTCAATGGTGATCCATTTATTAAGTTGAGATAAAGAGTTACGCTGGAACACAATGCTCTGATACATTTGATAATAAACAAATGAAAAAACAGTTAAACGTTCTTTTCTTTTCTAATGTTGAATTAAGGCTTGCCAAGTAGTCTGAAGTTAAATGGAATAAAAAGGGAAAGGAAAAGGAAAAGGAGTAAAACAATTTATTCCAAATTCTAAAGTTTCAGACGCCCATTCTTTCACTTCTACATTAGTGAAATACGCATTTAAGTACGGTCTATGACATATGTATGCACAAAGCATCTCAGGAACTGCATACCGGTGTTTAATCTCAAAAGGTCCCAAAAAGTATAACAACTAGCACTAAATTATTTCTACACTCCGAAGCAATTACCTAAAACTAAATTCAAGTGAAATCTCATTAATTTCATTGAATACTATGATGCCAAAGTATGCTGCAGCAAATTGTTCTACGCCTCAATCAATATCTCATAATTGTTTACAACTACTTCCACTTCTTTCTCTTTCTTTCTCATACAAGATAAATTCAAAATTGTGCCAAAAAGGTGATAAAATGCACATTGCAAGTTGCTGTATCCACAAAATTTTGGTAAAAGGATCTTAGTGCAAAATTCAAGGTATACATCATTAATAGGATTCAAATAAGCAGATTGCTAGAACAACCGTACAACAATCCTTATTATACCATTTCATGACATGACTAAGAAAAGTAAATCAATGTGTCTTTGATTCAGTCTGGCACTTTGTCATGTCTACTTCCCTTGAATTGCTACAATATGCTACATGACATGGCCAACAAATGTAATTTTAATCTACAGACTACCCGCACCAAAATCATTTGTAAAAACCATTTTTATACCCATTCTAGCATATGACAGATTTTTTTATGCATGTTCCACACTCAAGAAAGAAGAAGAGTCATGATAAAGTCAAATAAGAAAATGACGGATTAAAGATCACCTTCAAGCTAAAAGAATCAAATTGCCTAAACTCACATGTAATTGTAGAGTTTATGTTAGGTGCTTTACCCTATTAAACAGGACAGGTTTATGGAACCTTGTCTGGTTGGGCAATGACTTTTTGTTCTACTGTAATGTGAGTAAGCTTCCCAACCATTGCCAAGTTTGCCAACGACGTTAAGAAACTTATTTTAATGATTCGTAACACACATCAAAACTATTTAAAGGCATATTTATTAACATTGTCAAATGCTGATATTGTTAACTAAAAGTTGAGCATTTTGTAATAAAATCAAGGCAAGTAGCTCAGAGCATTGATATCCCCACGATTTCAAGAGCAACAAGTATGCATGATGTAGAACATAACTCCAAAATTATAACTTCAAAATCCAGTTAAATAAGTATGGAAAGCTTATTAAAAGCAAAAGAAAGCTTAACAAGAAAAGACAGCTGACGATATTACAAGGAAATAATCCAAAGCCTAGCAAAAAAAGATTGTCATATATTTAAGTTAATCATAAGTTCTTTAGTTCTCTCAATCCACAAAATAGATAAGAAGTGTTATTAGTTGAAACAATATAATGGGGCATAATTGGAGTTTTTGGTGTCCTAATTGTTATTGTAATCTTGTTTCTAAACATTTT
>JAOQMM010000002.1:21469064-21480383 GCA_027563515.1 Erythroxylum platyclados
ATATCGTTAACAGAGGTTAAAGTTGAAATTTTGAAGAAGTTTTAAAAGATATTATGTTGATCATTAAACTAATTGCGAATATGCTAAGACACTATGATTTTTGTAAATAATTTTTTTGATTTATTGTTTAGTTTTTCTTAATTTAATTTCTTCTATGTGAGGTATGGTAGTAAACTAGATTCATGTTTTGCATTATACTGCTATTTTAATCAAGGACGACTAAAAGCTAAGCGTGGGAGAATTTGATAAGTATAATTTGTAGTATATTTTACACCCCTATTATATATTATTTACAAAACACATTTGGGTTAAATTATTGCATCTTCATATTAATTATTCAAATTATTTAATTTTATATTATATTTCTAAACGGGATTTAAATTGTACTAAATATTTTCTTATAGGTTTGATGGACTTAAAATAAAGAAACATCTCAAAACAACCAGCAAACTCCAGTTCCTTCATAATAAAGTTCAGTCTAAAACAAAACCAAAAGGAATCCCACAACGAACAACCTAGAAGCAGTTAGCCCAGCAACACCACAATCGAACACAGTAAAACGATGCAACAGTAAAAAGAAGCATTAAGAGGAGTAAAACACATAACTAAGAAAGAGAAAACGTAAAGTACAAAGGAGAAATTCAGTAAGCAAAATGCAAGAAGCCAAAGGAGAAAACATAGGACCACAATTACAACAGCAAAAGAAGTAATAACACAATATAGGAGAGGAGCAAAAATGCAGAGGAAAAAAGATAGAACACAAACACAGCCAAGAAAGAAAACACATCAGTAAAAGGAAGCAACACACAACTTAGAGGCAGAGAGTGACATGCAACAGCAGCAGCAAATCCCCTCCTAACATCTTCATCTCAAACACCCACATGAAAATCCATTTACATTGGATGAGATAAGAGGAAATCTCCAAATCCATTTAAAATGGAAAAATATAACTAAAGCTTATCGCAATCTAGTAATGTGCAGCATTTGGGGATCTTTTAGAGGTTATAAAAATGAAGCGGCAGCTAAGGAGAAAGATGAGCAAGTAGTCTACACAAAGGTAAGATTTCAGAGAGGATTTTTCATCTGTCAAAGGAGACTGAAGCAAAGAGCTAGCACAAGGATGTGCGAGAGTGTTGGAGAGCCATAAGCTTACTAGAATCAAGCTGGTTCATAATTGGTGGAAGAAGAAATTCCAAATCTTTATGACTGGTCCAAGGTCTATGAAGGCAGAAAAATTGAATGAGTTTTCTGGAGATCATACTCTCTTTGTTTCTAGTTTCCTATGCTTAATTTATGATTAATTGTTGAATTCTAGTTTAGATATGTTGTTTTGACTATTTAGGATATTAATTTTTTTATTTAATTCAATTGATTAGCAAGTAGATTTAACATTTATGCAATTGCTGGAATTTCGACATTTATCTGACAAATTTCGGTTATTGATTGTGTTTCTTGCTGCTTAACGTGTTTTGATATTAGAATCGAATTGGTTCAATTTCTAAAAGTGAAAAGGGGTAGGTAGGAACCAGTTGGTTATTTTTCTACATTTAATTTGTTAAATGTATCAAATTTTCTCAGATATGTCCAAATTGCATGACTAAACTAAATTTAAAATATGCTTGTTCATTTGTAAATATTAGGTTAAATTTATATTTTATTTCTTTGATTTCTGGATTTAATTTGATTCATTTTAAACATCAAACACCCCCCCACTTTGTATATACGTATTAGCTATTGTAGGTTTTATTATTACAATTGTTTTGGTTTTCAAATTTTTCCTAATTTTAGCTCGTTAATAAAGTTAAACTAATAAGTGAGGATAATTTAATGAAAGCGGACAGTTTGGATGAAATCTTTATACATGTTTTATTTTGTATGTTTAATCTTGTCTCAACTCAAAAAATAGCAAAGCTTAATGTATTGTGCTCAAAAGAACCATGTATTGGATATTAAATACGAAAATGTTGATTAAAAACATGATTAATATGTTATGACATTTTTGGAATTTTTCTTTTAATGGTTCATTCATTTAGCGAAAGATGTTTTTATTTGTTGAATTATGTAAAGATATGTGTCTTGATTGAAATAGATGTGTAATTTGCCAATTGATTACTTTAAAAGTATTACAAGATGAAATAGGGACTATCCAACTAAAAATCGTGAGTATTTATATAACTAGGTATCATCGCTAAAATTCCAGCATTATATATTTTGAATAATTACGACTTTTGACAAAGAAAGTAATTTTCTAACTTTTAAATATTGATTATGTGATTCTAAGAATATGTTATAAGTTTATTTTCTGAAGTTTTGATGTTGTATCTTATTTATGTGGGTTGAAGAGGATATTATGTGTTTATATTTTGTTATGAAATTCTTTTTGTATAAGCGAAATTATTAGGATGTAATTGCCTCTTTTAAAAGTATTATAATTAGTAAACTAAATTAGTAAATTAACTTTCCTCGTGGGATCGACTCTTATTGGCTATATACTAAATTTTTTAATAAATTGAAATTAAAATAAGGATTTAATTGGTATACACCTAACGACATGTATTAGTTAAGATGAGGTCAAAAACTCCTTGCTACCCTAAATTATAAAATCTCACTACAAAAGAAAAGAGTTATAAGATGTTCCTGATTTTCTCTAGCATATTATAGTTTTATTTTAATTTTTAGGAGGCTTCTTGTTTTAGTTTTGGTGTTATTGATAGCCTAAGTAAATTTTAGCTCATTTGACCTAAAAATAAAAAAGGTCTAGTTGTGTGAAGATTTTCAGAAGTCAACTTGAGTGCTTAGGGAATTCCTAAGCATGGGAATAGGTGAAGAAGTCCAAGGTTTGGGAAGTCTAGAAAGTTTATACATAATTGGTGTGTGCTTTAGAAACAATAGTGCATGGAGACAATTAGTCACAATGTGACCAAAATTAGAAGATAGTTGGAAGTTAAGCAATCACATGAAAATTGCTTGAGGTTGTTGAAGTTGGGAGAATAATGTGTAGTAGGTAATTAGCTATAACATGGTCATGATAGGAAATGGGTTGGAAGTTGAGCAGTTACAGGAAAACTGCTTGAGGCAGTTGAAGTTGAGAGGATTATATAAATTCATCACCATCACAACACAAAGAGAACATGCACAAACATATACATAGACAATCTAACTACTCCAATAAAAACACCTTTTTATTTCAAATTTTCTTTACATTGTGTACTCATCCCTATCATTATCTCAAAATTTCTTTATAACTTGGACTTATCTTTTTCCTAAACCAAATCATCTCTTTAGTTCAAATATTATTTTAACACTTATTTTGGTAGTTTAGAGTTTTATTTTCTAAGTTTTCCAAAGCCTACCTACATCGTCGGTAAGAAATCAGGTACAAGTTCTGGGATATTTCTTCCTAACACACTCGAATTTTGGGTTGATCATATAAGCAACCAATAATTTCGCATGCCTAGTAGGATGCGACATATGAAGAATGAAAAGAAATTGTTATGCTCCAATTATAAAGGAAGAAGTTTTTATTGGAGTAGAAACTAAAGGCTTTATGCCCAAAATTATTATAAATTTGGAGAAGGCAACACCACCTTCAACTAAGTCTCTAACAAACGAGAATTTTAAATCATCACAATTGTCTACAAGAAATGATGTTATTTATGCAATGATATTTCCAAATTAAAACCCAATTTGGCCTCTACCGATGAAGTAATTAGGATGTTGACAGAGACAATGGAGAACCTTTCTACCACTTTGGTTTAAGTGGCTAAATAGAATTCTCCTTCTCTAGTAAGACTAATTTCTGAAGGACTCGGGGGACAACTTGCACCAAACACGATGGAAGTCGATGAATATAATCATCCTCTTATTACTACTCTTATGGAAGAAATATATGTTCCTTCTCATAGAAGAGATGATATTCCCAAGGTGCCTTCGCATGCTAATTTAAGAAGTGGCCAACAGGATGTCAGGCCTTAAATTCTTGGAAGATAGGGATTTAATTTGAAGTTGAAATAAATGAACCAAATTATGACTTAAGGGGCAACTTTTTTGCTATAATATGTAATCTTATACCCAACTTTGCTCCTCCACAAATAAGGTTACAAATGGATATGGAAGCTATTAGAAAGGCAATACGAGAGTTGTGTGGGCCTAGCTTGAGACAAATTGGTCATCCAAAATTTCATAAGCCTTATCCGAAGTATATTGACCATGAAAATCTATTTTCTCATGGTTACATAATTTATGAGTGTTCCTTGTTTTCTAGTGAAGATGGTCAGTTAACCATCAAGCACATTACTAAATTCACCATTCAATATTAAACTTTGAAACAATTCCAAGGTATGAAATTTTGTGATTTTTATAAATTGGTAAAGTAGAGGGTGAGCCTTGGAGCAACTGGTAAAGTTGCTCCTTTGTGACCATAAGGTCACAAGTTCAAGTCACGGAAACAGCTTCTTTGTCAAAATACAAAAGAAAGACTACGTACATTATGACCCTCCCTAAACTCCCGCAAAGCGGGGAGCCTTGTGCATTGGGTACGTTGACTTTTTATAAATTGGTAAAATGTCTAAATACAGGGAACTTCTTAGGAAAGAACGATATCGACAAAAAGAGTCCAATTGATACTTATTTTACAAAAAACAAATTCATATAATTCAACTGTGGCTGAAGTCAATATCCCTGAAACCTGTGTTTGCCACTCTCTAGAGTGAAAATATAAAGTTAAAAGGAAAATACAGGCACCAAATGCTCATATTCAATACATTTTTAAACCTCTAAAATAGAGGAAATCTTTGATTTTTTGTTATAGAAAAAATTCATCACTTTACCATCGAAGCATAGAATTTTCAAAGGAAGAAATCAGAGGGAGGGAGTACTGCAAGTATCATAATACATGTAATCATCCAAGGAATTCATGTTGCAAATTCAAGAATGTTATCTAAGAATGAATTTACAAGGGAATTATGTTGTTTGCTGAAGCTGACCGAACCATGTTGGTAGATAAAGATCCATTCCCATCGGTTGTAATTGTGAATTCTACTGAGTTTGATTTATGGTTTTTATTTGATTTCAAGAGGAACCTGACAAATAGATTTTTGAAAAGAGAAGTTATGTTAATTGTAGAAGTCAAATTCCGAATACAACAGATTATGGAGAATTTTGAAAAGATAGAAAGGTGTGAGAATATTTAACTGGTTTTAAGGAGGAAGAATTCTCAGTAGAGAATGAAGGTAAGTTGGAAGATTTGGAGTCTGCTCCTACAAAGATTGATAACTTTAAAAGTTTAAAGGTATTCAACACTAATATTTGGTTTGCTCAACCAAACATATACAGGGGAAATTATTGATAGCTTGAGTAAAATTAGTCTCATTTGGCCTAAAGAAGAAAATGTTTATTTGTGTGAAGATTTTCAGAAGTCAACTAAAATTTTCAGGGAGTTCTTAAGGATAGGAATTAGTGAGAACGTCCAAGAATTGGGAAGTCCAAACAGTTGATACATAATTGATTACACTTTCACCCTATATCTTATTTAATACTCCAAAAGTTGCTATAATTAATATGTGATACAAAAGAAATAAAAAAACAAATGAGTAAAAAAATATAATTTCACATTCGTAATATAAAAGAAAGGAAGAGATTTATTTTAGGTTAGAAATAAGTTAGGCCAACCAACACCTACTAGACTTGGCCTGAAGTTCTTCATAGACGATTGAATTTACCTAAATCAACCTTTAAATCGTTGGCCCTAAGCTCGAGCCTTATGCATCTTAGGCTACCTTAGTTTGATCAAATTCTCTTCCACCAACTCCACCGTTAAGTCTCACCAATGACTCCATCATCACTGTCACCTCTATTTGCATAAGTTTACAAGTTAATATATATGAGCATATTAATAGCAAAAAATGTCAAGTTTTTATTTAGAAAGACCATTTTTCCCTATATTCTTATAAGTGAAATTGCTAACCAAAGACTCTAACATCTTCCTTTTCTTACTTTCCCATAAGGTACAAATCAATAAAAGGAAAAAATAAACAAAGAAAGGGAAAAACAAAGAAAAGATGTGATTATAATTAAACTACGAAAAAATTGTAAATGGGCATGCAATTTTGACTTAGGAAATTGTAGGGACTGTAAGAAATTCAGAAAAGCCAAGAGAGAGGAATGCAAAGTGGCCTCAACAATAATACATACAAGTGTTGAGCCCTAAAATTCAGAAGTATGCCTCATAAAGTGATCAATCAACTTTACTTGCCTTTGTTCAACGCCCATCTTTAAGTACAACCATTAGATCTATAAAAAAGAATCCACTTTATTGCTCTCTTGGCATGGTAAATAGAGGAAAAAAATTAGAAAATTCTATGTTCTAAACAAAATTACTAGACTTTGGACTAGGCTTAAAAAGCTAAAAAATAAAAATAACTTACACCCAATTTAAAACTTGGTTAACTCGAGTTAAGCTTGTTGGCTTTGAACCATATTGCGCAGGCTATCATTGCCATCCTTACCCTCCTCCAAGAAAATCAATCTCTCATTATCGAGGGAGTTTTACGAAGCATCAGGAGAAATGAGGTAAACAAGAAACTAATAAGAGTTCGTTATTAACTTAATATGTTATTAGTTAACTATGTAATGTTGTCTTTTATTGTGTAATTAGATTAAGTGAAAATTATCGTGAGTTCTTAAGATATTATTCTGAGATGAGTTTCATATATTCTTGATATTTGAGAAAACTCTTCGAGAGTGGTTAAAGTGTTGTTGAAGCTTAACCATATTAAAAGAGTCATATAATCACCTTCAAAGAAGTTATATATTTGCTCCTCACTATTGAAATAAGAGTGTTATATTGTTGCTCTTCACCATTGAAGCAACATGTATATAGTGTGTTTTCTTCACTCATTGAAAAGGAGGTTTAGTGAATAAATTCCCTAGTGGAATTTAAGAGTGGACATAAGTCATAAAAGTTCAAACCACTATAAATTAATTATGCATATTTTACCCTTTCTCTTTATACTTAGTGATCGAGTATTGGTATAATATGTGCTCTTTTCATATAAGGTATATAGGTTAGACATCTAAGTCTGCGTGACTATTAAATAAAAAAAGAATAGGGATACTTTGGTATTGTTTGTACCATTACTTTTAGTTTAACAACATCACCTATTGACATCTATCTTTTAATACTGATCTTGTATGAACTTATCCTTTTTCTTTTGAGTATATAAATTAATAATTCTCATACATAAAAAATATTTGTTAAATTTTTAAAGTTATATTTCTCTAAAGTCAACTAATTTAGTATCCACTCTGGTATCCTAAGACTAACAATTAATATCAATGCATAGGTTCATAGTTACATATCTAATGATATTTGAGTTAAGATCATGGTACACCTAGGGTTATCTTTTAACCAAAAGGGGCAAAGCATTCATAGGTCACTATATTTTGATGGTAGTAATTATGTGTATTAGGAAACTTGGTATGAAATTTTTTTCTTATAAGTAAAATCGTAAACTTATATTAATTTTAGAAAAGGATCTTTTGTCCTAATGAAATCCTCCACTATAGACAAGTTAATCACTTTTGTATCTAAGTTAAAAATTGAGTGGAAAAAAGAAATGACAACTTAAACTAAATAGTGAGGTTATGTATATTTTGTTTTTTACTTTGGGCAAAAAATGACTTTAATCCAGTATCTATATGTGAAATTGCTCATGTATTTAGTATACATTAGAGGGCACACACGAAGCCACTAATTGATTCAATGAAAGTAGAATAAGTATGATAGCTCATCAACATGAATTATTATATATAAAGCATGATGAACACATTATATATGTGGTGTGTCTGTATGTATGTATGTGTGCGTATATATATATGTATGTATGTTTCATTGATATTATCAATACCTTATAATGACTTATTAAGACATCCAAATGTTGAGATTATATGGAAGATTCTTAGGTCATCATTAAAAGCATGAGAAGCCAAGGTGATGACAATTAAGAGTTGATCTTCATACTTTCACTAAAAGAGTTAATAGGGTCATTTCTCATTTATAAGACTACATTAAATGGATTTATCACCATTTAATTTTGCTCAACTCATTAAATAATTTTGTTGAAAGTTTTGATTTAAATTTGTGTATCTTTTACTTTATCAAATTTCTTGTAGTTTATAAAAAATAAAAAAGGGATAAGTTTACTTTCTTAAAATTTCTTTTATCATACATATTTTATTTCCATACTAGTGTAGCTTTGGAAGTTATTTAGCCAAAAAATATTAAATAATAAAAATAAAAATCAATTATGTTTGCTATAAATTCTTATAAATTTTTATATATCATAAATAAACATTTGTTACATATACTTTTTGTGATGTTTAATTAGGTTATTTCATATTAGTCATGTGTTGCCAAATTTGTATTATGGTTCCAAGTATAAAATGGCTTAATTAAAAGTTTTAGAAGGTTACAAATCACATTAAAAAATATAAATATAAATTCTTAAGTTTGAAATTGATTTTGTGAAATTAGGGAGTTTAAAAGAAACGACAAATTTAAGCGTGAATTAATAAAAACCTTGCTAAAAATAGTAAAAAAATGTGATTGAATACTTTAGAATTTTTACCTATAACTTACAGTAAAATATACTTGATTTTTATTATTTAAAAAATAAAATAAATGTGATTTAAATGAAATAGATTTAAACTAAAGATGATGATGGACCTTATCTTTTGAAGGATATAACTTTATGCAAAATAAATTTGGGTCTTAAAAAATTAAATAGATGTAATGCTAAATGATATAAGGATTGACTTATAAAATAAAAGAATATTTGACTTTATGTGGTAGTATTAAATTTTAATAAAAATTGACTTAATTAAAAGAATAAAAAATTTAAAGACTTATTAATTTGTACTAAAAAATAACATAAGTAAAAAAAGATTTGGCGCAGGTTAATTAGACCGAAAGCTTAAGAAACTTTTGAGAAATAACTTATCTTATTCTTGATAGACTCATAAAAAAAAATTCAAAATGTATAAAGCGTTATAATATTTTATTTAAATCTTTTGTATTGTCACAATTTGCAAAATAATTAAATTATTAATTTAACCACAAATAAATTGATCAATTAAGAGAAAGTTCTTCTTTAGTTTGATCATAGAAAATTTTGATTAATTTGTATTATGCAAGTATAAATAGAGCAAAATATAGTTGAATGTTATTTGGTCAAAAATATATTCTGATAATATTATTGTAATTTTTTATATGAGGTGGAGGTCACACTACGAAGTTATAGGAGAAGGTGCTTGAGAAGAGAGCGAGAAAGGATGAACCTATCTCGGAGAACTAGTTCGATTTTATGCTTGGAAGGTCTATGATAGAAGCTATACATTTCCTTAAAAGATTGATAGAATATTATAGGAAAAGATAATGTAGCCTACACATGGTTTTTATTGACTTAGAGAAGGTTTATGAAATGGTACCCAGGAAAATCATATAGAGGTATTTGGAAGTTAAGGGAATTCCTATGACCTATATAAGAGTTATTAGGGATATAAATAAAGGCGAAAAGATTACAATGAGGATGATAGGAGGAGATATATATCATTTCTCTATCAATATCAGACTACACTAAGACTCTTTGTTCAGCCCCTTTTTGTTTGCAGTAATGATGGATGAGCTCACCAAGAATATTCAAGAGAATGTGCCTTGATGTATGTTATTTGTAGATGACATTGTATTAGTGGATGAGAAAAAAGAGGGTGTTAATGTCAAGCTTGAACTTTGGAGGGATACACTATAGTCGAAGGGCTTTAAATTGAGCAAATTTAAGATTGAGTACCTAAAGTGTAACTTTTCAGACCATAGGGTGACTTCTGATGGGGAGGCAAAGATTGATTCAGATGTTATACCACAGAAAGAATATTTTAAGTATTTATGATCTATTACCAAAGCAATAGAGAGATCGATGAAAACATAGTTCAACGTATCAGATCAAGGTGACTTAAATAGAGGAGCGCATCAAAAGTTTTATGTCACAAGAAGATATTACTCAAGCTTAAAGTTCAATTCTATCAATTAACTATTAGGTCGATCATGCTCTATAAGGGGGAGTATTGGCTTATCAAATAAATGTATAGTCATAAATTAATGGTGACAGAGATGAGGATGCTTCATTGAATATACAATCTTACTAGAAAAGATAAAGTCAGGAATATTATGGTAAGAGACAAATTAAGGGTGACTAATATTGATGGAAAATTAGGAAAGACAAAGTTTAGGTAGTTCTGACATGTTATAAGAAGACATCTTGATGCTATAGTGAGAAAATACGAGAAGATTACTTAGGGACTATAAGAGGAAAAGATGAAGGCTTAAGAAGAGCTGTGAGAAGTTGATCAAGAATGATATGACTATGTTGAAACTTACCGAAGATGCGGTCCTTAATAGGAAACTTTGATGTACTGGCGTATGGGGAAAGGATCCTAGATAGAGAAATTCTTTTCTTTCTCATAAGTCTTTTAAAACTTTTTTTTCGAATTTATGTCTTGTATTTGGCCTAAACATTTAATATATAGTACTATCCTTTTAGTTATTTAGCCTAACCATTTTCTTACCTAGCTTGAACATTTTCTTATAATGATTTGTTTATTTTATTTATTTTGTTGTCTTTTTTCTTGTTTGCATATTCATTTACTTATTTTATCTTTTATTTTTTTCTTTACCTTGTTCTATATTTAATTTTTATTGTAATTTTTATTTTATTAATTATTTTATATTTTTATTTGTATGTATTTATTTTTATTTTTATTTTTATTATCATTTATTCTACTTTTATTTTTATTTTTGTTATTACTTTCGTTATTTTTAATATTTGTCTTTCATTATTCTTTATTTCTATTTCTATCTTATCTTTTATTTTGATTCTTTACCTTGTTCTATCTTTATTGTATTATCTATTGCATTGCATTTTCATATTCCTCCTTTATGTCTATTTTTATTTTTATTATTAAATTTATTATTTTAATATGTATCTTTTATTAATATTTATTATATTATATTATATATATTTATATATTTTTTATTTTTATTTTTATCTTTTATATTAGTCTTGATTTTTTTCTTTTTTTCCTGTGATTTATCAAAAACAGGCTCTAGCTAGAAATAAAGTTGCAGACTATTTGACTTTTCCATATCCGCGTTTTAGCGGGAGTCCTACTGAAATGTTATTGTTGTTGTTATTGTTGATGATGATGATATGAGGTGGAGTGTTAAATTTTATATTAAACAAGATAAAAGATAAAATAAGTTATAAA
>JAOQMM010000002.1:21488991-21502745 GCA_027563515.1 Erythroxylum platyclados
TTGGCGTTGTTTTCAGGGATAGTGATTATTAGGAAAACCTTTATTTTATTACTTTAGCCATTTTTCTTTATTTTATTCTGTTTTATTTTTGTTTCTATTTTCTTTTGCTTTAATTAAGATTTTGTATTTATTTCTTATTGTATTCTATTGTAATTATGGTTTATTCATTTAATTATCTTTTGAACTTCTCTACTTGATCTTGAGTTTGTGGGTTATTGCGGGATTTAAGATTCATTTTAATAGCCACAACTCATAATAGAAGGATGGAGTAGACAATTCTTTTATGGAAGCTAGGATATGTGTTCGCAACCTTTAACGTCACCATATAAGAGAGAGTCGTTTCCTTATATGTTTTCAGAAGCTCAATAGATGTCCAGGATGTGTTGCAACATTTATGGGAGTAATTACTACAATCATGAATGTCAAGAACTGACATATATATGGGAGCAACCAAGCAGCATGTACAACCAACCTTAAGGTCCATCATAAGAGATTACATACAATTTAGAGTGAAGCAACCCTTACGTATATGGATGAAATGACTATGCTCTAGTTGAAGATATACAACAAGAGTAGAAATACAAAAAGTATTACAAATAAACTAATGGAATGCCTTGTCGAGAGTGTAGCTAGTCAACGTGAATTCAATGAGAGATTTTCTTCACCTGCATATGGTGAGCGTAATGCCTCATACTATTCAAGCTGTCTAGCGTCTCATAGTGAAAAAGATATGTCATTCAATTTCATGAATGAAGATATATTACAAGAAGGCGAGAAGGTAACTACTACTCTAAAAGATATGATGACTCAACTTATACAAGAATCAAACAAGGGACATCAAGAAACAGAGGCTCATATATAAAATATGGTGACTCGGATCGACCAGTTGATGAAGATAGCATCTGATGAGATACAAGAGAGTTTGCCATGTTCTACTGAAATAGATGCTAAAGAACATGGAATGTCAAAGAACAATTGCATAATAAAAGTTCAATCAATTAAGGATTTTTAGAAAGAATTGAAACCTAGATACTAATTTCCGATATCCATAGTTTTCTAAATGATTCCTTGTTTTGTGTTCAATGTTGCTACCTATTTCATTTTAAATTGTTCAAGTTTTTACTTTCTTTATTAAAATCCAAAATCGATCCGTAGGCTAAATACAGGTAATTACTAGTAATCACTATCTTTGTGAGATGGAACCGTACTTGTCGATATTAATTACAGTTACACTATGTATTTGCAGTTATTACAATATTAACTAACTTAGAAAAAGTCAATTAGCAGACTTTGATCCAACCTGTGTACTTTGTAAGGTGAATATGGAGGATAAGGAGCATCCGTTTTTTCAGTGCAAATATTCTAAAACAATCTGGAGTCGAGTAATGTACAAGCTAGGGAAGTATTGCCAGAATTACGAGTAGAGTGAGGTGTTGAACTGGATCTTAGCTAAAATCAAGCAACTGAAGCAAAATGCAGGAATCCTAAACATAGCTTTTACCACCACCATTTTTACGATTTGGAAAGAGAGGAATTTCAAACTTTATAAAAGTGAAGCCACTGAAAAGCACTACCTAGTTGAAGCTAAACTCGACCGGATAAAGAAGATTATGCTAGCTAAATCAACACACAATGAACTTACTACTGGTATGAAAATGAGATGAAACGTTTAGAATGAGATATTTGTAACTTTCTATTCTTGTTTTTGTTGATTATCTCTTGTAATCGGAACATCTCGTAACTTTCTAATAGTTTGCTATAGTTAATAAAGAATTCTTTTTTAATTCCAAAAAAAGAAAAGACTTACAAATACTGCTACCTGTTGTGTTAAATCCAATAACTGTGGAGCTGATTTTGCATTAAATCCTAATGCATATAGAAGCAAAAACAGGATTGACAGTGTTATGCAAACAGAAAAAAAGGCAATAAACATATAATAAAACCACATATAAGTTATAACAATCAGTGTGTAGGAGTTGGACAGCCATGAACAAGAACACCTGGTGCAGTAGGACAGTGTGCCAAATCACAGTGATCGTCGCTTGGAAGACCCCACCAATCTGGACCGTAGATGTCTCTGGATTGAAGGCAAAAGAAAAGGACTATACCCATAAACGCAAGACCAGCATCTAATGCAGCTGATAAAATGTAAGTGTGTCTAGCCCACCATGCCTTGTATTTATTGTAAACGTAATAGTTGAAAATGAAACCTACAAATGCCCAGCAAATGTAGTGTACAGGTTTTGCCGGAGGCAAAGCTCCGGTAGCTGCTAAGATGACGGGCACGTTGATAAGCTTGATCCATTTCTTCTGAGGGTATTTGCGTGCCAATATCCACATTGGAAATGGAAGAAGGAAACCAGCGAGGAAGAACCAATTCATCTGCCCGTACACACCCAGCTTTGAGAACATCCTACCTGGCCCTATAACTCCCCATATTATTGAAGCATTGTAAAATACATCATCACCAGGA
The DNA here is from genome assembly GCA_027563515.1 of Erythroxylum platyclados. Lineage (NCBI taxonomy): Eukaryota > Viridiplantae > Streptophyta > Magnoliopsida > Malpighiales > Erythroxylaceae > Erythroxylum > Erythroxylum platyclados. The sequence goes on from JAOQMM010000002.1 coordinate 21,491,465, forward strand.
CACGTCCATGGACTCCCTTTTGGTAGCAAATCGGGATTACATATGTTCTTAATATTTGTCAGAAGAAACCATGCTGTGGCAAAGTAAGTAGATGAACCCACAATGGTTCCAACCAACTGCAACAGCAAATTGTTATTTTTTCTTTAATTATTACGAGTATTATTCACATCCAAAGTTAATATTATGTGATTTGACAGCAATTACCTGAACAATGAACATTGATTTTGGTGGAATCTTCATATAGTGACCCAGTTTAAAGTCTGAAACAAACGAAAGGGCTTGTACCATACTGATATATCCGTAAGTCTTGAAGGTTACATTAGCAAGAGGTCTTCCGGGATATAAATAACCAATAATCAATTCTGTTATCACGTTTAATCCCACTTGCTGCATGAAAAATAATTATCAACATAGAAAACAAAAAAAAAAAGAAACTGTCTTTTGCTTAAGTGAATAATAATAAATACTTACAACATTAGTTGTGGCTTGAATAATTCCAATGGGCAACGTGAAGAAAAGTGCAATCCCACAAGCCAGGAGAAGTCCCCACCATGGAAGTTGTAATTGTTTGTTAAAACCTTCCACAGCAAGAAGTGAAAGGGCAATACTTACAATCAAGATAGAAGCAAACCACCATTCAGGGACTCTTTCATAGTTCTTCTTCATTATTCTAGTGTGCACATCCTTGAAGTTTTCTTTCATCCCACCCTTAGCCTTACTCCACGTTCTCAAAATTGATCTGTCAAATTTTTTTTAAAAATAAGGTACTATAAAACCTTACCAGTTGACTGAAAAAAAAAAACTATTAAAAGAAAGCAGATTAGTTTTATAAATAGGGGAAAAAAAGGTCCATACTTTCCCTCGAAGAGTGCGACATGTGTAATAGTAGCAGCCAAATTAGCAAAATTGAAGCCGTAGGCAACAGCAAACAATACACTAAGATAGAGCTTGCTATAGTTGTTGTATTCCTTTAGATTGATGTCGAAGGAAACAGGATCTAAGATGCGTGTGACGTTGTATGGATGACCAGTGGAATCAAAAGTATGGGATGACAAGATGGGGAATTTCTTGGCATCGTAAGTGTTGGTCCAATAAAGAAGAGGGGTAATAACGTAGACATGCAAGAAGAATCCGATCATAATGTTGGCAATGGTGTGGAAAGGGTTAGCCAGAGGAGATCCCAAAAAGGAGGCCACTGTGGCCCAGTCAAAGCCGAAAGAACCGATCCCCAACCCGTTTAGCCCCGAACCTATCTGTTGAGCTGTTATTGATTCCTTCCAGATCAAGCAAGCCACTGATATCACTGATAATGAAGGGAAAAGGTAGCCTGGAATCGTGTAGTAGGCAAAGCTTGATATGAATACTATGCTGAAAAACTGCAGTCTGGTAAGTCCTCCCTTTCTCCTTTTCTCTTCCTCGTGCAATGTCCTGTAAAATCCCCAATGGATGCATGCATGCATTTATTTATTTTCATCAACTCAATTAAATAATCAAGAAACTTGATGAATCTTTTCTTTTCTTTTTCCAATAATCACCTAAAGAGCGAGACTTGGACTAAATTTGAAGGCCACCACATATACGGGGAGTCGACAAGGATTTTTCTGAAGATGCCAGCCCATCCATATCCAAGCAGCTGATGAGGTTATATCATAGAACACAAGAATCAATCTCAAAAGCAAATCTTCTATAGTAAATAACCCACCACTCTTCTATATATATATATATATATATACCTGCGTTGTCTGCACCATCAACATTGCTGCCATTGGATTCAAATGCCTCTTATAAAATGCCTTCACAGCTGTAATAATGTTAACTGCATACACTCCTCCTGAGCCACAGCTAGCGAATATCGTAATCAACACATGTTCTTTAAGAGTGAATGGGCCTGGATTTAGTGAAAATGAACATTTGGTGAACGGGACATGGATTTTCTTAGTTGGCAGTGATGCAGCCATCAACTTTCCAAGCGGAAGGGTCACAATCTGTGCAGCAACTGAACTAATAGATAACTGATTTTGTCGATACCCAAAGAACTGATTCGTAAAAGCAAGAAGCACGCATGCTATGATCCCCAGAACCCATGTTCGAAAAGTTAAGGCTGGTTGTGCTGGATCATCGGTGATTGGAACTGTTAGCCTCACTTGCTCGATCGGATTGTCATTTACTTCTTCATTTCCTGAACCCAAAAAGCCAAACAACTTTCCACTATATAGTAAAATGTCATAACAAAATTAAAACACATCACGAGAATACACACAGAGATGGCTTACCTGCGAGCTCGACGTTGATGCTGGAAGGTGACATAGTTTTCACTTCCCTACGCTCTTTCCGTCTTTCAGATTCAAAAGCTTTAAGATATATATAACAATCTTACGGGTTTGGTTATTTGACAGCTAGTACAAGCTATTCCCACCAAAATAGGCTGCATTAACCAAAGAATCTTTTGTTTACCTCTAATTGCTCCAACAAATGCACCAAGTCAAGAAACTACAATTGGTTGCCTACTCCATTTGTGGATGTTCTTATTATAGTCTGTATTAATATTTCAGTGATTATATTTAGCAGATTGTATCGCAAGAACATATGTATCTTCTTTTTCTGCAAATTCTTTCCGTTTCTGATTAATATCTACCTTCATAAGGGATAGCATTAAATATTCCCACCCAACTATTGCCAAAGATAATTTACATTTCCAATAATAATATCCGTTCTGAATAATAATATCCACCTCCATGAAGACGGCATTAAATATTCACGCGTATTTTTGGAGAGGATTCAACTATTGAGTACTGTGCTAGTTTTGACTATTTGTATACCAGCTCTGAAATTCTGATATGAAATTTGCTTTAAGGGACCCAAAAATGTTTAACATCTTATCGCATAGATGTAGTTTGACAATTCTTAACTTCTAGAAAATTGGTTTCTTTACTCTCCGATTGATTTCTCGATGCAGATAATGCTGGCCTTGGTCATGGTGTCAGCCTGGTGAATTACGGGCCTTACCTTTTAATATGTTAATGGAAAGCAGAATATTCTCCGAGGAACACATTTTCAACAATTTAATCTACACAACACAGTGACTTTAGCACTGAAGGAGCAAGATAATGAAGAGATTGGGAAGGAAACCAAAAACAATAGTGCATGAATGACAAAGCACTACGAAGATCCTTAAATAACCTATCCCTTTTCTTAATTCTTATGCATCAACTACATAGGTGGCGTAACAAATAGACTGAGAGATCCATTTGTTGCATGATATACAGAATGACAAAGCACCACTCTGCCAACATTTCATGCGCCCATTATCAAAGATGACGCCCTTGATGGCTTCAATTTTTTAAGTAAGGTGTATACAAATTCTGAAATTTTCAATATTTTCTCAATATTAACCAAACGTTAAATATTTATGATTTATTAATATTGGCTTGAAATTTGTCCCACAAGTATTAAGTATATCAAATATATATGAGATCTCTTTAATTATTCTTTATATCAAAATTTACAACCTACCCTACCTTTTATAAATCTAAACCTAACTTCTCCTAAAAGTAATAAATCTAAACCTAACTTCTCCTGAAATAAGATCCGTAACTCTCTATCTAATTATCCACAGAGTGTCGTCACAAATGATAGAACTTGAGATTGCACTATTCGCTAGATGTGCGGGCAGCTGGTGATATTAGCTTTCGGTTTAGACAAGTCTACTATACCTACCGAGACCGAGTTGAAGAAAAACAGTTCATCAACTTACTGACCAAACCATTACTTTGCCCTTATTCAATTTATGCTTTTGTGAGGGTGGAAGAAAAGTTAAATGCATAGTCGAGGATATTGCAATAACCTTTGTTTTTTTTTTTTTATCGTAGTTAATGGGCACGTCAATCATATTTATGAAATTAATTATATCGATTCAATCATTTAACTGGTAAACTTTATAGGTGGAAGGTTTTATATTATCTTATAGTTTTTATAAAATATATCTATGAATCCAACCAACAAGATTATACGAACCCAGAAAGATTTTTCAAGGATAAAATCATAATTTCCACAGCTAGCATGTGTCATAGCCTCAGTTTTGGTTCAATTTTAACTTTCCATAGACAAAGCATGAGGACTTCAAGAAGTTCTGTCGAAAAGAAAGTTGTTAAAATAAGAATTGAATTTCTATAAATAGAACCAGTTCGATCTAGAAACGGAAAAGAATGACAACCGCACAAGAGCTTCTTCATCTTCTCGGTTTATTATTAAGTAGCCATAATTGGCTAAAACTAAATTAATAAATCCATTAATCCAGTGAAATCAACCCACACCACTTTGTACAGGAGAGTGAGTTTCGGGTGAGAGTGTTATCTAGAATAGTAACAACATTTTTGTCTATGTTTTTGCAATGATAGAAGAGGATTATGGTTACTCCTTCTGTAAACATGTTTGTCTATGTTTATTTGCAGTTTATTTTTGGTTTAAGTTCATCATAAAATCAATATTTTTTTAATTCTAAGTGATTAGTAACCCGACAACATGAGAGGGTTATGGTCCGGACACTTGGTTTTTATTTGTTTGTAATTTTTTGGTTTAATTTTATCATGAAATCAATAACTTTTCGTATTCAAGTTGTCTAAGAACTTGAAGATATAAGAGATGGTTGTGGTCCTCCTTGACTAAACATTTAGGTTTTGTTTATTTGAAGATAATTTTTAGTTTAATCTCATTATGAAATCAACTATTTTGTACTGTTAAGTGCTCGATATTGTAGCGATAGAAGAGGGTTGTGGTCCCTCCTCATATAAATAGTTTGGGTTTTACTTTTCTGAAGTGGATTTTTGGTGTATGAAATGGTCATCTTTGTCTTGTTTTCTAATTGAACAAATCGTTTCCAAACTTTCATAGTCAAAATAAAGAATGGGTGGTCCGACCATTTCCGATTGTTTGTTTACAGGTTAAGTGGTCCCTCCCTCTTTAAATCAACTGATTTGTAGTTTTAGACGTACAGGGTCACATGCATTATAGTGTTTTTGGGCATTTTAATAATTGAGGGAAGAGATTAGTGACAGGACATACAGAGTCACTATGGCATATGGGTGGTTACACATATTGGTCTTTTAGGACTAATAAATTACATACTGTATCACATGTAATAGTACTTTTGAAACAAGTCCTTACAAACTTTGTTATATGCTTTATAGAATGACACTTTAATGGGCAAGTAAGAACTAGGTTATTTGGTGGTGAGCATTTCATGCAAGGACACATTGCTCAATATAATAGTCATAACTTGGAGATATTTTATAATGTAGACTTGGACTATGTTATCCTTAGAGAAATTTATGAAATAGACCATAATTAGGGTGTAAGAACATAGTAAGTGTTGGGTATTTGATTCTTAGTGCGAGCGAGCTTAGTTGATGGCTTCAGGAAATTATGCAAGTACTAATCTAGATGCAAATGCATATAGAATGGAAACTAGTGATGAGGAGATGCAAATGGAAATACATATGATGAGCAACATGATGATATCAATGATGAGCAATTTAAGGAGGATTTAAATGTAGGTGATGAGAAATATTTGAAACAAAATTGTCTTCATAAGGAAGATGCATACCCATATTTTGATATCAATGTTGATGCTTATCATTAAATGTATATAGATTTATGAAATCTTTAGTTTCCTAGTAAATAAGGAGTATCCTAGTACATAAGAGTCAAATGCTTCTTTGAGAAGTCTTAGCCAAACAAAAAGGCATGCTCCTTGTATGGTGAAATCAGAATGGACATTGAGAAAGGTATTTGACAATGCCAAATATTTCAAAGATGTAGTAGTTGGCTATGCAACTTTAACAAGCTTTGATTTCAAATTCAAAAAAGAATAAGTCTAAAAGGATTAAGTATGGATTCTTTCCTAGTTGTTCGTTTGAATTATATGCATCATTTATAGAAGTGATAGGTACTTGAACCTAAAAACATATAATAAGTTAGAGCATATGTGCAACCTAACAATTAAGTTTCATTTGGTGACTTTAACCCACATCTTGAGGTAATTTAAGGAAATGATCTTCGACAAATGAAAAATCAAAGTTAAAAAAATGTTTGAAGAATGTAAGAAGATATTTAATTTATCTGTTAACTTAAGCATGTACAAATATACTAGAAGAAAAATTATGAAAGAAAAAGCAAAGGAACAACATAATAAATATGCAAAGTTAAATGGTTATATCACTAAGTTTAATGATATAAATCTATGTTCCACAATTGAGATACAACACAAAAAGATTCAAGAGGTAAATGAATTAGAGTTCAAAAGAATGTATGTCTGTTTCTATGCAATGACATAGGAGTGGAAAAAGTTAAGACCCATCATTGTAATCAATGATGCTTCTTGAAGACTTAAGTATCAAGGCCAACTTCTTATTGCAATAAGAATTGGTGGAAATTGGGAATATATCAAATTACATGAGCAATCATAAAGGTTAGTAATACTGAAAAATAAACTTGATTCAATGAGCAATTCATTAGAGCTAAGAGATGGTTTTAGGATTACAATAATCTCAAACATGCAAAAAGTATTTCATTTACTTTATTATTATTATGTATGCTATTAGATTTTTGGTTTATTTATTTTTATCATTTTAAGGAATCCTAAGAGATGCAAATATCATAGTTCCCTCTGTTACATATAAGATGTGTGTAAAGCACATATATCATAATTAGATGTCAAAATAAAAAGAAAAAGATTTTATGCATACTTCCTGGAATTGTACATGGCAACATTCTTCCATAATTTAATGGAAGGTTGAGTAGATTGAATAAATTTGTACTAGGTTTTATAGAGGACTTTTTGGAATATCCTAAAGAAACTTGGAGTTGGGTATTTCAAAGTATTAAATTAAAATGTCCAATTGTAGACAATAATATGAGTGAAACATTTAACTCCTAGATTATGTTGACTAGGGAAAGGCGACTTATCAGCATGTTAGGGACTATCATAACTATAATAATAAAGATATATTTAAAATTGGAGGAGCAACAAAAGAAATGGAAAGACAACATTGCACTAAAAGTGAAGAAGAAGCTGAAAGAGAATAACCTAATTACAATGAATAAAACATGCAGTTATAGGGTATGAGAACTCTTTGGGTACCCATGAACCTATACTATCAGTGCCATTTTCTATACCAAGTAACAACCAAAGTCATAAATGAAATATTTTTACGTTATAGATAGGTTTATGGAGTTATATAAAAACTTATAATAACTAATTAGGGGTCTATAGTTCTAGATACAATATAATCAATAAATAGTTAAAGGTCCATATTTTGCATTTTTAAGAAGCTATGTTAGGTGTGATTTATTATCTTTATGGGATATTTTATATATACTTATATGATATTTTCCTATATTTGATCATTATCTTCTAGTGATGATTTTGAGAGGGAACATGAATTTGAGCATAATTTTCTCCATAGTTTTCTAATTAAGGTGATTCTTGAGTCATTTGAAAGCTAACACAAAGTGCTACAATTTTGTACAAGATCTAGAATAAAGTAAAATCATCATAGAGGAGAAATAAGGGCCAAGACAAGCACTAAAACGTAGCGCAACAACCCAGAGCCAAACAAATAAAACGACATAGTAGAGACCAACATCCAAAACAAAGCAGCAAAAGGAAGCAATATGCAGTAGCTAGATAAAATTAGATGCGGCAAAGATAGCAAGAGCAAAACACGCAGCATAGAGGAGAAAAACACTCAATAACCCAACAGAACCTAACTTTATCTCCATCTAATCTCTCGAAAATAGAAGAGATAAGTTGAAAATCATCCAATGATCTAGCAACGTGCAAGGATAGGAGACTTTTAGAAGGCTATAAAAAGGTAGCTATGAGGAGGAGAGAAAATGAGCAATTAGTCACCTGAAGAAGGGGCTGGTCGATACTCTTCTAAGATGAGTTGAAGCTAGGAATCGTCGCAAGGAGCGTCGAGTGTGAAAGGAGAACTGAATCCAACTTATTTTGAGCTGGTTGAAGGTTGACGAAGGGGTTTTTCAAACCTTGAAAGGGCTAGTCTGGGGTCTACAATTGGAGTTTGATAATGAGTTTTTTTTTCTGAATCCTAATTCCCTTTGTTTATGATTTCCTATGCTTAGTTAATTCTAATTGTTAATTTTAGTTTAGAGATGCAGTTTGAATATTTGGATTATTAATTTTATGAATTAATTGACTTATTACAGAGTTAATTTAATACTTGTACAATGTATGAATTCTTTGATTTCTGATTCATGTTATTTATATGATTGGAGACGTCCTTAATTATGTGATTGTGAGACTTAAAACTTTAATTCATAATGCGTTGTATGGGCTGGAATTTATTTATTCTTCAAATAAATTATTGGTGGTTTGGTATATCTCTTAGTTCATAATGTGTTTTGTATTGGGATTGAGCTGGTTCAATTCTAAAAATTGAAGGGAGACAAGTAGGAGCTAGCTGGTTAGTTTTCTATGCTTAACCTATTAAATAACTCAGATGATTCAAGTATATCAAATTACATGACTAAATTGAAATTAAAACTTGCTTGTTCATTTGTAAATATTAGGTTAGATTTATGCTTTATTTCTTTAATTCCTAGATTTAATTTTATTGTTTTAAACATTAAACACCCCCTCTCTATATATATGTATTATATTAGCAAAATTCATAGGTTTTGTTATTACGATAGTTTATGTTGATTTCATAGAGATTTAATACAAGTTGTCCAAGTTTTTATTTCCCTTTAGATGTATTTCATTATGTATGTTTAATCTTTTCTCAAATTAAAAAAATAGCATAGTTTATTGTATTGTGTTCAAAAGAACTTTGTATTGGATATTTACTATGAAAATGTTCATTTGTATAGTTTGATTTCACCATTAAAAATTCCAGCATTATATATTTTGAATAATTACGACTTATTGAGAAAGAAAATAATTTTCTAGCCTTTAAATATCATGTTTCTAAGAATGTGTTATAAGTTTATTTTCTTAAGTTTTGATGTGGTATCTTATTTATGTAGGTTAAAGAGGATATTATATGTTTATATTTTGTTTTGGAATTTCTTTCATATAAGCAAAATTATTATGATGTAATTGTCTCTTTTAAAAAGTATTATAATTAATAAACTAAATTAGTACATTAACTTTCCTTATGGAATCGACTCTTATTTGCTCTATACTACATTGTTTAATACATTAGTTTTATAAATTGAAATTAAAATAAGGATTTAATTTGTATACGCTTAACGACACGTATCAAAATTTGGCTTTTTTTAATAGTTATTTATTTTCTAAAAAAAATCAATTAAATATTTTTGCTATTTTATCTGTTTTTTTTGCTTGGATATTCCTTTATTTGCATTTAGCTGTTACATTAAGGACATTGTAAAGTTTTTTTTTACGAGGGGTATAAAGACATAACTTGGTTTTTTTGTGCATTTTATGTGCGAAAAATGAAAATTGAAAAGAAATGGTGAAAATATTGTCTAGGAAATTGATTTGCTTGTTTAGGCTAGTTGGTTTTGACATTATAGGCATGCATTTAATGTTTATTACTAAAAAAAAAGAACAACAAATTTTAACATTATGCTTGATGGGTTAGCAAGTTGCATAGGTTATTTTCTTTAACATAACAAGTTTTAAAACTCTTTTTTTTTAATTTTAACTTCATACTTTAGAGAATTAACCCTCATTTAATAAATTTATTTTATAAGCAATTGAAAGTCTTATTCTAATTTTACATACAAGGAATTAGGTCAGACTTTTAATCAACTTAACAATATCTAATATCCTTGTTGATTTTCATTTACTTTTGACTACTGGAGAAATACTTGACGTGACCTTAAAATTTTAATTTCCTTAAAAAAATGTCATTGTTAATAATCAAAAACCCTTTTGAGACCAAAAAAAATGATTACTGGTGAAACACTTAAGGACAACGAACCAAGTACTCCTTTGAGATCATAAGTAAGGTGAGAATATGAACCAAGTACAAAGGGTAATGTGCCAATTGTGTTAGGAGATAGTACAAAAAGAAGAAGTGTAATTCAAGTCAACCCAAGATGCTTTGTATGTTGAATTAATATACCGACATTGCTTATAGACTAACTTTATTAAGATGAGGTGTGAATGTCTCTAAAATGTGAGGTTAAAGTTGAAATTTTGAAGATATTTTAAAAGATGTTATGTTGATAATTAAACCGATTGCGAATATGCTAAGACATCATAATTTTCGTAAATAAATTTTCTGATTTGCTATTCAAGTTTTTATTAATCTAATTTCTTCTATTTGAGGTATGGTGGTAAACTAGATTCATATTTTGCATCATAGTGCTATTTTGATTAAGAAAACCAAAAGCTAAGTGTGGGGGAATTTTATAAGTAGAAATTATAAAATATTTTATACCCTTATTTTATATTGTTTTAAATTCTTTACATAGCACATTTGGGTTAAATTATTGCATTTTCTTATTAATTATCTAAGTTATTTAATTTTATATTTTATATCTAAAAAGGTTTAAATTGTACTAAATATGTTCTTGTAGACGTGTTGGACTTAAAGGAAGAAAAACTGGCCTAAAATGAAATAAACATCCCACTAGAATAAAGAAGCAACCTAGTACAAAACATAGAAGAAGAAGCAATAAAATGCAGGCAGCCAAGGAGAACATGCTAGCAGTTAGGGAGCAAAACATCAAGCAAAACGATAACACAGAGGAGAACATGCTAGTGGTAAAACACAGTCCAAGCAGTTAAAAAACCCAACGTATAACAAAAGAAGCAAGACCAAAATGCCGTCATCCAAATAGATAATACTAACAACAGAGGACAGTAGACCAAGCAAAAATGACATAGGAATGAATAAGAAACCAACAACCAAAAACAAGTCCAAAACGTAGAGGAGAAATAAGAGCCAAGATAAGCACCAAAATGCAGCGTAATAACCCAGAGCCAAACAAATAAAATGACGTAGTAGAGGCCAACAGCTAAAACACAACAACAAAAGGAAGCAATATATAGTTGCTGGTTAAATTTAAAGCATCAGAAATAGCAGGAGCAAAGCATGTAGCATAGAGAAGAAAAATGCTCATCAACCCAGCAGAACCTGGCTTTATCTATATCTAATCTCTTCAAAATAGAAGAGGTAAGTAGAAAATCATCTAAAGATCTAGCAATGTGGCTAACTAAGTTTAATTTAAACAAAAAATTTATTATAACTATTTTAAATTCTAATTTAAAATCAATTTTAATTAGTTT
>JAOQMM010000002.1:21508412-21519890 GCA_027563515.1 Erythroxylum platyclados
ATGCATGTTAACATTGAATGTTTCATATGTATGATATATTACTTGTAATTTTGTATTTGATGAGACAAATAAAATTTAAGTCCTTCGTTAAATATTAAGCACGCATTGAGAACATGATGTTGCCTTCCATTATTTAAGAATAAAACTAGAGGTTTATTTATTGTAAGGTTTGTTGAGTGACTCAAGGCCCCTTGAATCCAAATATATTTTATCTTAAATTAATGCGTCCTACTTAACTAAATTTGTATGATTAGGATGAGTGACTCATAATCATATAAATTTAGAGGCAAGGTTAGGAATAACATATAAAATATGTTTTGGCGAGAATTGTCACCTAATAAATCTAGGACTCATATGAGATGTGATTGATTAGGATATTATCTACCTAATTTAAGTTTAGTTAATTTGTTGAATAACTCAAGATTAACTAGATTTAAATAGGATCCTAGGCCACTAAAGAGTTTAGAGTAATCTTTTTAAATAATAGTGAGGGCTATTATTTCAAATAAAATAGTGGAAGTAACCAAATATATGATTAAAGTCCTAATCTTAATTAGTAGTCATGACATATAATCAATTACTTTCTTTTCTTATATTTATATTTTGTTCTGAGTTAAATTTACCTTGTTTAGTATAATTGATACTAATTAGTGAACCAATTTCTTAGACAAAGGTTATGTTTAAGAAGACTTCTCAAAGTTTGATAACGAAAAATGTATGTCCATTACGTAATACTATTATAATCCTTATTCAGGATTTGGTGGCAAAGTTTTAGAGACAAGTTAAAATAATATGGATGACAAAATGTATTAGCATTTTAAGTTGACTAATCTCTCATAAACTTTTATGACAACATGTAAGATGTGTGTCAACACCATGATAGTAAGATGCAAGAGGTCGCATGGAGTAGAGTTGAAAGGTAGAGAACCTTCATTAAAAAAAATTTATACAATTTACTCTAATAAAAGCATAAATATGGACTACAATTGAAGGAATTTACTATATGATGATAATAGTTAACATTAGAAGAAATTATTGCATGATTTTTCTTGCCTATACGTGATACGATAATGATCATATATATTTATAGTTCATGCTTATGAGTTTTGATACTGAATTTAGATTCAACATTATTATAATGTTCAAGGCATGATAATAAATACATTGTTGAGCAAAAGTAGTTAATCCAGATTTGTACAAATTGTCTGTATGCATTTGGATCAGGGGAGACTTAGCTTAACATAAGTGGCAAGAATACAAAGTTGGATAACCAAGACCATCCTTTTATGCCATGTTGGTTAAACTAACATAATGAGAATTATCAAGTTACATACAAGGATATAATATCCTTTTGATTATGAATCGTATGGAACTTATAAACATTATTAAGTTGGAGAAAATAAAATCAATCTTTGGTGAAAGAATGATGATGGTATTGAGTTGTTAAATTTATACATATGATATGTTGGATGTAATAACAATTCATAAAAGGATTATACTTATATTACTAACAAACTTTATGTGATATAGTCATATGTATTAAATGAAATATGGATTTAAAATTTTGAAAAGTTCAAAGTGTTTTAAGCATTAAGAATGCTAAAGCACTTCGATGAGATCAATGTGGTGTGATGTAAATTTTTTAATTATCTATAAGGAATGAGATTCTTTGGTAAATACCTTTGCAACAAAATTTTATAAGAGTATGAGTTTATGTAAGAAGAAAAATACAATATGAGATATTGTATAATGCAATATTTATTTCTTTTATAGCAATGCCTAGTATTGTAACTTACCTTCAGTAGTTCCAACTAAATCAATTAGCAAGATTTTATATTAAGTAAGACACGTGAACACTTTGAAAGAGTCAAAGGAAATGATTTAGGGATGTGATACTTAACTGAAGCATGAATTATCCACAAAGTTAAGAACTATATTGGATAATAAAAGGTTATGAGATATCTAAAAGGTTGAATATAATCTTACAGACCCATTGAACAAATTATTTGTTTTAATGTATACTTATACGAGAATGGTTCTCAAAATAAGTAGTGGGAATAAGATGAAATTTGAAAGGATCAAATCTCATGACAATACATCTAATTGGAACTAATGCTTTTAATGATACATTTGATGTGTAGTTGAAAGGCTACGAGATGTTAAAAGATTCACTTTTATAATGAATTTAAAGAGTTTATTTTGGAAATGATTGTGGATTTATCATGTCTACAAAAAGGTTAGGAGTATAGTTCTCCTCTTTAATGGGAGTATATAAAGACATATTGCTCATAAAAAGAACAATAATTAATATTTTCAATTGTTGAAAATATAGTTGTCCAATAAAAATTCGTATTGGATATGAAAAGGTAACAACTTAATTCTGGGAATTAGATCTATAGAGATATATTGGAAGTTGTTTACCTATTCTAAGTCCAAATACATAGATCATATAGTAAAGATGTTTAGTATTTGAGATATCTGCTACTTGTGAAGTATTAAAGATATCCATTATTTTATGTATGAGTCAATATTTGAATTCAAGGTGATAAGAATATTAACTTTAGAAGTAAATCCTGATTAAAGCATACTTTACTTAGAACAATATTTTTAGAGATTGGAAAGGTTTAAATGTAGCAGTGGTTGCTAATTAATTCATAATAAATTTTTCATTTAGTGGAAATGATTATTTGGATCAGTAAGTTCTTTAATGAATTTGATAAAGTTCCTTGCATTGTTCAGACAATAATGTATTGTAAAACATTAAAGTCTTAAGGCATAAGAAATGAGCTAAGGTCTCATCAAAAATCTAACTATATATTTAAGCAATCTCTCTTAATTATGATGATAAATAAGATAAAATTTGTAAGATTTAAGTAAGTAATCACTATAAAGAATCTTGTAGAATTCTCTCACTAAAATATTATCCCAGCAGTAGTATGATCGTCATATGTTGATATGATATAAGATACTTAAATGATTGGCTTAATGCAAGTGGGAGTTTGTTAGTTTATATCTTACAGCCAATTGGTTGGTTGCAGTTTATTGAGAAAATAATTTAAAGACATTTTTTATCTTATACATATTCAGATGTATATGATAAAGTCTATAAGATAAATATATATTGCAAATAAAATTATGATGAGATCATAATTATTATATTCATATTGCATTCATATATTATCCCTAAATTATTCCTAGTCATTGTTCTATTGAGAATGGGCATTAATAGAGCATAAAAGACTATCACACATTATGTTTTTCCTTGTGAAAGAAGTAGTCAATCTTATAGACCAAAGTATGAAGATACTTAAACCAATAGGTAGATGCTTGTTAGAGAATAAATTCACTGACCTCATATGAGAAATCCATTTTAAAAATTGCTTATATGTCTATGGGAATTGTCATTGTGATGATTGTATAAGTGATTCTTTGACTTGAGATCTCCAAAGTTATCTTGAATAGGGATTGTAATGTTTTGATACTACTTATGACCTATTCTAATCAAGGATAGCTCAGTCGATAATCATTAGATGTAGCATGAACTATATGAAGATAATTGAGTGATCAACATCGGATTTATTACCTTAAAGTAATAAGGGAAAATATTTTGTTATTCTCGATTAGTATTGATTTAGGAAATTCTTGTCCAAAATGGAATGATGCTTTATAATTAGCTTACAAATATCATTAATTGAATCAATAGCTAATGGTGGAGAATTAACATGATTGGACTCAAATAGAGTATACATTAATTCCATACTCTTTATCTAATCGAAACATTATATTATGAAGGATTGAATTATACAGAAAAATCATACACAAAAAGAGTAGTCAAAATCGCTTTGATATTTTTAAATATTTGAGTGGTCATAATATGTTGTTAAACGCCGATCTTAATATATGAATATAAATTATTTAATTAAAGATAAATTAAACTCTAATTTATCTAATCCTAATACGATTTAGGGTTATAATTTATATCCATTGTCAATATATTTGACAACCTAATAGGTAACACACAAAGAATGAGTTGAAGAGGAAAAAGATATTTGAATCAAGTTAGACTTGATTAAATATGAGATATTTAATAAATAAGGATCAATATGAGATATCGGATTTTATTTAAGTATAACTGATATTCAATTTGAATTATTTTTAATTCTAATTAAATTTTAGTTGAAATTATATTTTCTAAAATATATTATAAATAGGATTAAACTTTAAAAGTGCTAGTACTCCTTAACTTTTTTTTGCAATAGTTGCAGAGTTCTTTCAATACGTTCTGTGGATATTGTTAGAAGTTGAATACTTATGTGACTGTGGTGGTTAAAAAGAGTCAGTTTTAGAAATAGTTCGAGGGAAATGACAAGAAAATGATCAAGTTGCATTCATGCTTTATTATGATTCATTTTATAAAATTTCAAATGATCTTAACTTTTAGGAAATCAAAACAGAAAGGTTTCGTAATTATTTTGCTGCACGCAAGATCAAATTCGGATCTGACTTTCCAATTGGTCAATAGTCTTGTTCATTGTCAAAAGCATTCCAACATTAGAAAACACCCCCAAACCATACTAACTTTGCTAAATGCAGGAGACTCTCTTACCTAAATCAGCATGCCGCCTGGCCAACCACTCAAGGCAACAATTCGTGTTGCGGAAACGCCAACGTACTTTAAAATAAAATGGGCTGAGTTTGTATTGTAGGGTTAAATTATTAGTATCTACTTGTGAAGCCCAAAGGCTAAATTGGGAATGCCAGAGCGCAATGATTATTAATGGTGCATGCCTGCCAAATCGATCGTCATTTTGTGGCTGTTAGATGGCTTCCAAAAGTAATATTTTTGTGGCATATGCATTCTACTAAATTTCGATAAGTTTAAATTGACAAAGGGTCATATGCTCAACTACCCTTCCCAAACCATTGACAACAACGGGGGCAAAAGGAGTATAGAAGCAAATGGTTGTGATGATCACAAATGAAAGTACTTACCAATTGACAATGCCCAATAACTTGGAGAACAAATACAAGTCCAGATTCAAACTTTTGAAAACAGATTCTCTGTTTTAATTATGATCTTTTTATCTTGTTTTATTAAATTTTATTCACATATTAAATAAAATTAAATAATACAAGATGAAAATATCGTAATTAAAACATAGATTTTTATGTGCAAACTTTTGTGGGCGTACACAGATTTTGCCCACTGGGGTGTGGTCCTAGTAGTTTGGTCAAGTAAAATTTGGATTTAAATTTGTTTTTTTTGTACAAAACCCTTAACAGTAGCACAGAGTAAAGTTAAATCACACGTTTCCTAATGTAATAATTGAAAAGTAGGGCAAGGCAAAGTAAAGAAGAAAGGACAGCTAAAAAGCAAAAAACGGAGAGATCCCCCCAACAGTCACGTGAACATGTGTCAGCAAAGTCTGCAGTTGCCCCACCAACGCCTCACCGTACTATATAATCTCCGTGCTCTTTTTCTATTAAAACATTATGTTTTATATTAAAAATTTATCTGTTTTAGAGCATCCCATTCATATCACATAATTATAGACTGAGTCAAACACGCCACATAACATCTAAGACTCAACTCGGTTCTGTCTCCTGCTGCTCAGACACCGCACCCCTATGTACTCTCCACGTGAGGTCTCTGTACTATATACCCCTTTCCCTCCCTCCAAAACTCAAACAGATAGCTGTACCATCCAATCACTTTCCGACACGCCAACCCCCAAAACCTCTGCCAACATCTGATCCCTTCCATCTCCCTACAATCATTTATCATATCACCTCCAATCAAATATCATTTATCTAATCAGGCGGCGGCTATATGTCTTTTTAAATTTTTATAATTATTTGAACTGTGGGACCCAACCTCTAGTCTTATAAGATATTTATGTGTCTTAGGGTGACATCAAATCATCACCGTATGTTGGAATCTGAACGGCCGAGGTAGGAGGTGCAAATTCTTTTTTGTTAGCTTAATTAAATTAGATGCAATATATATATACGCCATACGCGCATGAAGAACCAGGTCGTGCCGTCCAACCGACGATTACGGGTGTCTGAGTGGGACCCCCAGACTTCCCTACACAAATCAACACTCCCTTCTTTCCTTCACCTCCTTTTCCCTAGACCTTTTTTTCTCCTTCCCTTAGTAGCCTTCCTTTTTTCACTTCGTCTCCTTCTTCTTCTTCTTCATCATCATCATGGCGTCTTCTAGAGAAGCCCACTACAGAGGAGTGAGGAAGCGGCCATGGGGACGCTACGCAGCAGAGATACGTGACCCTTGGAAGAAAACTAGGGTTTGGTTGGGCACATTCGATACGCCGGAGGAGGCTGCGCTCGCCTACGACGGCGCTGCTCGCTCTCTCCGCGGAGCCAAGGCTAAGACAAACTTCCCTCTACCGACTACCACCGGCAGCCTCTCTCTCGACCTCAACCTCCCCAGCGATCACCACCCTCGCTGGAGCTCTAACATCTCCACCAGCCACCACCACCACCACCACCGCTTCGCCTTCAGTGAGTTTTTGCAAACTGGGGTTTTAAAAGACATGAAGTTTAACGGCGAGCCTTCGGGGACTGTAGTACATAATGAGGTGTCTGTTTCTGTTGTGGGTAATGGAGCTCCGGTGCCGGAAAGTAATGCTGCCGCTATTCCAACGTCGTTTCTTGGGATTGTCCGACGTGGGTTGCCCATAGATTTGAACGAACCACCACCGTTGTGGCTCTGATTATATTTGCTTGTGGTATACGCATGATGAGGTCTCATTATATTAGGGCATTTTTTCGGCGTTTTATCAGTTTTTTAACCTTCCAAGATTCTATCTTTATTTTATTTACATTTTTCTAAGACCTCTCTCACAAGTCTCTTCCCTTCGTTACTTATGTTATATGTTTTAAAGGAAGAGCTGGAACAAGGAAATTGGTAAAAGCTTAGAACGAAGCATCCCCCCTTCTCTTTGTACATATATTATATATGAATATTGATATGAACTTGGTTTCTTTGATTTATTATGGATCTATACGCTTGTAAGCATACATGCATGTTAGCCGTTGATATGGCCCGCTGATTCATCGACAAATAAAAGTTTTGGTCTTGGGTTTTAGCAAAAAAAATTAAAGGCGAAGACCAGGTCAAATCATGCGCGTATGGAAACGCCCCTAATATGCGAGAGTTGGGGTCTGGTTGTGGTTACTGGGTTAGATAGGCAAGCGTGTGGGTTTGGGCATAGTATGCAGAGATATACTGCCGTCTGCTAAATTTAGCAGAGCATCGTTTCGGTAAAGGCCAAAAGCGGACTTGCCATTACCATAGCGCGTGTTGTTATTTTACTTTGACAGAGTTGCCCCTCCTTTTCCTCTTCCTTCTACGTGGGTTCGTGTCCTCCAAAAGTCCCAACAAGCGGTCAAAACTCAAAACTCAGAAAGCCTGTTCACCGTAACTTCGAGGAAGCAGTGATTAATAGCCGAAACTAAAAGCTGCGGAAGAATAGTCGGAGAAACGGAGGACGTTCGATGTCGTCGAGGCTGATCCAAAACAAACGCCGAGTTGAATTTTAAAACTTTGCCAGAGACGGTTAATGTCTGTTAATTATTATTAGTTGCTATTATTTAATAGCGAATGGGTCTCACTCTCTCATATCGTTTTTCTCTTTTTTGATGCGTGTTCTGTTTTCTCGTATACTTTTCAGTCAACTGCGCTTTTCAGCAAAAGTGGTCAAATTATTGGAATCAAATTTTAGCTTTTCAGCATCTCTTCTTCTACAGTGCTCGCAGGAAACAAATGTATAATAAACAATTTCCTTAATTGCAATAATTATATAACTCAAAAGTCATTCTTTTACACCAGACAAAAGGCTCAATATCTGCTATGTAATTTATATGTACTCTTTTAACATATCAAGAGTCTTCATAATTTTCTAGTATGTCCAACATACTTTTCACAACTCATATTTATACTAAAAACAACTTAAAATAGTTGTTAGAAATCAAAAGTAGTAGTTACAATGACTAATAACAATATCATTGATAGACTATGTTATCATATGACTCGAATAATATGCCATATTAATCGATAAATGTATCGGACAATGCATCAATACAAACTCACAATGCATAATGTGCTATTTTTCAAACCAAATTGATCAATTATATAGACATATTGGTCGATTTATGTGTCACATTGGCTAACTAATGTATAAAAAAATGTAGATACAAACTCCCAATGCACATATTTGCTTTTTTTAGGACCAATCTATAAAATAATATAGTTACAAACTCACAAAACACATTTTTTTTAAAAAGGCATTGATTAACCACACATTCTTTAAATATCACATCTCTTCTTGCCAGAGCCAGTTCCTCTTTATATAATTCATTCATTCGCATCTAAAATGTGAGGAGTGATCCGACTAGCTATTCTAATGACAAGATATTTAAATCTTTAGCTTCTTATATAACCATCACTTTTGCATCCCAATTCTTTTGTAAATATCTAAGTAATTTTCTCATAAATTCAAGATTAGTGTAAGTCTTACCAAGACCTTTAAGAGCATTAACAATATAAATGAAGTATATATATTAGAAATAGACTCATTTTTAAATGTGAAATATCTTATAGTGATGCACTAATAAGCTTACTTTGCTCTCTTTTACTTGAGTAGTGTTATCATATGTGATTTCAAGTATATGCCATCTCTTATGGGTGGTTTCATATATAAATACTCTATTTAACTCATTTATATCAAGAGAACAAAATAAATATCCACTATTTTGTTATTTAATATAACGAGTCTTTTCTCATTATCGTTCCACTCATTTCAATCATTTGTTACCTTAGTCTCTACTTTATCTATAATTTATTTTTCATTGGAACATAAGGACTATTCTATACAATTCTCCAAAGTTCAATCCCTTTGGCTAAAAAAAGTGTTTTACCATAATTTTTCAATATGTGTAATTGTTATCTTTAAAACAAAGAGGATATATCTATGCATAGGCTATCTTGAATAAAAAGAGAATCAAATTAAATTTTGCTAAAAATCTATATACAAGAAATGAGACCTACTTTAATACTAGTTGCTAGTTCTCGAATGACATATAAGAGGGGGTGAATTGTGTATATTCATTTTTTTAATTTCTAAATTAATAAATAATAATGACAAATTCATATGTAATAATTATAAAAACGATCACACTAATAAATAAATAAAAGAGAGTAAGGAAAGAGAGATAAAACTAATTTGTTGTGGTTCAATCAAACAACTCTTGACCTATGCCTACTTATAAAGCTCGGTTTGAAAATTCATTATCTTCTTCCTTTAATAGATAAAAAATCTCCATACAACATCTTCTTTATTACAGACAAAGAGAAATCTTTAAAATCATCTTTTCGAAAGATACTCTTAAAATCATCTTACTTTACCACGTATGAAGAGCAACCATTTACAAACATCTTGCTTTATCATGGGTGAAGAGTAACCCTCTACAAATCTTATTTAAGGTCAAGAGGAGCTCTCAAATGTGTATATATATATATATATATATATCCCAAGCAAATTACAATAGATATACAACTCAAAAACTTTGTTCTTACTAATGAACTAAGGCTAAATATATATTATCTAATACATATATACACTCTTTAACATCTCAGGATCTTATGACTCTCTTGTTTACCCAACATATTTTTCACAACTCATATGTGATTTATTTATACTTAAAACAACATAATCATTACAAACAAAATCTAATTGCTACAGTGATTAGTAACATATATATTAGTTAACCATTAATGTCCCATTGTCGACCAATATATTTACTAATCAACACAAACGCACAATACATAACATGATACTTTTCATATTATATTGGTCGATCACACAGATACATTGTTTGATCAATGTACCACATTGGTTGACTAACATATCGACTAGTATGGTTATAATGTCATGGTACATTTTTTTTTTCAAAAGACTTCGGCTAATCACACACATATATGGATTGAACAATTTAATCAGCATATTAGATTGGCAAACTTTCTTAAATGAATTTTTTTAAAACTTCTCAAGTTTTTTCAAAGATCAAAATACATTCTTTTGACCAAAACCTTATCTAAATTAGTTTTTTCAAAGTTTGTTTGAATATTAAGGAGTTTACAATGATTTGTTCAAATCTTGATATGTTTGATTCCTTCTTATTCTTTTTTCTTCACTTGAATTGTATATGTGCTTCACTTTATTCATTTTCTTTATCTTTTAGTTATTCAATTAATTTAATTAACTCTTATACTCACTTTATCCTTTTATTAAACTTGATCTTTCATCTATTAACTTACTAATATCACTATTGATAAAATGTTAATAATAAAATATTTTGTTATTGTCAAAACTAAGAATTAGATACTCACTTGGACTAACAAGTATGACTTAAAATTGAGATGAATTTTTTTCACACTCAATCAACCCCCTGCCAATTTTGACCCATGACCAGGTCTAGTACAACTTTTTCCTTTTTCTTTTTTGAACTACGGTACGAGAACAGTGCGTAACAATCCAGATTAAAGTTTCATGTCTTTAGCAGAGATTAATGACCTAGTTGGGCTATTGTATTTAGCTGAGAATATTAGAGCAGTTTGTGTAAAGTCTGATTGCAGTGCATCCACGGTTGTCTTAAACTACCTATGCATGTGTACTCGATATTCGGCTATAGCCGAGGCAAGGACACTGTCATTTCAGTTTCAATTTCGATTTCTTTATTTTTTCCATCTGACTATCACGGTGGCAAGTTCTTCATTTGTCTGATAATTTGTTATTCTAACTTCACATTTAAGATTAGAAAAACAAACACAAAATACTTTATAGGATTCCTTACTTTATAGGTCCGAACGAGCACCTCGAGTAAAATATAGATTTCCTCAGTACAAGAGAAAAAGTCATATATATATATATATATATAAACCTTCAAATTGCCTCTCCAACTCCAGCACGAGGACGAGGTACCAACAAATTCAAGTTACCATTAGAAAAGGAAAGTTTCCAAATAATAGAAGAGTACAGAATGAGAATATTCAGGTATGCAATGTATTAGTTTCCAAATACATATGTAGTGCGACATGTGATATAAGATTCTTTTTAAATAATTCAATAGTGCCAGTATGGTTCATGGAGTAGGACACTTAGGGTCTGTTTAGTTAAGGGGTTTATAATAAAATGGGATGGAATGCAACACAGTTCTATTGTTTGGTACGAAATTTTATAATGGAATGGAATAGAAGAAGAGAGTTTCGGAAGTTTTCGATTTACATTATATTCCTTCCTTACAGTGAAAATCAAAAACTCCTCGAATCTAGGGGGTTTGCGATGAGACGTAAACCTCTGAATGAAATGTAAACTAATATGTACAACTTTTCTTGTGTATCTAGTTAGGTCATGATTTTGCATGCAAGAATCGAATGTAGCAACATTAGAGTCCTAT
>JAOQMM010000002.1:21519990-21532204 GCA_027563515.1 Erythroxylum platyclados
GATAGGTAGAGTTAGACGTCACCTGTGTAGCAGTCTTCCTAAAAGCTGGGAGGAAACGCTGTCTACAATACTCGTGAAACAAAAGTGTGCAAATAATCAGAGGAATAGTGAAAGCAGAAGCAACTGGTGATTCTTTAAGTCCAAAAACTCCAAGAGTTATGACTTGTGTTAAGACCAACGAAAAGATTGTTGTGTTGTGCACAATAGGCCAATACTGTCCTCCACTGTCATACTTCTTTAAGTACACATTAAGAATCTGCAAAAGAAGATAAAGTTCATAATTCCTGATGTCACCAATCCCAGAAAACATTGGAGAATACGTTAAATACAACTCAGAGATCTAAAGAGAGAGGAAACTTTATTTCACAAAGCAAATTGGGTTTTGGCTCATCAATTTGTAATGTCAACCTTTTGAGAAACAACTCAACCTATGGCAAGGAATAAAAATCGATCTTCATGAGTTTTTAAGCAGTTCCTCTTTCTTTTTTTGTGTGTGTATGCGTGTACCACCAGCAAATCTCAGAAATAATCTAACAAATTTACTAGAGGAAAATATTTAATAGTTCAACATTCAAGACTAGGAAATAGGTGCTCCAATGTGATGGTGTCTTGGAGCTTTCATGTTTCTGTCAACCTTCATGAGATATGTCATTTCTAAATTTAATATTCCAAAAATGAAAAAATAATTCTTTCCAAGGTGGTTTCAAACCTGAAAAGGACGATCATAATCATGAAAATTGGATCGAATAAAAAATTATCAACATGTTTATCAAAGGAAGTTAATATATCAAGAAACTTGCAACAAACATCTAGATACAAGCATCTGCATAACAGATGCAATAAAAGCTTATAGAAGACAAGACATGGCTCGCGAGTGCAGAGGAATAGCGTAATTAATGAAAACGCAAGCTGATTTTGATGCAAAATAGTCCACATTATTTAATAACGTATTTTATGAAAATCATTGACAGGAGAGATTTTTACCTGATTTCGGTATACAAGGTAAGCCATTGCAAAATAAACCAGCAAAAAGGGCAATATCAAGGGCGCCATACGAGTGCTCATTGCTGAACACTCATTCGCCGACAATCGCACCAGCACTCTGTGCAGAAAAACAAAGCAAGTCATGACTGTGACACGTTACTTGCATGTAAGTCACAACTTGCAAGACTTGCAAGTCTTGCAAGCAAGTATGTGACTTGCTAAAAATATAAATAAAATATTTTTATAAATAAAATATTTTTAAATATAAATCAGATAGGATAGAATAATATTTAATATAATAAATTTTATTAAATAATTAATTATAATATTTTTATATAATTAATAATAAATTGTGTGGAAATGTTACATTCTATTTTATCCATCTACTAAACAACATTTCACTATGTTACATTATGAACCATTCCATTTCTCCTAAATAACGTTTCACTATATTACATTCTATTATAAACTATTCTGTTCAATTACATTAATTAACATTCAACTAAACAGACCCTTATAGTACGACCATAATAGAGATGAGAGTAGCAGTAGTAGACCGGTCTCTATGGCAATTAGTTGGTCAATTTCCCCTTTTACTCATTTTTAATGGGACATAAGAACAATTTATGTGAAAACATGAAAGGTCGTCATAGCCCCCGTTTGGTGGTCTTAATAAATGATTATTACGAGGAAATATTGTGATGGTAAAATAAGAAAGAAAAGAGATCATCTGTTTTCATTCATTTAATAAATAAGACTTATAAAAAATAAATAAATAAATATTTATAAAATAAAATAAGAACATAGCAATAAAAACAAGTAATCTCTTCTATAAAGTAAAACAACTAAGAGAGTTCATTCTCAATTTCTGATAAAAGAGCTACAGGCGGACTTCCGACTAAGTAAAAGTAGATTTGCCAGAAGAAAAGTTGCTGGAGATGAAAATCAGACTTAAACAGTAACAATAGTGAGGACAAGAGTGGAGTCTGGATTAGCAGTACCTACTACCTACTCTACTGGAGGATAAGAAAAAGGCCAAAGCAACCAATTTGGCATTAAGTTATTTGACCGAACATACGTCAGCAGGAGCGAATAGCGAGTGGGAGCAGCCAGCATCAACAGTGCTGCACCTGCACCCAGCATCACCCATCTCTGCCTCCACCTGCACCAAGCCGGCCGTCATTTCAATTTATCACTAACATTTGATTTGACCCCACCTCCCACCGTCTCTATCTCTCTCTCTCTCCTTTTATTCTTTTTTTGTTCCTTTTTTCTTTGGTAGCTACAATAACTGGAGTAGCGAACCATTAAGAACGTGGCAGCGTCACAAGATTGTTGGGACAGAGGGTGGGCCACGAACGAATCTGTCGGCAGCAGATGCGTCACGGCGGTCTAACGTTTGCCCCATCACCACACATAGGCATAGCAAGGGAAGTCCCAAATCCTAATCCACTCGCAAGACGCTTGTCGTACATGAAACTCCGTGACCCTGTCAGTGATTGGTGGGGGCGGCGAACCGTCTTCGTCAGATTGTCTTGTCCTGGGCTCTTGTTCTCCCCCACTTTGTCATAATTAACGGCGCCGTTAGATGGCTTTCTACTTTTGTGTGCAAATGTAAGTGTATTGGTGGTCATAATGATGATGATTCGTGAATGATGGGATGTGAAGGTGTGAATTTATTAACGCATGGCTGGCGAGTGGTGAATGGGTGATGCTTTCTTCCTTGAAGATGGTTCCATCAAGAAGTGGGCCATGTTCCATTCCCTAATCCAGATTTTCATTCTCGGACAAATATAATATAAAAATATGGGCACTCAAATCCTTTTCGTTAGTAAAATATCAGCAAATGGGACTCACAAGGCAAAAAGACAAGTTGTCGAGCAAATCATGGCAAACCACTGTTTAACAAGAAAAACAGGGATTGAATTAGATCATAACTAAGTAACTATAACAACTGTGATAACTATTAAAAGTCAAAAAGTTTGAGGAAAGAAAGGAAGAAATCGTGCACCACGTGGTAGAGCGTTGGAGGGCCGTGTGAAGGTGGCTGAGGGCTCGTTCTCTGTCTCTGGAGGACCACTCCACTCTTCTTGTCTTGTATCTAAATGTCAAAAATGCAGTGGCCGTCCGTAATTATTTATCGTCGGATATAATAGGTCCCATGCTCCCTTTAATAATAATAAAAATATCCTGCGTAATTATGAGGCAGTGAGTCACCGAATGGGAGCATATAACCACAAGAAGATCATAACAATTATCATTATTGATTTTCCTACAGGATAATGGAGCTGGAAAAAAATCTTCTGGTTGATTTGCATGCTTGGAATTGGAACAGCATGACTTAAACGCGTTGTTTAGATGAAATTTGTCAGCTACTGTGCTCTGTTTCTATCCAAGTCCAGCAACTGCAGTTGACCATAGAAGGGATAAGGGACAGGGACTTGAATTTTAGCTTTTTGTCTCCTCCAACAATATTCAATTGTTCACTTCACCCATAGTCATACAACATAACTGTTGTTATTATTACAGGCAAATAAAGTTCTCAGTTGCTCTTTCAACCATAGACACTTGGAATATGTCTCAGACAATGCATCAGATGTCCTAAGCGCTGTCTCCGTCACTTAAAATCCGATGACCATCCAAATGGAACTCCTCCGACACCTCCTCGGCTATCCTCCATCTGTTTGGCAGATGCGTACCTAACTAATTAGCATACCAGTTCTGCAGATATTGGTGATGAATAGATGTAAATCTCTAAACCACTAACCAAAACTATTACCTTTCAAGAACAAACTTCCCTTCTTTGTATCTTTGGTCTTTCTCATGTGCAGCAACCTACATAGTATTGCTCGGCAGCTTCAATTTCAGCCTTATACAACAAAATGGTAAAAATGGCCCCATGTGCACTAACATGTGTTTGTTAAGGAAATAAGATCTTTCTATTTAAGATCATTCCAAAAGAACGTTAAAGTGTTACATTGCTTGCGAGAAATCTAAAAGAAACCAACAGCGGATAGAGTTTTGCACTTCTTCGGTAGTAAAATACATACTTTGGCTCAAGAATTTTATTCTCATTCCGTTTTACTCCCTACTCTTTTTGGAATTTTTCGTTTAGCTCCTAGAGAGTGAATTAAATTGCAATCATGAACTCTCTTCAACTCATTTGTTACTTGCATTTCAAGGACAGGCTATAAACTTTTAAGAATTATTTTTGCTGTCATTAGAACAAGTCTTATAGTCTTCCTGATTGCTATCTAATTCGTGTACTTGAGGATTAACATAATATCATAATGCAAATACTAGGACAAATTATAATATTTTGAGTGGCAGGAACCAGATTAGAATGAAGGCATGATTCCAGGAACTAAAATATAAATTTGGCACTTTTCTGGCGAGAGCATTTTTCTACCACTCCGTTAAATTAGAAAAGATACTTCACATGAATAAATCTCACAATCCATATTACATGTCAGTATATCTAGTACCAATTCCAATTGTTAGATTTTAATTGAACCCATTATTATTTTCTGGAATCAGGGTAGATTTGTCCCTAGTATTAACAAGGCCACAGTATCATCCAATATTGAACCAAAAATCAAGATGAGATAAATCTTACATATTTCCATCCAAGAAGTTGCCCACAGCGGCAGCAAAGTACATCTTCCACAGTGTGCATACCAGTAAGCATCATCCTCTCTTCTTGGGATCCTACTGATACATTAACCCTGTTTTTTTGAAAGAAGATACATTAACCCTGTTGGGTAGGAAAAACGTTACATGCTCACTTTTCTCAGTTCCGTGTTATGAGTTTGGATCTAAACAGCGCAAATTGCATCATAGTTGAATTCATCTAGACTTATGCATGATATTTGAATATCCAAATACATACTTTACAAATTTGTATTGGCTCAATGACTGAGCTTTGGGTCACTGCAAAGCTAAATTTATAATTAAGTTGAGGCATTTAAATTCCCATCTTTTGGGGGAAACGAAAGTTGGAAATTTTGCAAGACAGTACACTGATATTATGAATCTATTTATTAGGATTCAATAAAATTATCTAGCTGCCTAAATAATTTTGTCTAGAACAATTGAGCAAGAGTCCCAGAATGCATAATTCGAACACACTTCTGTCTTTTTGTCCAGATACCTCATTACTTGCAACTTATTCATATGCACAGCAGTTAGACACAGACCCAAATGTCACTTATACCAACTGAGAACCTTATAAGACAACTTAAACCAAGCAGGCTAGAGCAAGCATTGAAAGAACTTACACTTTTTTGAACAAGTAGGCTCTCCCTTTACGACAGTTGAATTTCTGATGCATTAACAACATAAAGTCAATGGAAGTTGCAGGGCGTGGTGAACTAAATATAAACACAATACATTAAAAGATGAACGAAACTCTAACTAGCTTTCCTGGGAAACCCCAAATTAAGTAAAGAACTTTAAGTTTTGCTATTTGTTCAAGAACTAACCTTTATTCTTATCAATGATTTTTTCTTATATTTCCATGGTGCTACACCTCAAGTTAAGCAAGATGTCGATTCATAAATAATGGATACCATGGTTCTTCACCAAATGCAGAAAAAGCAATCCACTAAACATAAAGGTACAAAGCTATAACCCAATTGAATGGTTATGCGAAAGCTTTAGTAAGAACTTAAACCAAGGACAAGCGAACCTACATATAACTAGAAACATCATTTGTCAACTAAAAACTTCAAGACAATGTATCATGAATTATATCTTTATATATAACGTAGTTCATCATTATTTCCATCTTCCTCCATGCAAGATCACTTCCTAACCTTTATCCAACAAATCTAACATAAATTACATATACCCAGTTAGTACAAATCAAAACCCTGGAGACCCTCCAACTCAAAAACGATTATTTGAACTATCAACAAGCAAAATTCAACTATATTCTTAGCCGATGAAATTCTTCAATTGAAAAAAGAAAACGAAGAGAACATTAAAAGAGATAGATAGGTACCCGAGAGATTATATCATCAGAGAGAGCTAGAGGACAATCACAGTGCTTGCATCTATAACACCTACCTTCCAATTCCACCACAAAAACTCTCCCCATTCCTTTTCCTGCTAACGCTTTGCTTTGTCTGTTCACTGCTCTATCTTTTGCCAAACGGTCAGAATTGTGTGACGGAGTTAACGTTCCGACAGACACCGTCCTAGCGGCGACACGTGCCGGTTCTCAAGAATTTTGCTCTGGCCCTCTTTCAGGATCCCAAGTACCGGGTACTGGCTATCGCCGGTTGTTGCCTAGTCCAAGTGACTTCAGGCATTGACATAGTTTTTTTTTTAATTGCGTTGCTAGGATTAACAATTCTGGTCCAATCATTTAGATCCGAAGTTTGATGTTTTTATTTTTTTGTATTATTTAAATTCAATTTTATGAGTCTATATGTTTTAATAATTACATTATAAATACTTCTCAACTTATTCCATCAAAAAATAGATTTAATTGTTGTTGCAATTAAACGATAATAATTTTTAAAACCAAATTTAAAATATATTAGGATTTTCAAAAAATAAAAAGAGTCAAATCAGTAAATTACGCGTGATTTTAGTGCAATTTACCTCAATATTTATTTCATTTTTGAAAAACAAGAATTATAAATAAAAGAGTTCAATTGTAATTGATTCATATTCCTTTAAAGGATTTTGTTCTCGAATCAATTACAAATTATTCACATGTCTAGTCTCTTAAAATATATGAAAAGAAATTACATAAGTGAAAGGAAAGGAGAGGAGTATTAGCTAGGAAAAAGACATTAAAAGCCTTTTTAATTTAAATTAAACATCATATTATAATTAAAATCTAACGCTAATTACAATTACAAATTAATTTTAATAGAATCAAATATCTTGTATTTGATCTCTAGAGTTTTTTAAACATCACAATTAAGTTCAATTTAATTTAAATTAAATTTTCTCTTTTAAACAACTCTTTACATGTGACTTATTAGGTTTTTAATATGATGAAAATGATTATGAATTATAATTATAATTTATAGTTATAATAAAATAAATCCAAACTCATTTTACTTTTATTTTTAATTCTCTAATTAAAAATTTATAATCATAGGTTAAGATTAACATCTAATAACATGTCAGGACTATCTAAATATTAGAAATGTCAAGGTGATTTGACTCCACTTATCTATATATGGTTATAATGTAACACCCCTTATAGGAACCTACAACCATCCATAACATAGCAACCAAATTCTTGTGCAAGCATTCAAGGTGTACAATTCTATTTAATGTTATACATATACACATTACAAAATTTCCATATGCTTAACGTTATCATGTAACAGTAGTAAAACATCTTTACATTTACTTGATAATCTAAAATAAAACATACAATTTCCTTTAACCATTACATGTATAATCATCTTTAACTAAAAACACCTTCCAAAAGTACCTTTTCTTCTATTTGTTGAACTTGGTCCTTGCAGATGTTCCCTGAACCTCACTTCTATAACTTGGACCTACACGGATTAACGCCCCTGCTAAGCTTGAAAGTTTATTGGGGAAAACACTTAGTTTGGATGACCGCTCACAGTAGTCTTCTGCCTTGCACATACATTCATGAACATCACGCAAATATAAATAGTGATGGCATGCTTAATCAAATAAATAATGCAAACATGCTTCAATATGTTGTTCATATACTATAAATTCACCTTCAAAATTCAAACATTGATATTTAACACTCAATGATACAAATTATCAATACAAATGCAAATGCTCATTCATATATCGATTATTTATGCTGTCATACTGTATTTCTTATTTATATCCATTTACTTTTCTTTTTATGTTAGGCCTGCACATTCCCATAGGTATGGATAATGGTAGTTGTGAATATCCGAAGATATCAAAACTGTGGATACCCGAAGGCATCAAACTGTAGATATCCGAAGGTATCAAACTGTAGAGACATTATAGTCTCAAATGAAGACACCATTGGTGTCAAACTGTAACAGCTGCATTGTAATCTACCACCAAGACAATAGAACATGCATTGTAACATTTCCTTTAACCATTTGTCAATTTCACAATTCATATATTGACAAATCAGATGATATACATTTCAGGTCATAAAATATGTATCTATATTCATACATGCAAGACATAACTTACCACCATTAGGTGTCAAAATCACACATTTATAATCATACTATACACATATGAGCAATAAATAAACAAATAGATCATTTATGTACATGTAAGTTTTCTTTAGAATGCACTATGCTCATTCTTAAATTCTAATTTTCAATTACCCACTTCACATATGGTAAGTCCTATTTCATTTATTTCTAGATATTTGAAAAGTTTCATACACATTCAAAAAGGTTCGGATAAGATTCAGTAAAAATCATAAATGAAAATAATGTCACGGTCGTAACAGACACTCTCTCCATTCATACGACTATTTGTTCCTTAATATGCGTATAGAAAACGTAAGAACTGGGTTTCGAGATCTTCTAGACATTTTTGCCTTTATGTCTCTAGTTTAATCCCCAGTTGGAATTATCCAATTTGGAGGTATCCAGACCAAGATATGGCCAAATTACAGAAGTCTTTTCAGTGGAACCTATCCATCCAACGAAGTACACATCCCAAATATCTAACTTTGTTCTTATCATGGAAGAGCAACACAAAAACATATCCAATTTAACCAACAACATCCTATTTGCTTATGGAATACTTCCTTTATCAATTCCCCACACATCACGCTCATAATTCAAGCAAACATATAAAAAATTCCTATATATATTACACTTCTAAGTATGTATGTCCATGCCGAAGCGGATAAATTATCCATTTATCATGTCTTTTACATTAAGTACTATTATGTTCTTTTACTATACTTAGCTGCACTTAATTCATTCGTTATGTTCACTTCTGATTACACCCTAGAGATGCTATAATATTTCCAAGGTATATGGGGTGTTACAATAATATATAATTTAATAATTTCATTCCAATTTTTCAATTGGACCTTAAGTATGAGATTAGTGTCTACTTTTTAAAATCCAATCATGTTTGTTCTTACAAATTAATAATTAATTTATAATTGATATATGAAAAATACTTTTTTAGATCTCAATTCACTCTGACTAGAGAATTCCTTAATTACTATTAATTATGAACAATGAAACATTCTCTTGAATTACTTTAAAGCGAAAAATCCTTTTTTGAATTACTCAATTATCTCTATATAATTTTTATTATATCCAAGTACTACGGACCAAACTGTCATGAATAAACTAGGTCATAATTATCATCAAAACATAATAATTCTTGCATTATGTATCTTAGTAATTTCTTGTCTAAAGATCAATTATATAACAATCATAATGAGAAAATCCATAGACACATAAATATTTATTTTGTTAAATCTTAAAATTCTTGCAACGTAACAAAAAGTTTCAAAAAAGCCATAGAAGAAGATGAACCTATGATTGATGTCCACGTGTACAATATTTTCTAACTAATTAATATTTATTTTGTTAAATCTTAAAATTTTCGTAACTTAACCAGAATTTTCAAAAAAGTCATAGAAGAAGATGAACTTATGGTTGATGTTGATGTTGATAATTTAACATTAGTAGGTCCGAGGAAGGATAACGATAGCATTCATGAAGATGCAATAGTCGTATCCAGAGTTAGCGAGGATGATGGTTATTAACGTATATTAACAAATATCAATAGATATTCACATAATCTTTATTCAGTCAACTATCCCTTATAATTAGCCTTTATTTTCTCCTGAACATTGTAAGGAAATGAGGGATAGAACTTAGTTTTGATATAATATTGGTAACGCGTCGTGAGTTTACCAAAATAACTAGACTAAAACTATAGCTAGTGGTAAGTCTAGGTCGATCCCACAGAGATTAAATCCAATTTCTTTCCTAAATTATATATATATATAAAACAAGGGGGTTGGTTTGATATAAATTAGAAATCAACGTAAAATTGAATATGTAAAAGCATCTCAATCTAAACAACAATCAAAGTGATAAAATTGATTAATGGGGTGAAATCCGATTCTTTCGTTGAATCTTGGCCTAAGCATAATTTCACATATGTCATTGAATTATCTTTTTCATGCCTCTCTTTAGACTATTGATCGTGAATTAACAACAAGCTCTATTAATCCCAATTTTTCTTTAGATTTTAGTTAATTAAAAAGAGCTTATTAATTAACCCTAACTATCGGCAAACCTAGAACAAGCTTTTTAAGTTTTATTCGAACAGCCGCATTACAAGTGAGAAAAACAGACCACTCTAAGCAATAATTACATAAGCTCAGATTATTTAACTTATGTTACGTTATCCCTAATGATTTAATACCATTAGCTGCCACATATGACTTTAAATACGATGATTACGTATCGTATTCAAATTCTAGCAATGAGTTTTCATGAAAAATGATTCAATAGAACATTAAAAGCATTTTTACACAATACCCAATCATTAATCTCAAGATAACGCAATCAATCCAAAGAAAAAGGAAAAGAAAATAATACACAATGACATATGCTTAAATGTGCTCCTTGGCGTTGATTACACCTCTAAATCGGCGTCAGGTGGTTTAGCCTTCCATGTTCTCCATCAACATCCAAGGATTAACTCCCATAGTCTCCATTCTTGTTGAAGAACGAAGAGAAATCGATGAAGTAAGGTTGATGTACATTACTCCTTATTCCACCTTGAAAAAGAATGAAAAAATTGTGAAGAATAATGGCTTCCTATGCTCTCACGTTCTGCCCATATCTCCCCTCCTAACACTCACGTTTTTCTCTTTTTTATTCCAGCAGAAAACACACCTAGTGCAGCCCCCAAAAATCCTTTCTTTTTACGTCTCTCCAACCCCCAATTTCCTCTTCTTTGTCACATTTTTCCAGCCCCCCATTTGCGCATGTTTCAGCCTCCACTTTATTTTGTTTTGTTTCTTTAACCACTCTCGCATGTTTCTCAAAGTCTATCATGCATGTTTCAGCCTCCCACCTATTTGTTTTGTTTCTTCTCTCTTTTCAGCCCACAATCCTATTCACTAATGAAAGCTAGATTGAAAGTTTGGTGAGGTGTCCCTCTTATACTCATGTTATCTATCTTCATCTTTCCATCTTTTGCTTTAGCCCTCCAATCACATGTAGCTGTCCCACATTTCATCATATACCTTGGTTTTATATTAAAAACTTGCAGCTGGCTTGCATGGGTGTGAGGGTTGTCTTCTTCTTTATTTTATTCTCCAAGTGCAGCAACCTTCTTTCATATTTCACCTTCGGTTTACTAACCTTTTTGTTTCAGCCCTCAAATGTGTTTTACTGCTCCAATGCAACCCTATTAGACTCATTCAATTGTAGTTGCTGTCCACCTTTTGCTTTATACCTTAAACGCTTGGCAGTTGTCACACCTATTCAAGCATTGTCATGTTTTATCTAGCTAAACATTTGCTCCAATCTAACGCTCCAAGCAGCCCCTCCATTCACATTACAAAGAACCTTAAATGCTAAATGGAATGGCAGCTGCTTCTCTCCACTTTTGGTTGCTTCTTGGTCCACCTTTGCTGCACTTCATTTTGTCCTCTTTTTCCTAGCTGCTTGTTCACATCTTCCAGCCATCTTTTACTTATTTATTTCCCATAAAACACGTTGCATGGGCTGCTCACGTCTCATCCATGTGCTGTTATCATTTTTTTGTCTCTTTTATCCCAATATGTGTTGTCGTATTGGCCTCCTTCCTTACCATGTAGCTGGTGTTTTGTGCTTCATGTTCCAGCTGCCTTGCTTTCATCTAATTCCCATAAACACGTTGCATGCATTTAAATTTCCATGCACATCTTTTCTATTTATTTCTTCATTTTTCCAGCAAGAAACTTTAATTCTTCTTCTTCATTTTTCTTGTCTTTTTCCTTTCTTTTAATTTTCTTCTTCTTGTTTCATGAAGACAAGCGAAAATTAATCTTCGAAAAATGGCCCAAATGTAGTGCTTTATACTCACTTTAATTTTTTTGCTTCCAAATTGTACCTAAAATCATATATGAATTAAAGTGAGTATCTTAAGCATTTTTGTATCATTAATTGTAACACCCCAAAACATAACCTAATTGGAATTAGTAAAATTGAAAGTGGATTAAATGGTTTAATTGAGATTAATTGGAGAAAATAGTGAAATTGAG
>JAOQMM010000002.1:21533865-21546293 GCA_027563515.1 Erythroxylum platyclados
ATTCTAGTGGCGCTACAGTGGGTATGTTTTGTCCCAAGGTGGTGAAGATGGACTTACCTAAGTATAATGGTGAAGAAGACCCCACCAGTTGGGTTTGCTGGGCAAATCAATTCTTTGATTATCATCAAATGCTCGAAGATGAACGAATTTCCTTGGCATCATGGAACTTGGAAGGCGATGCCCAACTTTGGTACCAGCTCCTTAAAAAGGAATGTAAAAGTGAACTTATCACTTGGCAACCTTTTATGGACGAGCTCTTTCCACAGTATGGCCCAACTCATTACCAAGATTTTTTTAAAGAACTCACGAAGCTCCAACAATTAGGCACGATCAAAGAGTACCAGACGCAATTTTCCAGATTATTGTTGCGTGCAAGGGAGCTTTCACCAGATCAACAAGGGGGTTGAAAGAAAATATTTGAGTGGATGTGCAGGCTTGTAAGCTCGCCTCCCTTTCAGCTGCAATTGGGTTGACATGCTTGTATGAGTCCTGAAATCAATCTAGTAAAAGTCTAAACTTAAGTCAACCTAAGAAGCCCATCAACAACCTATGAAGTCCGAACCCAGTGGTGTTACCCATCAAGAGATGATCATCTGCAGAAATTGCAGATCACCGAGCAAAGAACTTATGCTAAAATTGCAACGATTGATGGGGACCTGGTCATCACTGCAAGAAGTTGTTCTTGATCGAGGCCACTGAAATGGAGAAGGAAGTGGGTTATGAAGAACAACCAACAGATGATGTGGTCAATGATGTCGAAGGGGTGCCTGAGATTTCAATTCATGCCATATGCGGTGCAAGAGCTCCTCAAACCATGAGAGTTGCTGGTAGCATGGGTCGAAGGGGACATCAGGTGACATTTTTAATTGATTCGGGTAGTCCTCATAATTTTCTGAGTCAAAAAATATCCCATAAAATTGGTTTCAAGCCTAACTATGACAGTAAGATTGAAGTGGCCATAGCCAATAGGGAAAAACTATTAAGCCCAGACCAATGTAAGGGAGTTTGCATGAAGATGCAAGTCGTAACTTCCATGGCGGACCTATACTTATTACCCTTGTAAGGATGTGATGCTGTTCTTGGTGCTCAATGGCTAAACACTTTGGGTCTAGTTACATGGGACTTTTCTAAGTTGCGGATGGAGTTCAAAATTGGTGATAAGAAGGTTGTCCTTCAAGGCCTTAAGTCTCCACACAATAAGCTACTTAGTGAAGTTCAGTTCAGCAAGGAATTGAAGAAGAAAAAAGAAGGGTACCTATTGCATATTCAGGCCCTGACGAATGAGCCAGATCTATTCCAAGAGCGCAAGGGTCTTCCTCCGAAGTGCACTCATGATCATCGCATAGTTCTCAAAGAAGCTAGCAACCCCGTATCAACGCGACCTTACCGTTACCCATATTATCATAAAGCAGTAATTGAAGAGATGGTTGCTGATTTACTTAAGTTGAGTGTCATACAACCAAGTAGCAGTCCTTACTCCTCACTAGTGTTGTTGGTTAAAAAGCATGACAGATCATGGCGAATTTGTGTAGATTACCGTGCACTAAATCAACAAACTATGAAAGACAAATTTCTAATACTATAGTTGATGAGTTACTCGATGAATTGCAGGACACCCAAATTTTTACAAAGCTTGACTTGAGGTCAACATATCATCAAATTTGTATAAGTCCCGAAGTTGTATCAAAGATGGCTTTCCATACAGACCATGACCACTACGAGTTTCTTGTGATGCCGTATGGACTAACAAACACATCATCCACCTTCCAGTCATTGATGAATAATGTCTTCAGAAATTACCTACTTAAGTTCATCTTTGTATTTTTTGATGACATTTTAATTTATAGTAAAAGTCTGGAAGAGCATTTACAACACCTTGAAATTGATTTCTC
Source organism: Erythroxylum platyclados (assembly GCA_027563515.1). NCBI lineage: Eukaryota > Viridiplantae > Streptophyta > Magnoliopsida > Malpighiales > Erythroxylaceae > Erythroxylum > Erythroxylum platyclados. Next base: position 21,535,758 of record JAOQMM010000002.1, read on the forward strand.
TCTATTATGATCTCACTAACTGTATGTCAAAAAAGAAAATTGTGACTTTAGGAAAAGACATGTGTGATATTTAGGGCATATTATTAGTCGAGAAGGAGTTTCAATGGACTCGGAAAAGATTGATGCAATACTCCCCTGGCCAAAGCCTAACACTATGAAGGCACTACGTGGATTCTTGGTGCTAACGGGGTACTATTGTAAATTCATACAAAATTACGGTAAAATTGTCGCGCTATTAGCTAAGATTCTAAAGAAAAATAGGTTCTAATGGAGTCAACAATTTAAAGGAGCATTTGCACAGCGTAAGAGAGATATGACGAGAGTACCGATTTTGGCTTTGCCTGATTTTTCAAAACCCTTTATTGTTAAATGTGATGCATCTGGTCCTGAAGTGGGAGGAGTTTTAATGCAAGAGGGGCAGCTAATAGCTTTTTTCAGCTAAGCATTACAAGGTAAAAATTTTCTCTTGTCTACTTACGAAAAAGGGATGTTGACTTTAGTATTGGCAATACAAAAATGGAGGCATTATCTACTTGGACAGCGGTTCATTGTTTGAACAGACTAGAAAAGTTTGAAATACTTGTGGGAACAAAAAATTGCAACTCCAGCACAGCAAAAATAGATGGTGAAATTAATGAGCTACGACTTTGTCATTGACTACAAGTTCGGGAAAGAAAATTTGGCAGCAGATGCATTGTCAAGAAGAAAAGAGCAGGGAGATATATTTGCTATCTCTAGCCCAATGTCCCAGTGGTTAGTTCCAATTCAAGAAGAAGTTGCAACCAACTCAACCTTGCAAAAAGTTGTTCACAACGTGCAATAAAGAGAAGCTGTGGGACCTTGGAGCTATAAAGAAGGAATTCTATTTTTTAAAGAGATAATTTTCTTGCTAGTTGGTTCCCATTTAATTCCTACTATTTTGGTGGAGATGCACTCAAGTACATATGAAGGATATCATAAAAGCTACAACAAGATCAAATTTGTTTTCCTTTGGAGGGGTATGCGGCGAGATATTAGGGAGCATGTGAAATAATGTGATATATGCCAACGGAATAAATGGGAGAATACTTCACCCAGTGGTCTTCTTTAACCACTTCCCATTCCATCACAGGTATGGACTGACTTATCCATGGATTTCGTAGATGGGTTGCCGAGTTCCAAGGGGAAATCAACAATATTTGTGGTGGTGGACTGGCTATCAAAATTTGCTAATTTTATTCCCATGTCACATCCTTATACTGCTACATCATTGGCTCAGATTTTTTTTTATAATATCTTCAAATTGTATGGCATGCCAAAGTTTGTAATATGTGATAGAGATCTAGTCTTTACAAGTACATTTTGGAAGGAGCTTTTTTGTTTACAAGGCACAAGTTTCAATTTTTCATCCTCCTATCACCCTCAGTCTGATAGCCAAACCGAAGTGGTGAACAGGACACTCGAGATGTACTTGAGGTGTTTTACTAATAACAAGCCTAAAGATTGGGTTCGATGGATTTCTTGGGTAGAGTATTGTTATAATACCAGCACTCATAGTTCAACAAAGAAGACCCCTTTCGAGATCATTTATGATCGTGCTCCACCATCTTTATTGTCCTATGTTCCAGGTGCCACTCAAGTTAAATCAATTGACAAGGAGCTTTATGGTTGTGATCAAGTCCTCAAAGACTTGAAGGAACAATTGCAAATAACCCATAATCACATAAAGAATTCTATGATGCTCATCAAACCAACAAAAGATTTAAAGTGGGTGAATTTGTGTACTTATGCCTACAACCATACAAGCAAGTTTCTGTGCCACTTAGAAAAAATCTCAAGTTGTCGCCAAGGTATTATGGGACATTTGAGATAATATAGAAAGTTGGACCAGTTGCTTACAAGCTCAAAATGTCGAGTGAATCAAGGATTCATCCAGTTTTCCATGTCTCATGCTTGAAAAAGAAGGTGGAATACGTTATATAGGTACAAGAGGAGTTGCCAAAGTTACACGAGAAGGAAGGTGTCATCTCGGCTTGGCCACAAGCAGTGCTTGATTGACGAATGCGGAAGCATCATGAGGAGGTTCTAGTCCACTGGCAATGGCACTCTCTGGCAGATGCAACGTGGGAACACATGGAGCAATTAAAGGAATGTTTTCCAGACTTCATCCTTGAGGACAAAGGTACAATTTAGGGGGAAGGAATGTTATGGTCAAGACTTTTTCTTGCTTAAAATAAGTCACACATACATGTCCTGTAACGTGTGATTAGTTGTCCTAGTCCTTCGCTCAATCTCTGATTTGGGTAGTGGGTTTGTGGTTTCCTATTAATTAGAGTTGTAGTTGCTTTTAATTAGGAGAGTTAGTTGAGTCTATGATTATATATAATGGAGCCAGTGAAAGTAAGGGAGTTAGGTATTGAATTAAAGTATTTTCCTTCTTCTCACTTCTTCTAACCTCTCTCTCTCTCCCTTCCTATTTCCTCTCTATCTTTCAAACGTCTTTACTATACAATCACCTACTGCCAAGATAGGTAAAAGCAAGCACAAGTCATGAGAGCTTGGTCAATTGGCTGGCGATAGTATCCTTGGGAGCTTTGAAGGCCAACAACGACTCACGCAATTGTAGGAACGTAACAAATTCCACCTACAATAATTAAGATCATTTCGCTTTCATTTTTCTAATACATAATAATTAAAGTGCATAGGTTCACTTGATTTTCTGGACAAGAATCTTTAGATTTTAAAAGCAAATATTTTCAAGTAGGGACATTATACATGTAATGTATGTTTAAATTATTCGTCACTAAGCAAAAGACACTTGCAAAGTTTCTTTTCTCCTTTCAAATATTTATCTCGTCAAAAAAGAAAAAGGACGTAAAGGTGGTACTAGGATTTAAAGTATTAGTATTTAAATTATAATGGACAATAAAGATTTTAAACTTCTCTCTTAGTGGATATCGATTCAAGATTCATTGGTGACCTAACATAATAACATTCCTTATGCCACCATAATTAAATATTATTGAGGTCTTTAAAATTTTCAGTAGGCAATAACAGTTGGTTAACTGATTTTGGATCAACCGACTCCTTCTATTAAACGGTAAATATGAACATATGATTAGATATTAGCAATTTACCATATTAATATGATATTTACTTGGAAAGTAAATATTCAAAGGTGTCATTTCAATAGCAATTACAGAGAAACGGCGTCGTGGGCGGCAAATAATTGCGAGGCGGCCCCTAGTGTGACTATGCTGAAACTTGGACTGCTAAATAAATAATAACAAAAACGTTACGGCTCCCACTCAAATGAATCGGAGACCGATACGCGTATAGACTGGAAACAAAAGAGGTGTGAGCTGTCACCTCAGGAAGCAACATAAGTCCACTCGTCCCATTTAATAGGCGGCAGCCGCCGGCCCATATCATATCAGCCTCCGACCCCACCACCCACCCTTTAACCTAACCCCTCAAACAAAATTTAAACGATTCTTTATGAAAGCCGCTTCTTTGCTTTATTTTAGTTAAAAGGTGTTTGGTCGCGTTCATTAAATTGGGGAATTTGTACGTCAAATCCGTTAGGCGACAAACGTGGCGCATTTCTGGGCAATCTCCTTTCAAACGGGTCCCATTTTAGGACACCTTCTTTACTCCAACACGCCGACTCGCCGGCGCAACTGTCTGTCCCTATCGAACACGTCGCCCCCCTTTGTGTCACGGCTTATACGCGCCGTACTTTTTCTTTCTAATTCATAAAGCCGTATTAAACATAAGTCACTGCTTTTGTTGTTGTGTCGTGTCATGTCAGCCCCCCCAATCCCAATCGGCATCGTTCCATCATCATATCTTTTCAAATCCAAATAACTTGAACATCATCCCAAAAAAGGATTATTGTGTAACTTCATTCATGCAACGGCATTTCAACACTTGAATTTCGAAACTAATTGAGGCTTAAATAATTGTTACAAGACGGCACTTAGTTTGGTACCTATGATGAAAAAACCAAAGAAACAACAATTTTTAAAACAAAGAAGAAGAAGAAGAAGACAATAGCCACCAGTGGGTTAAATAACAATTTAACAACTTGATAGGTATCAAGTGAACAATTACGTGTTTAACGGAAAGCCAAAGAACATTAATTTGACCAAAAGCTAGTAGTTAATTATGTTTTTTCTTATTTAGTATTAGTTTATTACAAATGGAGGTGAGCCGTGGGGTTGGGGTCAAGTGTAAGTGACGTGATCATTCATGTTCAATAAAGCAATTGCAATTACCGGCTAAGTTTTATCTGAAATTGCGAAATCTTATGCATAGATATCGTCTACAGGTGACTGGGACCCACCTAAAAAAGCGGCAGCCGCGTTTACACAGGTCTTCCTCTTTTGTCTCCATTCGTTCCACATCCTAACCCATTGTTTTGTCATTCAGTCTTTGTTGCGACACCGCCACTCACTGTGCTTAAGGATCGGACGGCTACGCAACACGTGCAACCAAACACGAATCTCTAGAAGTACAGTGAACATGGAATAACCTTTCGGTCTCCTTCCTACCTAGTAATGCGTCCGCCGTTGTTGTCTCATCACGCGTTTTCGTTTTTAATATTTTCTTGAAATAAAATAAAATTTAAAGACAGAATTACTAAAGAAACGAATTTTGATTTTTGAGACGAGAAGTAAAAGCTGTAAAAAGTAAAAACTGAAAAGTAATTGTAAGTGCGTTCACGAGCGTAATTGTGGGGCAGAAAAAACGGTTGCATAAAAGCAAAGCAAAGAAATGTAAGGCATAAACATACAATGCACAATTGTTCCCACTGCCTTTTTTGGTTGTACTGGTCAAAATTTTTGTATTCTTAGGCAAAAGTATGATCGTGACTGCTCCATTGCAGATTTTGACTGTTTCTTGCACCCAAACGGTGGGCATCTGTCCCCTTTATCACACCTTTAACAAAACTCTCTGTTTGGTCAAATTATGGCAGTCCTCAATCAAGCAAATATAACACCCTTGCGTGAATGATTAGAAATCTACAGATTTAGTCTTTACAATTAGTAGTTGTAATTGTATCAATCTTGGTCAAGCACCCAAGTTAACCAAATTGGAGTACTGGAAAGGACTAGCAAGAAAATGTTCAGTTTGTTTGTTTTTTTTAATCAAACGCGCAAGTGAAGTTTGTGACCAAATTGCTTTCAGTAGCTGCAAAGGCAACCAAGTTGTTTTCTTTATCTTTGATTCTTGCAAATTAGGAAAGCTGGTAAAGCATCAAATTCAGCTTTAACCAATCATGGAGAATTAAACGTAACCCAGGCAAGGCAACACATTGTTCATCGAGAATCTGCCACGTTTTAGCTCGATTTTAATGGCACAAACTCGGGGATCAACGGGACGCCACACCACCAGATTTAACAAATCTCGGTCAACTTTTCAGGAGGCCAAAGTTCATTAGCAGAATCGAACACAAAATTGGTAAGAAAGAACCCAGGACTTGAGATGGTACAAAACAGAAAGTAATATTGATGTTAAATGAATTGATTAGATAACAGGGGGAAATTAGAAATTTTCTCCTCTGCAAAAAAAGGAAACATCCCTGTTTAGGTATTCACAATGAGCAGCTTTAACCATGTGATCAACAACCCAAATGGACCACGTTACAAGCCTTACTCACTTACTTTTGTTTAATCTTTTCATTAAAAACATGTATTTATCTACGACCTATCTTATTTCCTACTTCAGAAAATAAGACGAAATTAGAATCCGGAAGAACCAAAACATTATTAGAAACGGTTCAAAACTCAAAGGGCTTCTGGCTCCGGAGGGTAGTTGAGATCTAGATCGAGAACTCGCTGCCTAGGCTTGATGACGTCATGATGGTTCAAGTCGACGACGGATGAGGAATCGGAATCACTCTGGACCCCACCACCACCACTACAGAACACAGCTCGATGATGCTGGTGATCAAACATCAGCCTTTGATACTGACTCTTCGTCAACAGAGCCTGGGAAAAGACACCACCGACCGTCGTCATCGGTTGAAACGGAAATCTAACGGCGGGTGGAGGAGGTCCGAGGTTAAGATCCAATGGTTGCGACTCGATCATCACGGCCGGCGTCTCTCGACTTGACGACTCAACAGTACTGCTCTGGCTAGGACTTTGGTTGTTCTCATTCTTGTGGTTGCTAACAACAACATTATTAGTCTCCGCCGGAAGTGGGAAATTAGTTTTGGCCTTGGCGCCGCGGAATTCGCGTGCGGCGGCGTCGTAGGCCCGGGCGGCTTCCTCCGCCGTGTCGAATGTGCCGAGCCAGACGCGGCTCTTCTTACCGGGATCTCTGATCTCAGCAGCGTACCTCCCCCATGGCCTCTTCCTTACTCCTCTGAAATGCACCTCTTTAATTGCTCCGTTACCGCCGCCGTTGGTTTTGAAGGCAGCAGCCGTTTTGTCCCTTGGTGCCATTGGATTCACTTCTTTCTCTGAGCTGTTGCAGGCTGCTTTGTAAGAGGAAACAAAAATGTGGGTGGGGACGTTTGAGAAAGGGCAGTAGTGAGGAGGTGGTTTTATATAGAGATGGCACGGTGAGAAGATAATTAGCAGTCAACGCCGCGTTTGACTGAGAGGGGGCTGCTGGCGAGTGGAATTAGATAATTATTATTAGGCGCGTGGGAGTTAGAACAAAATGGTTGAATAAGCTGTCGGCATATTCTGCAATTTCGCCGCGTGACTTGGATCTGTTTTTTTTTTCCTTAATTCCCACGCGCCTCGAACAATCGCGTTCTTTTCCTTTTGCAGGCCCGCGGCTTTATCCCTTGAACCGCTCGCCTTACAGTTACCCAATAGGAGATCGACACGAGTGTCACTGTCCCATTTGGTGAGTGAGTGCGTGAAATCTCAAATCCTGTCTGAATCTTCATCCCACCGAAACACCTCCTAACCACGTGCACGACACCCCCCCGGCATACTTACTTTGCATCCCCTTCCTTTTACCGTCTTATCAAAATTGTCATAATTCTGTACTTAATATTAGATATATATACCATTAAACTTTAAAATTGGTAAAACAAATCTGCCCGAATTCAACCATCCATACTTATTATCTATGAAATACATGTTTTAGTTAGGGCAACATCTTTTGTGCTTTGAGATACTTTATTTTTATTGCCATGTTAAAATTTCCGAATTATCATCACATAAATTTTTTAAAAAAACTTTTGATATCATGCAACCAAATGTAATAAGTAAAAAATTAATATTTTAAAAATCAAACCTAAAGTTAAACTAGTAAGACAAAAAGTTTAAGGTTTAAAAGATTCAATCGATACTAAATCGTCATAAAATCAGCTAAAGAATAAATAAATTTAAAGAATTTAAAATATTATTGAAAGAAATTATTTTTAAATATAAAAAATTAATTAAAAATATTATTAAATGAAAATTAATTGATTTATTTTAGTTTATAAAAACTTATTACTTTATAAAATTGATTGATTAATTAATAAATTGATCAATTTTTAACCACAAAAGTCATTAAAATAAATTGAACTGAAAAGTTTGACAGTTTAACATTTTTACTGTTGAACCAACCAAACCAGTTAGATTTTTTAATCACTGGTAAAAATAATATAGCTTCATTTTGTAAATTTAAAAACAATACAACTATTTGTCAAGTTTCATCTACTGATTTTAGTTATAAATGTGTTCTCAAATAGTTAAAAATATTATAGAAAATTTGCTCGAGTTTGTCTATACCTTTTGACAAAATTAATATGTTTATATTTAAATCTTATTTATAGAAATTTAATTTCCTTTTATTATTATAGTGATAGATCTTCTAAATATTTGAAAAGTGAAAGAGAACATATTAATGAGGCTATTCCGTTTTCATAATCATATAAAATCAGTTTTTTTTTTGTTTTGTATATGTATGATATTTTGTTAATACTAGCTTTTTTATTCTAATCACCATGAAGAAAGTATATATTAGGAAACTAATTCAAATTCATTATATGTGTGTGACAATTGGCAACTTTTCTGACATTTCTACACGTGTCAACAAAAAAGTGGTACCCATTTTGATACTTTTGTACATGAATGTCTAGAATCAATTGCAAGAGCAAATGATAAGGCTTAATATGTTTATACATAGAGGCTCTGTAAAGTTGAAATTAATACATATATCGAATGGTTAGAAGGCTTTATCATAATGCAAATATTGCAAAAAATCTCATTCTTTTATGATGTAAAAGAGTGGTAAGGCGAGCAAAGATATATATTTTTTCTTTTATAAATTTTAGATTGTAAATTGCTAAAACCAGATAGCCTTAACGTTTGGTTGGCCATCATGCAAAAAACATGCAAGGCTTAGTAATATAATTGTTATCGATAAAAAAAGCAATTTAACCCCTAACGTTTACACTGAAATTTGAATTAAACTCTAACGTTTTGGAGTGTTCAAAATGAACTATAACGTTTGTAAAACACTCAAAATGAGCCATAATGTTTAAATAACGTTCAAAATAGTCCCTACTTGGACGGAATAAAAGGCTTAATTCTGTCAATTGTTCTATCCATTTAGGAGTTATTTTGAACATTTTCCAAACATTATGGTTCATTTTGAACGTTTTCTAAATGTTAGGGTTTATTTTGAATGTTTCGAAATGTTAAAGTTTAATCTAGATCTCAGTATAAATGTTGGATTCTAAATTGCTATGTTACCTCAATCAATGGAAGATATTAATTAGGGTTTCCATACAAGAATGTCGTACACTCTTTAAGATTTTATTGGTTTTTTGGAGATATATATGATTGATTTCTCTCTTTTTTCTCCCTTGATAGGGCACTAATTTTAATAACTAAAAATCTTTAACCCTCAGAATCTTTGGAAAAGTTTGTCAGGATAGGATCCTATTTGCTTATGTGGTGAATATAAACATTTTCTAACAGATGATTTTTTTTGTTCAAACACATTTTGGTAGGAAATGTGTCCAATTATCTTTTTTTTTCTTTCTTTAAGTTAACCCCTTTTTTTTCTATAATCTATAAAATTAGTATTTTCTAGCCCATTTTGTGTGCTTTACATGATACATTTAATGGAGAGAGAACTTTGGAATAATCGATAAAAGTTACTCTTTTATGAAATTTGAATCTAACAAGCTACACTCAATAATTATGAGTTGCAGGACTTTTTACATGCTTAGTAATAATATTCATAAAACGTCTTGTAATTCCTTTCAAAATTTATAACATTATTATTTTGAAAAAAATTATAACAGTAAGCTGAAGAATATAAGAAACAAGCATAATTAATTATAAAAAGAAGAAAAGAAACAGTAAGCAAATACTTTATATATGCATTTGTAGGATTAAATGGTCTAATGCTTGTTATCAAATAAAAGAGATAAGCCTCAGCTCTTTATCTGTTGTTGTCAACTGAAAGGAAAAAGAGAATATTACCAGAAAAGCAAAAGGTAACTTTTCTTTCTGAAAAATTAATAGATAAGGAGGAGGTTGCAAGCTTGAAGCCAACAATTCCGGCTTACTAGGTACAGCTAGCAACAAGGAATAAAACAAATACAAACCTTACGCTGAGAAGGGATGGCCAAAAGATAACAATATTGGTGGTTGATAATAACGTAGCTGGATAGATACCAATAGAGTAGTATGACCCATACACAAATAGGACCACGCATACCATCTATAATTATTGCTCGTCGTGTTTCCAGGAACATTCACTCCACAAAACCCATGCATGGTCATTAATTTAGTGCCAACAAGCACCCAATCTTAATTAGCTGCAAAATCGGTTAAGGGAAAAGATAGTAATCGTGATCTTGATAATGATCATCATAGTAAGTAACTTCAAACTAAATTATCTAAGTAATTATAAACTATTTGTTAGTCTGTAAGAGCAAAGTTTTTGCTGAAGTTGATGCAGAGGATTGGTTGTTAAAGGTAATGAAGGAATATAATCATGAGGCAGGCTTTACATGGACTTGTGTGGCAAGGAAACGTAGGGAGGCGGCCGTCATGTTTATATATATGCTCATTGGAGACAGCATTTATTGATTTGTATATTTATGATATATATATATTGAAACGTGATCCACGTTTTGCGACTATAGCAGGCATTCGTCATTTAGACGAAACCCTATTGCAGCTGTTTTTTAAAATGTGATAAGATGGGTGGCATGGTGGAGCCTAGTATGACGTTGTCTACAGGAGGAGAGGCTGATGATAAATTCCACTCTTCGTGAGCTCCACACATTAATTGCTTTCTACGAAATGTTGAATTGATTGGCCTACTCTCTCCTTCTTCAGAGAACGCGATAGAGTCATGTGGAACTAGTTCTCTTCTTAGGTTTCTAAATGTGATTTGCTTGAAATATGTACATGGAAGTCCTCGCTACTACTTGTTGATTGTTAATCTCATTCCAGAAGATAGAGAAGGCAATTCTCTAAGTCTTTAATAATCCAAACAAGTTAAAAGTCGTCTTCAAATAATTATAGGTGGCACTTATACACATGAGAGTGGCCTTTCCTTAGTTGTTCAAAGGTTGGGGAGATC
>JAOQMM010000002.1:21553198-21568000 GCA_027563515.1 Erythroxylum platyclados
TCCCCCACTCTTAGAGTTAACTCACCTCCATTAACATCTATAAGAGATCAGGCATGGTTAAAAATTGTCTTTAAAGGATAATGGGTGTCTCCAAATCTTCCTCAATGTCTAAGATGATGAAGTCCATGGGAAAGGTGAATTTGTCAACCTTAACAATAATGTCCTTAACTACACCTCTAAGACTATGGATTGATCTATCAGCCATCTGCACACACATCCTGATGGGTGTTATTTCACTAAACTCCATCTTTTTGTATAAAGTGTAAGGCATCATATTTATACCAGCTCTTAAGTCTGCAAAAGCCTTATCCACTTTGGCACTACCAATAGTGCATGGAATGTAAAAATCTTCTGGATCATCTTGCTTTTATGGTAGTGTTTCCACTTCGTTAAAGTTCTCCTTGCTTACTACACTCTCCAACTTCTTCGATTAGTCTCTATTTACCAATTTCTCTTTTATGGATTTCGTAAGAGTGAGTCGTGTTTTCAATTGCTCTATTACATCAAAAACCTTATTCAGCTCTACTTCTTTTGACTTCCTCTATGCTAGGATGAGGTATGAAATTGCAGGTCAATATTCCTTGATTTCCGTTAGGTTATATTTACTCTACAAAGAAGGTTTGTTGGCCCTTTTCTTTTTTTCTTCCCTTTCTTCTTTAACTTGGTTGAGCTTCTCTTCAGTGATTTGGATGATAACCATTATCCTTTCCTTCGGATTTGTCTCGGTGTTGCTCGAAAGGCTTCCCGCACTTCGTGTCAACAATGCATATGCAAATTGGCTCATTTGAACCTCTAAGTTGTGGATGGAATAAGTGTGGTTCTTTGTTACTTGTTCAAATTGTCCTTCCAACCTCTTGTGACCATCCTCCATGCTCCCAATCTTTTCTAAGATTTTGTCTAACTTAGAGTCCGTGGAATTGAATTTTTCCTGTTGGAATCTAGGTGGCCCTTGAGGTCAAAATTGATCTCCTACATTGTTTAACCAAGAAAAGTTCGGGTGATTCTTCCACCCAGGATTATATGTGTTTGAGTAGGGATTGTTCCCTCTTTCGTGAGCAAACTGTGCTCCCATGTACTTGAGTTGTTCCGGTTTGTTTTTTTGCTTTAGAAAGCAGTCGATGGTATCATAGTTGTCTTGTCTACACAACTCACATCTTTGCTGAATTGCTAAAACAGGAGCTGAAGAGGAGGCTTTCATGTTGTTAAGTTATCAGGTTAAGCTGCCGATTTTGACTTGCATTTCCGTTATTAAGTCAATAACTATGGCTCCCTTTTGCTCTTGGAGAGTTGTGTGTTGTCTACTTCTGTCCATCATTCAAAGACAACTGTTACTTGCCATCTCCTCCAACAACTCCTCCGTTTCCTCAACCATCTTTCTTATAAGAGATCCTCTAGATGCTGGATCTATGGTGCCTAGTATGGATGGAGTGACTCCATTGTAGAAGGTTTGTAGTAGGAATTCTTTGGGTAACTTATAATGAGGACACCTTCTTTGCAAATCCTTATATCTTTCCCATGCTTCGTAAGGCGAGTCCCTATCAATTTGTTGGAAATTCATAATTTCCTTTATCAGCTTTGTAGTCTTCGTGAGAGGGAAATACTTATCCAGGAGCGCACACACCAACTGCTCCGAAATTGTGACATTTATAAGACTTAAGGAATGATACTATGCCTTAGCTGGATCCTTTAACATGAAAGGAAAGAGCCTTATCCTAGATTTTGTTTAGTTATTTTGTCACTAATCAATGGATAACGAATTCAGAATTACGATTAATGATTAATGATTTATGAGAGTTGAGCAATTGCAACACATTAAGAATCAACCTAATTTGATGACTAAAAGAGAGAAAGGGAATTTTACCGATTCTTAATACTAGCCTAATTGATTATGATTTATCGAATTATTGGTTCCAGACTATCCTAGGGTCGATTACTCTCTCTCAAGTTATAATCAAAACCCTAAAGCATAATCCCTAATCAGATTATGGGAGATGTAATTTCTCAATTCACAACCTACCCAAAACCTAATCATTTCTTATGTTCTCTAATAAACTACCGGAAACCTATACGTGATCTCTGTACACACAAATTACCGATATGACTTGATTCCGATTCTATTAAATTACCTAACTCTCATTAGCCCAATTTAATCGTTTTCACTTAATTTACCCTCTCAGTTTGTTATCGAATTATGAAGCACATAATTAAATCACAACGAAATTCAACAAACACATAAGCAATTAGATTTCATTAAATCAAAGGTAAAATTCCAAAGGTGAGTATAGAACATCATTCAACATTCCAAATGTAACATACCATTGCCATAGAGCATATGCCTGACATACCAAAGGATATTCGAGAACATACTCTATAAGAATGACACGTTAAGATGATCGCATTTCTATTTTTTTTTTTGCATCACATAGCAACTTAGTATATATTTTAATCATTTCAAACCAAAGCATTTCAAATCTTCACTTTGAATCATTTCATTCATAATCACATTCAACCTCAATAATTTTTTCCCATTTTTTTTTACAAACATATACAATCTCTAATGTCATTTCATTTCTAGAATTCACATGTATAATATACAACAGTTGAGATACAATTCTTGATACAACATAACTAAGACATTTGCAGGTACAACAGATCTCGACACTGATCCATGTCCAAATGCAGAAGCTACTTCAACTAGGCTAGCTAGCTCTCCTCTGAACTTGAAAAATCAACGTTGCAATTTTGATGAGTTTTGCGAACTCAGTGAGTGAACCATCATCGATGTGCTCACTCCAAACAATACACATATCACAACTGTATAATTCATATCATTCGGATTCGTTGGTATTTGATATCTAGTCACATCACACATCACATTTCATAGGAACATCATAGACCACAAATGTGTCATATAGTCATTTAAGGCAGTTCAATCATTCACATTATCCATATGTACACGATTTAACAATTATTCACAATTAAACTCATTAATGCGTGTAAAGATATAATGCAAATGCATATAAAACTCCACTTTCATTTTTAATTTGTTGTGACTGAGCGCCTATTTAACTATCTGATACCTTTTGTGGATACTAGACTCATTCACATTCACATTTCAGATACTGTCCCGTACCCTTTATAGATATCGGGCTCATTGATAACTAAGCCTGTGGCTCTTCTGTGCACATTCTAAGCCTTTAGCTCCTTTTCACTGCGACACTCCAGTCACAACTCCTTTATCTGGTCATGTGTAATCATGTAAAGAAATGTAACAAATCACATAATTCTATCAATCACTTTCATTTCACATTTCACAATTGCTTATCACATCATCGGACCTAAGTTTGACATTTAACATTTAGTTTAGCATAAGTAGTTCCACATTCACATATAATAGTCAACACTTCCAATACAATCCTAATTATAGGTCTCCTCATGTCAGTGTCTAGAATCATCACAATCAATAACAATTCACTATCTATAAGTAACAAGAAAAATATAATGAAAGTGAAAAAACATCTAGGTTGACTCACAATACGGTCCAAATAAGTTATTGCCTCGATGACCCGGCAATGTCTGGGCACTGACGATCGTTTGGTGCTTCTATTCCATTCAATACACATATATGTACACATTACTCATTGTATAATCAAACAAACACTCATTCATGCACATGTATATGTCCAATGCATTCTCTATTGATTTTCCTTTATGAACAAGTTGTCTTCTTTTAATCATAACTCTCTCTACAAGAATCCAAATACCATGATTTTAATGCCTCCTGAAACTAGACTTCTGTTAGTCTTAATTTTTCCAAAAATTACACAAACAACATCTCCCTTTAGAATACAATCCCCATCCAAATTTTGTTCTATTTTCTGGTAAGAAACAGATTGTCAACTAATGCTCAAACAGTAATAAATCATTATCAAGACATCTTTTAGCCAAACGGTTTCACAGACGCATTAATGAGACACAATAATCAGTTTTCATGTTTTACACTTTGACTAAATTGAGCTCTAAAGCCCTTAAAAATTAGGACATAATACAAGATTCCTGCACAGGGGTTTGTCTCGAGCAGTGTTAGGAAAATAGCCATAACTCACATTATAGACATCATTTTAACATGCCATTTTCACCAAAATCAAGATAATACCTATTTATACAACTTTCATTGTTTGAGTTTCTTCAAATTAACATTTTAAGGATGTGAAAGATTGATTGAAAGAGGAAAGTGCCATTCAAACTCGAATTTCAACCTAGGGTTCTAACTTTCCAGATTCAAGAACACTTCAATAGCAATCAGTTTTAACATAATTTCTCCATCATTTACACTTTAAACCTCACTGTAATTCATCCATTTCATGGCCTAATGTTCCATGATTTTTACAGATTAAAAGAAGGCATATTTATTTAACAACTTTCCATTAACCCTATATGCATCTTACTTCTATTCATTCACCATAAATGTCTATTTTAACATGCCATAAAGATCAAAAGATACTTACATGTTAAACCCTAATTTTCACCTCAAGGAATAAGCTTTCCTAGCCCTCCAAGGTTGCAAACAAAAGCCAAGAACAGGATGAAAGTAGAGAGGCTTTCAAATACGAGAAAAGAGCTGTAAAAGTTTGTCAAAAACTCAAAGTTATAGTGATTGGTGAAGGTGTCAATGAAGTGGGAGAGAAGAGGGGAATAAGTTGCAAGAAAAAAGGGACAGATGGTCTTTCATGTGTGTGTGTCGTGGGTGTGTATGACAAATGTCATACCACTTGTCAATTTAAGAGCCATGTTACATGTCCTCCTCTTATACTCCCAATTGTCACACAAAAACTAGTCCATTTGTCACCCATATTCTAGGCCATTTGTCACCTAATTGTTCCACCACTTGTCACTCATAATTCATGCCACTTGTCAAAACCAATGCCACTTGTCACTCAATCAATGGCTCCACATGGCACACTCTCATTGGTCCATTTAACCTATATTTTCATGTAACAATTTTACCTTACCGTGTAATATTTTTCCTAGACTAATTGCACATATCACTTCATAAATTCCTTAATTATAACAAGAAACTCCAAATTTTCCAAATGCAATTCATAAAATCAATAATTCAAAGCGTAAACATTTCACAATTCACTTCATAATCATATACAATCTTTCATACCCAGAGTAAACCAATTAAGTGCATGTACTATCATTTCAATGTTTTCTAAATCATAATTCATGTGTGTATGTGAATATGATGCATGTATATGAGTTAATTTTCATGTAATTCGCATATATTATGTCTTATATGACTTCCTATAGCATTTTAGTCTCCTAAGTGTGGTAATGGGTTATTATAATTCTCCCCCTTCAGAAATTTCATCCTCGAAACTCTTACCTGATTGGCTAAATAGGTGGCGGTAATGTTTCCTCATATTCTCCTCAGACTCCCACGTGGCTTCTTCATTCGAATGATTTCTCCAAAGCACTTTGACTAATAGGACCACTCAATTCCTCAATTGCTTCGTCTGATAGCCAATTATCTTCACTGGTTCTTCAACATAGCTCAAGTTAGTTATGATTTCAACTTCTTAAGTCGGTAATATATGTGTGGGATCTGGTCCATATTTCCTGAGCATATTCACATGGAACACATTTTGGATCTGTGACATTTCTGGTGGTAAGGCTAATCTGTATGCCAATGGTCCAACTCTCTTAGTGATCTCATATGGACAAACGTACCGAGGGCTCAACTTACCCTTTTTACCAAATCTTAGCACTCCTCACCAAGGTGACTCTCAAAAACACCTTATCTCCCACTTGGTACTCCATGTCTCTGTGATGTTGATCCACATAACTCTTCTGTCTATCCTGTGCCGCCTTAATTCTACTACGGATCAATTTCACCTTATCCACAGTATCTTTGATCAACAGTGGGCCTTCAACACTTCTCATACCTTCTTCATCCCAGTATAAGGGCGAATGACATTTTTTGCCATATCCTGCTTCATATGGAGCCATATCGATACTTTTGTGATAACGATTGTTGTAGGCAAATTCAATAAGAGCTACATATTGATCCCATGCTCCTTGGAATTTCAAAACACAAGCTCTGAGCATATCCTCAATAGTCTTAATAGTCCTCTCACTCTATCTGTCTGTCTGAGGATGAAATGTTAACCTTGTGCCTAATGCTACCTGTAAACTACCCCAGAATCTAGAAGTTAATCTGGGATCCCGATCCAATATAATAGACACTGGGACTTCATCTAACCTTGCTATCTCACTTACATATCTTCTGGTTAGCTGATCTAAGTTATTGTTCTCCCTCACAAGTAGGAAATGTGCCGACTTCGTCAATCTATCAAAAATGACCTATATAACATCATATTGCCTCGAGTCTTAGGCAAACCCAAAATAAAATCCATGGTAATCCTTTCCTATTTCCACTCCGGAATAGCTAATGATTGCAACTTCCCTACTGGAGCCTGATGCTCAACCTCAACTTGCTGATAAGTCAAACATTTAGTAACATATTCTGCCACTTGTTTCTTCATCCCGAGCCACCAGAAGTGCTGTTTCAGCGTATTATACATCTTGGTAGTACCCAAATGCATAGCATAAGCTGCCATGTGTGCTTCTTCTAGAATCTCTTTTCTCAAATCATCTACATCTAGTACATATAATCTCTACTTAAACCACAATGTATCATCTCTCAATTCAAACTCAGGGTTTGGCTTCAGTCTCAACTTCTGGATCCCTACTCTGAGCCTTTCTAATCCTCTCATGTAACACTGGCCTAAGCTTCAGTGTAGCTATCAAAGCCTTATTCTGCCCTACATTCAACTCAACATTAGGCGCTCTCAGTTATACTAGGTGTGGTAACCTTGATGTCTGAATCTGTGCCACACTGCTGTTGGATTTCCTACTTAATGCATCAACTGCCACATTAGCTTTACCAGGATGATACTCAATCGTGCAATCATAATCTTTAAGCAATTCAATGCATCTCTTTTGTCTCATATTCAACTCTTTCTGACTTAACAAGTATTTCAAGCTTCTATAATCAATAAATATATGAAATGTTTCACCATACAGATAATGTGTCCAAATTTTCAGAGCAAACACCACTGCAGTCAACTCTAAATCATGAACGGGATAATTGAACTCATGAGACCTCAATTGTCTCGATGCATACGCAATCACTTTAACATACTGCATCAAGACATAACCTAACCCCTGGTGTGAAGCATCACTGTATACTACATATCCTCCAGATGCAGATGGAATAACTAACACCGGTGCTGTAGTCAATCGGTGTTTCAACTCCTTAAAACTCCTTTGACAATCATCAATCCATATGAAGGTTACATTCTTCCTCAGAAGCTTTGTCAGAGGGGCTACAATAAAAAAAAAACCCTCGACAAACCTTCGGTAATATCTAGCTAATATGAGGAAACTCTGAATCTCAAATACATTCCTAGGTGCCTCCCACTTCATCACTGCCTCGATTTTCTTTGGATCCACTTGTATGCCCTGTCCAGACACTATGTGACCTAAGAATACTACTTGATCAAGCCAAAATTCACACTTACTGAACTTGGCATACAACTGCTTCTCCTTCATTGTCTGTAAGACTAGACTCAAATGTTTAACGTGTTCTGCTCTATTCCCCGAATACACCAAAATGTCATCTATAAACACAATCACAAAATGATCGAGGTAAGGCTGGAATACCTTATTCATCAATGCCATAAAAGCTACCGGAGCATTTGTCAACCCAAACCACATCATTAAGAACTCAAAATGTCCATATCTAGTCCTGAAGGCACTCTTTAGTACATCAACTTCGACTATCTTCAACTAATAGTACCCTGATCTCAGATCTAATTTGGCGAACACTTAAGCTCCCTATAACTGATCAAGCAGATCATCAATCCTCAGCAAAGGATACTTGTTCTTCACTGCCACCCGATTTAATTGCCTATAATCAATGCACAATCTTAAAGTTCCATCCTTCTTCTTTACAAACAACACTGGAGCTCCCCAAGGTGACACACTGGGTCTGATAAAATCCTTATCCAATAGCTCCTGTAACTGAGTCTTAGGTTCCTTAAGTTCTACGGGTTCCATCCTATAAGGAGGAATCGATATAGGAGCGGTACCTAGAACAAGGTCAATCACAAACTCCATCTCCCTATCTGGGGGTAAACCCAGTAAATCACTAGGAAACACGTCCGAAAAAACTCTTGCAATAGGAATATCCAGAACTATCTCCTCAGTCCGGGTGTCAGTCATATAAGCTAGGTATGCTTCACATCTACCTTGAATCAATCTAAGGGCACTCATTGAGGAGATCATTCTGGCCGACACTACTTGACTAACACCTTGAAATACCACTCTCGGCTGATTAGGAGATTCAATGGTCACTTCCTTAGTGTAGCAGTTCATTACTACCCTATGAGCAGTAGCCAGTCCATGCCTAATATAAATCGATCTCCGACAACTGCAATACTATCAGATAGACTTCTAACTCCACCTGAATAACCCAAATAATACAACTTTTACAAACCTCCCCGATCACTATAGTACTTCCTACTAGAGTATGCACTTCTAAACCATAATTCAATGTCTCTCTATCATAATGCAATTTAGATGCTAGGTGTGGTGCAATAAAGGAATGAGTAGATCCTGGGTCTATCAAGGCATTCTACAACATTTGGGGGGTCCTAAGCTTCCTGTCTGGTGATAGCATAAACTCCAACTTGGGACTGGTTGCTTCGTACCTCAGTTCCCATCCTGACACAAGGACTTGCAGAACTAGCTCTTCCTCTGCCTCGACCCCTCTGTCTTGTACCACTCGCTCTTCTCTACTGAATAGTAGCCTCAGTCAGCAATCCCCCTCTTACACCAGGTTATGCTCAAACAATAGCAGGACAATATCTAATCTGATGCTCCTAAGAACCACAACGCAAACAGACCCTGTTGCCTTCCAACATACCCCAATATGGCTCTTCCCACAATGCTCACAACTAGGCAATGACATATGTTGTATCTACCTTCCAAATGCCTGGCCCCTGCCACTACCAACCAAACAAATTTACCTCTTGGCCTAAAAACCCCAACTGTCTTGATCTTAACTGTGATCGTGACGGTTGACTCAGGTGTTTACCAAATCTTCGGTTAGATTCAGCTCGAAATTCACTAGGCCTCTTAATCCTGAATTCCTGCCTGTATACTCCTTGCCCATCTTTCAACAGTTGTTCAATCCGAATCGAGGCGACTCTCAGTTCCATGAAGCTGCTCAAATTAGTAATTTCCAACTTCATTCAGATCTCCATGTTCAAGCCATCTTCAAACAGTCGACGCTTATCTTCCTCAGTCGGGATCAAAGCAGCAGCATATCTCATCAATTCATTGAATCACACCTCATACTCGGCTACGGTAAGATTCCTTTGTTTCAGATCTAGGAACTCTTTCATCTTTCTATCCAAATATATCTTCGGCATGTAGTTCTCCTTAAAGACCCTCAAAAAGTCCACCCATGTAAGTCTGCAACGGCGGACCAAGCTACTCAAAACAGTCTTCCACCACTGGTAGGCTGGACCCTGAAGTAGTGAGACTGCGTAGTCAAACTTCTCATCAGACTTACAGTCCACCTGATCAAAGATCCTCTCCGTTTGTTCCAACCATCTCTCAACCTCGGCTGGGTCTGTGTTTCCGTAGAAGTCTACCACTCCCTGCTTCCTGGGTTTATCATACCTCCTTTCTCTCCTCTCAGGAACTCTCAGAGACATTTGTTCAAATTGAGGTATCAGACACTCCCAATTAGCTCCTACAGACTCAAGGTCAGCTAACTCAGTGACTCGGTCTCGTACGGCGGATGACCTATAAAAGACAGTAAGTGGGATCACTATACTAATCTCTCACGATATATCATGCCTAAATGCTCTTATTATCCCTAAAGATGCCAAACCATGCTCTGATACAAAAAATTGTAACACACCACTACCATAGAGTACATAACTGAACATCCAGTGGATATTCAAGAACATACCCCATGAGAATGCCATGTTAGAGTAGTCACATTCAGTCAGTATGGCATCATATGCAACACAAGTGTTTAGAGATAGTCAAATTTCTCATTTCATTAACAAAATATGTACATACACTGTTATCATATATTTACGATACAAACATCCATAAGTTTACTGTTTATTACAAATATGGTTCTATATAACATAAGATGTAACAAAACATCCTAACTAGACTCCAGATGTCAACTGACCAGACCTTTGAGCCATTTCCACTTCCAAAATTGACAGCACTAACTTCTACTGGCTATCCTTTGAAACCTAGGTCCCCTCGGTACCTGAAAATCAACGTTGCAATTTTGATGAGTTTTGCGAACTCAGTGAGCGAATAATTATCAATGTGCTCACTCCAAACATTACAAATATCATAAATGTATAATTCACATCATTCGGATTCGTTGGGTGTTTGATATCTAGTCACATCACACATCACATTTCACAGGAACATCATAGACCACAAATATTTCATATAATCATTCCAGGCAGTTCAATCATTCACTTCAATCATTCACATTATCCACATGTACATGATTCAACAATTATTCATAATTAAACTCATTAATGCGTGTAAAGATATAATGCAAATGCATATGAGACTCCACTTTCATTTTTAATTTTTTATGACCGAGGACCTATTTAACTGTCTCGTACCTTTTGTGAATACCAGGCTCATTCACATTCACATTTCAGATATTTTCCTGTACCCTTTATGGATATTGGCCTCATTGATAACTAAGCCTATGGCTCTTCTGTGCACATTCTGAGCTTTTAGCAACTTTTCATTAGGCCACTCCGGTCACAACTCCTTTATCTGATCATGCATAACCATGTAATGAAATGCAACAAATCACACAATTCTATCAATCACTTTCATTTCACATTTCATAATCGCTTATCACATCACCAGACCTAAGTCCGGCATTCAATATTTAGTTGTGCACAAGTAGCTCCACATTCACATACAATAGTCAACACTTCCAATACAGTCCTGATTATAGGTCTCCTCGAGTATCAGTATCTGGAATCATCACAATCAATAACAATTCACTATCTATAAGTAACAAGAAACAATACGACGAAAGTGAGAAAACATCTAGGTTGACTCATAGTACAGTCCAGATAAGCTATTGCCTCGATGACTTGGAAATGTCTAGGCACTGACGATCGTTCGGTGCTTCTATTCCATGCAATACACATATATGTACACATGACTCATTGTATAATCAAACAAATACTCATTCATGCACATGTATATGTCCAATGCATGCTCAATTGATTTTCCTTTATGAATAAGTTGTCTTCTTTTAATCATAAGTCTCTTTACAAGAGTCCAAATACCATGATTTTTGTGCCTCCTGAAACTAGACTTCCATTAGTCTTAATTTGTCCAAAAATTACACAAACAGTATCTCCCTTTAGAATACAATCATTATAATACAATCCTCATCCAAATTCTGTTCTATTTTCTCGTACGAAACAAACTGGCCACCAATGCTCAGATAACAATAAATCATTATCAAGACATCTTTTAGCCAAAATGTTTCACAGAGGCCTTAATGAGACATCAATTATCATTTTTCATGTTTTAAAATTTGACTAAATCGAGCTCTAAAGCCCTCAAAAATTAGGACATAATATAAGGTTCCTGCACATGGGTCTGTCATTGGAAGTGTTAAGAAAATAGCCATAACCCAAGTTCTAAACATCATTTTAACATGAAAGTTTCACTAAAATCAAGCTACGATCTATTTCTAAAACTTTGATTCTTTGATTTTCTTCAAATTTACACTTTAAGGATATGAAAATTTGATCGAAATAGGAAGGTCCAATTGAAACTCGAATTTCAACCTAGGGTTCTAACTTTCGAGATTCAAGAACACTTCAATAGCAACCATTTTTAACATAATTTCTCCATCATTTACACTTCAAACCTCACCCTAATTCATCCATTTCATGACCTAATATTCACGATTTTACACATCAAAATAAGGCATATTTATTTAACAACTTTTCAGCACACTCATCATCAACCCTACATGCATCTTACTTCTATTCAGTCACCATGAATGTTTATTTTAACGTGCCATAAAGATCAAAACATACTTACATGTTAAACCCTAATTTTCATCTCAAGGAATAAGCTTTCCTAGCGTTCCAAGGTAGCAAACAAAATTTTGTCGAAAACTCAAAGTTATGGTGGTTGGTGAAGGTGTCAATGGAGTGGGAGAGAAGAGGGGAATAAGTTGCAAGAACAAAAGAGAAAGATGGTCTTTCATGTGTGTGTGTCGTGGGTGTGTATGTGTGGTTAGGGAATAAGACAAATGTCATGCCACTTGTCAATCTAAGAGTGCTGCTACATGGCCTCCTCTCATACTCCCAATTGTCACACAAAAACTAGTCCATTTGTCACCCAAATTCTAGGCCACTTGTCACCTAATTGTTCCACCACTTGTCACTCATAATTCATGCCACTTTTCACTCATACACCAATGCCACTTGTCACTCAATCAATGGTTCCAATTGAGTTCCAAGTGGCACACTCTCATTGGTCCATTTAACCTACATTTTCATGTAACAATTTTCCTAAACTAATTGCACTTATCAATTCATAAATTCCTCAATTTTAACAAGAAACTCCAAATTTTTCAATTGAAATTCACCAAATCAATAATTCAAGGCATCCATATTTCACAATTCACTTCATAATCACATACAATATTTCATACCCAAAATAAACCTATTAAGTGCATGTACTATTATTTCAGTGTTTTCTAAATCACAATTCATATGTGTATGTCAATATGATCCATGTATATGAGTTAATTTTCATGCAATTCTCATATATTATGTCTCATATGACTTCCTATAGCAATTTAGTCTCCTAAGTGTGGTAACGGGTTATTACAGTACAGGTGTGCACTTGGAATACTATGTTTCTCAGGTTGATAAAATTTGTGTTACTAAGATTAGTTGGGTTTCTCTTGATATTATGTAGTTATTGTGTGATTGTTGTATGTGGTTATCAATCTTTCTATTAATGAATGTGAACAGTATAAGAAAAGCTATAACATTTTCTTTAGTTTTTGACACTAATACATTAGCTTGCAAGAAGCATATGGCATGAACAAAATGAAGCACGAACCTCTTATATTTATCTTGTCAAATATTTGTTTGTAATAATTCTCAAAATTCAATTTTACCTTCATTACTTAATATACCAATCATAATATCTCATATTGAATAGAATCTCGTCCTCATCATAACTAGATATCTGCTCACAGATTGGAGCTATCTGTCAAGAAGCTGGAATGCATGCAGTACGAAAGAACAAGTACTTTATACTTCCAAAGGACTTTGAGAAAGATTACAGAGTCAATGTGAAGATAGTCTGACATTAACTTCTAATTCTATAAATGATGAAGAGTTGTTGAAGTACATGTAATTTTTCTTACAATTTTTTAGGATTGTAAAATTCTCTTTTGTATTTTGTAACAATAAAAGCATATGTAATTTATTTCTGTATTTTAAATATGTTCAATGTTGAATTTTACAAGTCCTTATGGACTATATATTATATATAAATGTCATCTTTTTGTCATTAATTTACCTTTGACAGTATGTACTTAATTAAGATGTACATTAATATCTATATATTTCTTTTAATGTATATATAGATGTTGCCTGTATAATGATAAGAGCTTGATTTATTATAAATTGTTGTCTAAAATTTTTTCATTTTGTTGCCTTATAAAGACTTAAAAGTGTTGCAATATCTATTTAATATTGTTGCTATAGTTTGAAACTAATGTGTTGCCTTAGTCAAAACTTAAATCAACATTTTTTATTTTGTTGCCTAATCAAAAATTATGTTGCTTTAGACTTATTGCAGCACCACTTCTTGTAACGATATGAATTCTGTTGCCTTAAACCAAAGGCAACGATAATTGTACTTATAACAATGCTTTTGCCTATTGCTTAAAGCACTTTTTGCTATAGTGTTTTAATGATTTGCTGGACTGTAGAGACTCTTATGGTATGCTAGTAGCTGACCTTTAGTCTACTAACAATTAACCATAAGGTTTCTAACCAAATTACTCAAGTTAAATCTTATAGTAGTGCGTTATTGATTTATGAGTCCGTTTATTAGGTTTGACCCTAATCTAGAAGATTTATATCATCTTATCTCTAGGGTTGTAATCAACTCTTTCCAATTACCATGCATCCATTCAAACATAGGATTTCTCAATTGCTATGTATGAAATCAAATTATGATATAATATTTTAGAACACTAGAACATAAATAAAACAAGTAATTGGATTGCAACAAATCAATCAATCAATTACATTAATAGAAAAATCAACACATGTAAGGTATCAAAACTGGGTTCATCTAACCTAAACACTAACTAGACATTTAGATACATATAATCGAACACGAAATAAAACATACATTGAAAGAAAAACAAATACAAAACAACGGGTTCATAATTCTAAATCTCCATGATTGTCTTTTATCAAGTATTCATGTGATGTAAAGGTATGATCTTATATTCTAATGGATCTTGCGTGATTTCTTCTTGTTTTCCACTTCCCTGGACCAAAATCATCCTTTTTAGATGTTCTCCATGTCTAAAAGTTGCCTCCCAAAGTCTCCCCCTTTCATTAGCCACTGAAAACATCTTTTTATATTAAAAAATAGGGTTTCTGGGACTAGATC
>JAOQMM010000002.1:21614839-21632817 GCA_027563515.1 Erythroxylum platyclados
ATCACCGAAGTTGTGTTAAGGGGGTGTTTTGCCCACCAAAGTTGTGCCAATCGGATGTTTCACACGAACTTATGCGCACCGGTTGTTTTGAACACAGAAGTTGTGCCAATCGGATGTTTCGCATGAACATGTGCCAACCAGTTGTTTCGCACGATAAAGTTGTGCCAACGTGGTGTTTCGCCCATCGAAGTTGTGCCAACGGGATGTTTCACCCACGAAAGTTGTGCGAACGGGCTGTTTCACCCAATGAAGTTGTGCCAATGGGGTGTTTCGGCCACCGAAGATGTGTCAACGGGGTGCTTCCCTAGCAAAGTTGTGCCAAAGTTATGTTTCACCCGCCGAAGTTGTGCCAATCGGATGTCTCACACGATATTGTGCCAACGAGCTGTTTCGGCCACTAAAGATCTGCCAATGGGGTACGCCAATAGGCTGTTTCACCCATCAAAGTTGTGAGAACGGTGTGTTTCGACAACTGAAGTTGTGCCAATAGGTTGTTTCACCAAATGAAGTTGCGCCAATGCATTGTTTCGCCCATCGAAGCTGTGCCAACAAGGTGTTTTGCCCACCGAAGTTGTGCCAACGAGATGTTTCGCCCATCGAAGTTGTGCCAACACGGTGTTTCCCCCATCGAAGTTGTGCCAATGGGCTGTTTGGCTCATCGAAGATGTGCCAACATGGTGTTTCAGTCACCTAACTTGTGCCAATGGGGTGTTTCACCCACCGAAGTTTTGCCAACGAGCTATTTCGACCATCGAAATTGTGCCAATCGGATGTTTCGCATGAAATTGTGCAAATGGGTTGTTTCACCCACCAAAGTTGTGCCCACCAAAGTTGTGCCAACAGGCTGTTTTGACCACTGAAGTTGTGCCAAAGGCGTGTGCCAACGGGCTGTTTCGCCGATCGACGTTGTGCCAACGGACTGTTTCGCCCACCGAAGTCGTGCCAACGAGCTGTTTCGCCCACAGAAGTCGTGCCAACGGGGTGTTACGACCATCCAACTTGTGCCAACGGGTTGTTTTGCCCACCGAAGTTGTGCCAATTGGATGTTTCGCGCAAACTTGTGCCAACAGGCTGTTTCGCCCATCAAAGTTGTGCCAACGAGCTGCTTGGCCCATTGAAGTTTTGCCAAAGAACTGTTTAGCTCACATGGGGCAAACCTAAGCCTATTTCAAGTCTTCATGTATTAATACCAACTCTTTATTGGGGAGCTTATTGATAAAAACCACGTTCAACATACCAACTTAGGAAAACTTCAATGGAACTTCTCATATGGTGAGAATCACCACTTGCTAGCTCAATAACATCAACAAGCATCTAAACCCTAAGATTTACTTTATTTCTCTACCTTCTCAGAGTGCATGTACAAATACTTTGCTCGACCCCTCTTGACTTTCATCATACATCATCGTTGCAATCTGAGTGAGTACAACAAATCTTAGCATAGGATTATAATGAAATCAATATACAGAAACACAACCTGATTTATGTTTTAAGTCAACAGCGCAATGTTGTTCTGGTCAAACTTTTTAATATCAACTCAACAAGAATCATTCAAAATGAAAAATGGTACACAGAAAACCTTTCAAGTTCATAGTATCTATTTTCAAGACGCTTGAACCATACAGGGCTCTCTCCTCATTCTTCATTCTAAAAGTAAAAGTATAGCACGATCTGATCTAATGGTTCCCTAGTACTAAAAAAAAGCAGACGGAAATTTTATTAATTTTCTTCCAATGTAGGACGAATAATTGAGATTATTTGGGAATAAAAGTCAATCACCATGAAGCTATAACAGAGTAATTAACTTGGAATACATCTCTAAAATATCCTCAGAAAACCAGCTAAGACATTCCAATAATTCTAATATTTAACAAAAAAAAATTACATCAGTCAATCTTTTGTGGCCTGCTCTTCATCTAGGCTTGGATTGCCCTACAAAAGGAAGAAGAATATATTTTTTATTTCTCAAGGGCCAATGTAGAGAGAGCTCAGACTAACGAGAGAAATAAACCCAAAATCTTGATGCAGAGATAATCTATGTTTACAGCACAATGGTTTTAGGGCTCAAGATCTTCCTGTTATGGACCAACTACTCAACCCTAGGCCTGCAATGCTTCTCTAGACACCTAAGCCAAAAAGACTTCTAAATTATCAGAATATTAGTTTTTGATATAATATAAACAATACAAAATAAGTGGCCTTCACACCTATAGATGCACAAGGAGATTAACTTAAGCATTAGCGTGTTATATCTGTTTAGTTCATTATTTTTCTGTAATAGTTTAGGGATTGTTTTCTTTAATAGTCACTTCTATACAATTTTAATGTTATGATCTATTAAGGAAGAAAAGAACTAGATTTTTCAGAAATTCTCAATTTTAAGTTTGGGATGTGATGCTTTCTTTCTGAGATTGATTCTAGATATTGAAGTAATATTTGAAACCTAAAGGTGACACCATGAACCAATTCGATTGATTTGATAGACTAGTTTGTTTCAAATATTATGAGTGATTCCTAATTCTTATTACAAAACCTAGGAGTTGTTCGTAAACATACATTGTTTTTATCTCTTCAATACTAAATTCCAGCAAATATAAAGCTTATTTAAAGTTAAATAGCTCTAATTTGCAGTTTATGTCTTCCATCAAATCATAGATATATACTCATTGTCTTACGTTAGTAAATCAGAAGAATGTAAGCACAGAAGGCATTTAATAAAAAACAAATGATCCTATGCTTTTGAGTAACATAATGCTAAGATGTCCACATGCTCCGATGTAGAATACTTGGTTCTTAATTTGAAAGCATTTTTCTTTTCATTCTTTAAGTTTCAAGTTTTATTAATTAAGTAAACGAACCATCCGCGCAACAAGCCAACAAAAGAAATCAAAACAATGAAGATCGCAGCTTTACAATCGCAGTGGACTTACATGTAACAACTAACAAGAAAACTCTCCTCAATCATCAAAAAACGAATCAATCACCTTTACTTATTTCTCAGCCACCTATTCAATATCAAGCCCCATAAAACAAAATGAGACATCCACATATAATCAAAGGATCTCTATGCACATAAAGGGTAATGGGTGCTAAGATTAACCTTCAGGAGTCCAACCATAGCTACGGGGAGAGACGGAGAGCATCGAAGTTAGCAATGCAGATGCAGTAGCGGTGTGATATGGAATCATCGTTTCCACGCAGCAGCTCAGTTCAACTGGTGACCTTCGAAACCCAATAAAAAAAAGAAAGTAAAATTTTAGTAATCAAACTTCAAGTTTTCGAACAGGCTCTGAAAGTCGATGAAAAAGAGAAGAAAGACGTATAGGTCAGATTTTGTTTCACCTGAAAATGCGAAGAGATAGTGGGCTCTGTTTAGAGATGCCAAATGGAGAGGTAGCAGGTCTGAGTCCGGGTCCAACTCTAGTTCTACTGCCGGAGGCAAGTCTTGCAGCCGGAGAGATTCTGATGGCGGTGGATCGAAGAAGAGATCTGGCGGCTGCTGAGGCAGACATAGCTGACGGGAAAGGTTTTTCGAGGGTTTTGGGCTATGAACTATCTGGTTGCAGCCGAGTAAATTATACAACTTATACTTGGTATTTTATATTTATATTTTAAATAGGTATGTATTATATTTAAATTATATAAAACTAAATTTATTTTAAAATAATATTATTTACTATAAAAGACTTTATTTGTTTCATGATTCTTTCGATTTTGTCTATAATTTATGTAAATTATCAATTAATTATTGATGCAAATTAATGTCATTATTAACAATTATTAATTAATATAAATTGATGATCAATATTCTAAGAATTTTAAATAATTTTTTATCAATTTTATTATAAATTTTAAAAAATAAATATGTTTATTAGCCTAAACTTCAAATGTGAGATCTTTTTTAATAAAAAAGTGATCTGACAATTTTAATATTAGTTCTGATTATATATTTATATTTTGGTAATAATTTTTTATATCTTTATTTTTAAAATATATTTTCATTGAAAACTTCTAAAACTCTTAAAAAATTATGAATTGAAATTTTAGTAATTAAATAATTTTCAATTCTAAAAATATTTATTGTTAAAAAATTTATAATTCTTAATAATTATATAACTTTTACATAAAAATAAAATAAAATTATTTGAAACTTTTTTTTTTATAATTTTTATAAATTATAAAATAGATGAAACTACACTTAATCAAATACATAAATATTTCAATTGTGAAAAATCACTTTTTAAAACTCTTATACATTATAAAATCAAAAAATTTTAAAAAATGAAAACCTAACAAAATACATAAAGTATGTATAAACTAATACCTAATAAATTAATAGCCTCTATTATATAATAAATTATTATGATTTTCGACTTTTAATAGGCTAAATCAATAATTTCAATTATTATCATATTGACACTTTAAAAAAAACTTATATAACTATTTGGTCATATTCTTATTATAAATCAATAATTTGCTAAAATTACAAATTTATCTACAATTAACTATAATATTTCTTAAGATGTGCCTTTATTGCATTTTTTTCTTAAAATTGAAATTTAGCTGGATTCAATATAATTTTTCTTCTTGCATCTAATAGTTCTAAGGTTGAATTCTTGAATTGCAGTAAGTATAATTAATGTTTAGATTCCAAAATTCATATTGAGTTGATCAGATCAATAAAATGTAATACATTTTAGTTAATTAAATTTATATTTGTTAAATTGTGATTATATTATAAATAGTAATTTATAAATTATAAATGTAATTATTACTTTTCTTAATGAATAGATTTTGTATGATCCAAATTTTATTAATTTTGTAGAGGTTAACATTTTTATTTAATACCAAAACTAAAAAAATCAAAAAAAAATTAAACATGCTTTTAAAAATGTTAACCCAATAATTTGTAGCCTTTTAAACCTTCTCCTTTTATTAGATAAATTATATTCATTATCTCTTTTTAAGTCCTCAGTGTAAGACTATCACTTTGTAAACTTGTGCATGCATTTAAATATTATAATTTAAAGTAAATTATTGAAATTAATGTAAAATTTACTTTTTACACTTTAATATTTGAACTCTCATTTATATCAAATATAGTTCTAAATTAAACTTTATTTCATGACTAACATTAATTGAGTTGACGTGACTTGTTATGTATATTCTCTCATTGTTGTGTTTCTCTTTATTATTATCAAACATAAACTCTCTCTGTTTTTTTTTGGAAGAATTCCTTATTCTTATTGTTGATAATCTCTTCCTTATTCTTTTCTCTCTTTCTTTAATGGTGTTTTAATTTTAATGAAGGTTTCATTGAATATGTTCTTATTCTCATTAAAATGTTATTTTACCCTTAATTCTAGTTTTTGGTTTCTTCAAATTTTGCAATTCATTAAGAAATTTGAACTTCATTTGTATGAGTTTAAGGAAATAAAGTCTTTAAGTAACAAAATGAAAAAACAAAATTAAACAAACAAATTTTTTGGTTTTCTAATTATAAAATTCAATCAAACATATTATTAGTTTCAATTTTATTTTGTTTTTAAGTTTTATATTCTTATTTATCAGATTTATTTAAAAAAATGTGTATTGTTGACAAGGATAAATATTTCTAGCCTATGTCCCATAGATCTATGGAATTAAATTTGAATGCCATACACTTGTTAATATGCCTTTAGATTGGGTTACTTATAAGGACTTTTAGAACTTCTCAATAGGGTTATGCAATGTGGCTTCTAACTTGGATTTAGTAGTTTGCATTATATAGCCTTTCACATGTTGAATAAAATTTGTTAGAGGTCAAGTTGGTCTAGGCTTAAGGTTGTTTGGGCCTAACTTGAAGCCTTTTATAGGTGGCCTAAGCCCAAGCTCAATAGAGTTTAAGATGGTCTAGTCAAGTTTGGGCTCCTCTATCATGCAATTGCTTCTTCTTCTTTTTCGAGCCTTCTTGATCCTTCAAATCTTTTATTGTCTTCTCCAGATACTTGATCTTATTAATAAGAAGGGAAGAAGCTTAATGGAGAAGATAGAAAATGGTTGTAACAATCATGAGAATAAGAAAATTCAATCCCCAACTAGATTTTAGTCATGGATCTAGTGAGAGAAAGTGTTCAATCCCAAAAAATAGGAAAGAGAATTGAGAGAAAGTTATTGTTCACAAAATTCTTATAATCTTCAAACAATACATTCATTTAAATGAGGACTTAAATTTTCTAGTTTTTTTAAGAAAATTGGCCTTATTCTTCAACAAAATAAGAAGAAAAATTGATAATGTAAGGTGCAAAATGTTAAGTAAATGCATGGAAAATAGTAAAGGTAAATCATTCACCAAAGGGAGAGACAACACCTTCCACCAACATTAGATTTTCTATGTTTTGAAAAAGAAGTAAAGAGTCAAACCACTATGGTTTTCAACAACAAAAGATCAGACGACACAAATAAAGAAACCTAAAGAGGCAAAACCTATCGGGCTTTGGGATATGTCAAATAGTGAAGATCAAGCCCAATTTTAAAAGTTAAAAGAAATTCAAGCTCAACATAGTATTTAGTCAACTCAAATTAAGGCCATTACATTCAAATCAGTCGGGTTAAGCCAATCGAATTGGGCTATTATTATCATCCCTATTTTCAAACTCTTAATAGACCTGTCATGTTAATTATTCATTGACTATTCGTTTAATGAGCATAACTCCTCATATTTGGAGATTATGATCGAAGTACTATTGCTTAAAGTATTTAGGCATAATGACCAATAGTTATCTTCCTCTAATAATTTTAACAAAGATGTCAGAGCAATTAGTTAATAACAATTAACTAGTTATGTATGATATTAATATAAAGGACCACGATAAAAGGCATGTCTCACACCAAATTTTAAGCCCTTAAACATTAACTTAGTTTGTCTATGTACTTTATATTATCCACCTCTAACTTGAGTATTAGGGTGGCTATAACAACAAACTTCCCTAGCTCCCTTAATAATTTCTCTGTTTTATATGCCTTTTTCAAGTTATCTTTGGTAAGTAGAGCAAGGAAGAGTACCAATTTAACCTGCATCATTTAACATTATTTATAAGAACAAACTTATATATCAATTGAATTTATAATTCATTCCCTTTTCCAGTTTTTAAAAAAGACTTGACATAATGCACGATAGGAACAATGCATGTTTAATGCCATAGAGAAACACTCTATAATGACAATAGGTATATGATTTAAAATAAGGATTAATAGTACCCTTTATGTCTTGCATAAGACAAGGCTATATATATTGCCTTATAGCCTCATTGACTTGCCTAAAGGTAGTTTGTATATGCTTGAATGCTTTTAGGACATGTTATTTTATTCTTTAGTTACAAGGGATGTCACTATTTATGGCATCTTATGCCTTGAATAGATAGGTTGCACATATGCTCACAAGTTTGCTTAAGATAAAGTTGTCGTTAGGGATGGCAATAGGCTCTGGTTTGATTCGACCTAACACCCATTGTAAAATATTAAGCCCAATCTAAAACTTGATCAAACTTGAGTTCATTTAAGCTACAACAAAACAATCTCGTTTTGTTATAACTAACCAAAACAACCTCATTTTGTTCTTTAGATTTTAAACCTATAGACAAAAAATATGATCTTTTAGTCATTTATAGAAAAACGACATTGTTTTGATAGTCAAAGTTGGGCCTTTTGGGTTTTTGGGCTTTTAGAATGGGATTTAGTCTGATCACCTCAGTTGAAGCCTAGGTCAAAGTTCGATCACCTCGAGTCTGGCCATGTCAATATTGTTAACCCTAGTCTTGTAAGCTTGCCCAAAACAATCTTGCGAAGAGTACTTCTAATTGAGTTGAAAATATGGACATATAATTTGCCTTTGGCACTAACTAAAATATATTACAAAGTTTTTTATTGTAATAGCTAACATATTTAATCATGTGGAGATTTTTTTTACTTTGGTGGTGTCAGAAACATCAATATAAAGTGTTGGTCATGATGATACACAATAACAAGATGAATTGTGTGTTTACAATTTTATAGGCTTTTTGAAACAAAGGAATGAATTGTTTATTCAAATGATTAATTATAACATGCATATATGAAATTAACAAAATAATCTCAATAATAACTAAAAAGAGTAAGGAAAGAGAGACAAACCAATTTATAGTAGTTCAATTAAACAATCCTTATCATACATCTACTCTCTAATCTCTATTTAGGAATTTACTATCATCTTCTTTTATAGGCAAAAACAAAAAAAATCCTTTTGCAAAAATCTTTTTGCATATGTGTATTCTTTTGAGTGAAAAGGAATCCTTACATGTCTCCCTTTCCTAGGGTGAAGAAAAATCATTTTACATATTTTCCTCGCCATAACTGAAGAGATGTTGTATCAATTTAATTACTTTCTGTTATAGCAACTAATGGCTCATATTATGCTCACATATACATGAATGTAATGAAACTCTCTCAAAAGCTTCATAAGCTCCTTTTAGTGCCAAAGATCCTTTCCATAGAAAAGAATTGCAAATTTAAAAATATCAAAATTAGATATGTTTCTTTAAATTTTGTATATCTTTTCATTTTAAGTAAACATTTGCTAATTTTTTTCATGTTTAGCTATGTTATTTCATCTTAATCATATTTTTATTTCTTTTTTAGAGTTAAATTTAGTTTTAAGGAAAATTAAGGGTTAATTTGATAGAAAATAGGTTTAATTGAAGAGGTTTGTAAAATGTGGGAGCCAAATTCAAGGAATTATAAAGTAGAAAATAAATGAATCCTAAGAGGAACCTGGTTATAATGATGGGAGGACTTATTTTTAAAGGGCAAGAATTTAGGAAATGTTTTGAGAAAACATAAAAAAGAACCTCAAGGGACTTGAACATAAAATGGTATTGGCAAGGGGGTAGAGAGGCTAGAAAAATACCAAAGAATATAAACATCAGACAAGAGAAAAAGAAAGGGTAAAAACGAGAGGGTATGAAGCATTAAACACCAACACCTAAGTATAAGAGACTTTCTCCAATTGATGCATGAAATAACATTGACAATGCAGACATAAGGAAAT
Source organism: Erythroxylum platyclados (assembly GCA_027563515.1). NCBI lineage: Eukaryota > Viridiplantae > Streptophyta > Magnoliopsida > Malpighiales > Erythroxylaceae > Erythroxylum > Erythroxylum platyclados. Next base: position 21,623,904 of record JAOQMM010000002.1, read on the forward strand.
AAAACATGATCAAAAAGTGAAGCAAAAAGGAAAATGACAACCGACTGAGGATAAAATATGAACATACTTTAAAGGTAACAACTATCTCACCAGAGCTTAGAAAGGAAGATTTCTCGCCGGTCGTTTGTCCACAATTTTGTTTCTCATTGGCATGTCTCTTATGGCATGGATTGAAGTCTCACAATCTTTAGAAGCAAGATAATCTAATGGTCCAAAATCAAAAGCATTGCATTTTTTTATAGACATAAACTAATTCCTAGATTTCTTTTTACTGTAAATTGCCACTTTAGAGCCATTGATTCCTACATATATGGTTTTGTTTTTATTTATGATTTCTTTTCTTTTTTGATAAGTTTCTTTTTTTTTCTAACTGATGCTTTATTCTTTGCTTATAAAGGATTGAGGTAAGAGAAAGTTTCAAGTGCATTGCACCAGTCTCAGATAAAACACACTACATTTTGGTTCTTTTCTTTTGTTAGTTCATCATTTCCTTATAAATTGCTTAATTTCTTTCTGGTGAATTTTATGCTTCTTTTTTCTTTCTTTCTCAATGTCGTTCATTAGAAGTATAAAGTCTTGAAAGACCCTAGAAAACCAAAATAAAAAAAGATGGTCAATTAATTCTAGAGGTAAAATCTCAATTGTTTTAATCTTTATTGTTCATAAATTTATTTTATAATGAATAATATTTATAGGGATAAATTCTATTTACACTTTTGGTGCTAATAATAAAATATCTAAATTCGAGGAATATTGGTGAATGCCAATTTATTTCAATAGTTGTTTTAATAAATTAAATCATTGATTATTTGATTCTAAATTCCTTACATTTTTTTAAATTATTGGTCATGGATTGAGTTAGGATCGTCTTATTATTTATGGGTTTTGTGATAAATCATTACATTAGTCTAGTAGTTTTGATTCTTTTATTTTCTATAACCCTTACAATGTTTCTAAGTATATATTTATTGCTAAATTTATTCTCTAGCTTTTCATGCATGTCCTCATTATTGTTTTGGTGCTAAAACTATTTTTAGGGTTTGTTCATCATATTTGAATGCCTAAAGAGCTTGATTTATTTTGGAAAATTTGGGTTTAGGGTTGGGATTTTAATATAAATGTTTGGTTCATATTTAGATTAATTATCAAATTTGTTTTTTAAGCCCATTTTTCATTTTACTTTTTAACCTTGGAATTTTTCTGTCCTTTAAAAGTGTGGCTTGGGCTTTGTTTTATCATATTACTATCTCTAAAACCACATACAACTTAGATTAAGTATAAGGTTAAGAAGGGGTTTAATTATGAGCATTAAGCTCTTTTTGTGATATTTATGAATTGTCTATATATTAATTCTACCTTTTGTTTTCTTTATATGGATCCTAATTTAACTAAAATTCGTCACATGTGTTGGTTTTCTCTAAAGTGAAATTTGTACATAGTATAAACGTACTTAATATAAAATTCACAATTAAAATTAATTTAAAAGAAATTATTAATGAACATTTTTTTAGTTTCGTTTACATGATTATTTGTATGTGATCTAAAGGAGGGAAGAAGTTGAGAGAAAGAGATTAATAATTTAAATGAAACGAGACATGGTAATTGATAAAACTAAAGGCAAAAATTAGGAATTTCATATATAAAATTAAAGTTCCCTCTAATTTGAATAAAAAAATCAAAGCCTAATTTGAATAGTGTAAACAAAAATTAAGGCATAATATATATTTAGTTAACTATAAATTAGATTAAGAAATAGAAACAGAAAACAAAAACTACTTTTATGATTTTCATAATTTTTTAAAACCGAAAGAAACCAAAACCAAAAACAGAAACAAAAAAACTTAAGGGCTTATAGTTTTACTTTCAAATTTTGTAAATAACCTGTTTGTTTATATTTTATATTTTATTTTTTATTTTTATTTTCAAATTCAGAAAAAAAAACTTGTTCGTTTGAGGTTTTTTTTTTCTAATTTTAGTTTTTGTTTCTTCCAGTTTTCAAAAATTATGAAAATAGTAAAAATAGTCTTTTGTTTTTTGTTTTTGTTTTTCATAATTTGATTTACTATTAACTAAATATATATTATTTAATTATTTAATAGTAATTATTAATAAGAACTATGAATAATTTAATTTAATAATTAATATAAATTATGAATAATTTAATTTTACTTAATAATTTATTTAATCTTTTTAATTAAATTAAATTTAAAATATCTTCAAAATATAGTAAATTTCAAATAAAATCAAAATTTTATTTTAAATTATTTATTTTAATAAAATAAAATAATTTTTATTAAAATTTGTTCATAAATATTATATAAGAGCTTAAAATAAATTTATTTAATTAAAGATAATTTATCTTTATGTTTTATCTAATAAGTAATTATTATCTGCGATAAACATATAATTACATTGAAATTAACAACCAAAAAAGTTTTTGTTCTTATAAAAACTACAACAACAAAAAAAGTAGAACTAAAAGACCCCTTATTGTCCACTTTTCCCTACACCAAGCTCACTGCTCGTCTCCTCACAGACGCTCATTAGCTTCTCTCCTCACCATTGCTCGTCAACTCCTTTTCTCATCGTCATTTGTTAGATCATCTTCTCACTACCATCGTCAGCTCCTTGTAAGTTCTTCTACTACCCATTCTCTAACTTGTTATCTTGAATTGTGAAAGGCTCTTTGGTGATGATAATGCTTTAATGTGCTGCTTGCTTTTTCAAGTTTGCTATGCTTATACCACTTTAATGTGATCATAAGTTAGGTCTAATGGTTATAGAGGCATCAATAACTATGAAGTTAGTAGAATCAACATGAAAGTGTCATCGGAAAATTTTACTAGAATTTTGTTATAGCTTAGTTGGTCTCAAATCATCTTGTAAAGTATGATCTGAATGTGTTTCAGAATTGGTTGGTTTTAAATGGGATGCAGTCTCTTCTGATAAGCACAATGTGAATGTTTTTCAACAAGTTACTTTCAGTCTTGAAAAATATGTTGCAATATAAACCAAGGAAAAAAAACATTATTCAACATGATGTTTTTGAATTATGAATTTTTGTAAATGATATTAATGGTAAAAGTATAAAAAGGAATTTGATGGCTAATGTATTTATGTTTTCTATTTACAAAAGGTAATACTCGGGTTTATTTCCCTATGATATTCTTTAGTGCAACTTTATCAGAGTCGATAAAAGTTGAAATTTTAATCATTATGGCTTCATCCATTACAAGGATTTTAAACTGGACAATATGCTATATTAACGAGACACCTTTACAGTTTAAGTTGATTTCGAACATCCCCTTTGCAAAATTTATCTCTTAGTTTTAGACGCCTTCATAAAACGAAGTGACCTTCTGCAAAATTTTGCTCTTGGTTTTAGACACCTTCATAAAAAGAAGTCCCTATTTCAAATATTTACTATCACTGTTATGTAATTCAAATATCCACATGGGCATTGAATATGGAAAATTTGACTTGTTTGTAGATTTTAAGGTGAATTTGATAGACAATGAGAGAAGGACTCAAAACATAGTATCAACACGATAATATGTTACTCCTCGTATTCCAATACATTATATTTATTTCTAAAAAGATTTTTCACCTAACCAACGTAGCTCCAATACACACTCATATTCATTTCATGTTTAAAATGAGAACATTTTGTGTCTCCAAGATTTTGTAACATCCTATCATATTCATCCTATATTAGTTAACATAGTGGTAACACGGACCCTTGTCCCTCCTTTGTTGGTAGTGATTTATTATGTAAAAGATTTAGAAAGGAAGCTTAAGTCTTCATGTTTTCAAAGGAGCTACGATTAAAAAAATAAAGGAGATTTCTCATGACTGAAACACCAATCTAGAGAAAAAATTGGGAGCTAAAAAAATTTCTAAGATTAAGAGGAAGATAATCTTGGAGAAAAAAAAAGAAAATCAATCAAGATTCATTAAGAACTTTTAAGAAACAAGTTATGAGAACTTAACTTCTTTATTGTTGATTATTGGTTTTCTTTGATTTAATATGAACTAATTGAGATATAGATCTAGATGGATAACCATTAAAATTTGTATCTTGAGCTAATTTCTTTGGTTTAATGAACAAGATTCTAATTTATTAAGATTTGTTCATGGTTTTATATTATGATAGATTGCAGTAATGAATGTAGAAGATTTAATATTCAGATTTGTATAAAGTACTCAAATAGCAAACCCAAAAGGTTCTATATGAATCAGGTCACAATATGAATAATAAAGGTTAAATAAGTTCCTAGCTATAGGTTTGACAAGCATTTATAAGTTAGGAATAAACCTATCAAGAGATTTCATAGATCAAATTAATGCATTCTTAATGAGTTATGATGTGAGAGAAATTTCGGTAAAAAAGCTTAAGAATAGGGATTGTAAATGTCTTGATATCGTGAATGTGAAATTATATATCTAGAATTCTTATCAGTCTATAAAGCTAAAGTTGATCATTAAATGGGGATAAATTCAAGCATAACAAAGTTCTAGGGGAATTCCTATCTATATCATATTATTTAATTAATTACTTATTCTTAGTTATTACTTTACTTTAGTTTTCTAAATTGTTATTTCATTTTAGTTAGTTACACTTATCAATCAGTCATTCACTTATTTAGATTAGATAATAAAAGGATAGTAATTATTAGTAGTCACAATCTTTATAGGATAGAAACTTGACTCACTAAGAATATACTACAAAAAACGATAAGTACACTTACTTGTGGGATTTCTTTAGTACTTCTCTTTGTGTTTTGTTTATATCATATTAGTGATTACAAAGACATCCATAGAATTTTAGCCTTGAAAAAATGGAGTACATAGGCAAATTAAAAGAGATTCAATAGAATTTAAGTAATTAAAAGAGATTCAATAGAATTTAAGTGAAGTACCAAGAACAAGGAGGAATAATATCAAGATTTAAGTAAATCATTTTAATCTTTCTTTTAACCTTGTTAACCATTTTAATGAATTAGGAGATCAATCATTGCAAGATCATTTGCACTTAGAGCATATTACATGTACTTTGTCATAAACAAGAGGAAGTTTGGGAAGATATCAAAGAAAACCCTTTTGATACATTAATTAAAATACTTTAGGAAAATTTTGAAATAGTTTTACATTAATAAATTTTCAAATATTCATGTTTTGATTTTTGAAAGAACTTGAAAAGATTTAAAAAAATTTGTTTCAAGAAGTTCTATGGTGAATTGGGTGACTAATATTAGGTTTTAAATAGACTAATCGACCAATATAACAATATTGTTGACTAGTTTCTTTTAAAAAATATGTATCTTAAGCTTGTGACCATATTGGTCGAGCAATGTAAAATGTCAGTTGACTAATATACATAATAATTAATACATTAATCAACCAATATGTAGAATGGTAACCCAGTACTATTATTACTAAATGTTATAATAGCCAACTTTTAATTTTAATTACTATTTAAATTTATTTTGAGTATAACTAGATTATGTATAAGTTGTGAGAGGTTAGTTGGGCAAACTAAAGAGTTACTAAGAGCATTTAGAGGTAACAAAGTGAATATGTGCATTAAATAATACATATTAAGCCTTTATTAATTGGTACAAGTAAGAGGAGTTTTTTAAGTTGTATAATCTTTGGAAATTGGAAAATTGGAGAATTTTATTAGGATTTACTTTTTACGGGTTCCACCTGACCTTAAACAATATTTATAACAGGTAACTCTTCACCTATAACAAAGTAAGATGATTATAAGGGTTTCTCTTTATTTGTGACAAAGAAGATACTGCTTGGAGAGTTGCTCTTCACCCATTAAAGGAAGAAGGTCGTGACTTTTCAAATGGAGCTACATGAGTGGACTTAGAAGGTTATTTGGTTGAACTACTATAAATCATTTTATCTCTTTTCCCCTATATTATATATGAATAATTCATTAAAATAGGCAATCCATTTATTAGTTTAGAAATACATAAAAAAAAATAAAACACACACAATTCACCCTCTCTCATGTGTCATTCGAGGACTAACACTAGTAATAAAGATATTATAAAAATAGACCAAATAGGTTGTTTGGTTTATCCCAATCCATATACATAGAAAAGTGATAAAAAGGTTTAGTATGGAGAATTCCAAGAGGGAATTGTTGCCATGTTGCATGAAATTTCTCTGTCAAAGGATATATATCCAAAGAAACATGAAGAGAGAGAAAAAATAGATTGTATTTAATATGCTTTGGTTATTTGATTAATCATGTATATCATGAAATGCATAAGATCAAATGTTTCTATGATTTGGGTATGACAAGCATATATCAAGTCAATCCTAAAAAAAGTTACTAACTTTTGAGAAGAACATCTCAAAGTCCTAAAAAAAGTTACTAACTTTTGAGAAGAACATCTCAAAGTACTTAAGAAGATAATATGTTTTCTTGGTCTTTAGAGCAGTTGAACTAAGAATTATGGGTTATTCATATGTTAGTTTTCAATTTTGAATAGCATAGTTGATCATATTTAGGGTGTAATTTCACTCTAAATGGTGATAAGTAGAAAGAATTCGTAATAACCAACTATTGTTGATTTAATGACCTAAGCTGAGTACATTTATCATTTAAAACAAAAAGGAAATTGTTTGGATTAAGCATTTGATCATTAAGCTCGATGTGGTTATTAAATTATTGTACTATGAAAATAATGGTGACATTACATACACAAAAGAACTAATGGATCATCAATAGTTCAAGCACATACTTAAGAATTTTCACTTTATTAAAGAGATAGTAAAGTAGAAAGACCTTATATTAGAGCGAGTGTGTACTAAAGAGAATATTGTAGATCCTCTTATTGGCTCCACAGATACATGATCGACATATGAAGGGATATTATATTAGATATGTAGGTACTAACTTTAGTGTAAGTAGGAGATTTTCAGTTTATACCCTTGTAGTCAATCAATAGATTGCAAATTATATATGACATTATTTATTTACTCAATAATAAATTTCTTTATCTTTATATAGTTTTCAATTATATTTAATGCTTAGCACTACAGATAAAATTTTTAAAATAATTATTGCATAATTGAAATTGTGACGTGGTCAAAATTATATAATTTCAAATTGTAGTTATTCTTTTTTAATTCTTCCTAATTATAGTTCTATCAAAATATGACATTGATGTAATGAAAAAATTATCATTAATTATATTTCTTTCTTTTAAAGAATTTACTTGACATCATAAACTAAAGTATAAAAATACTTAGACATTTTTTTAATTCCAATGTCCAATACTTAGATAAGTGTCTTCATTAGATAATAATCAAGTGAAAAGACAATACATTAGAGAAGTACCCACTAAAGAGGATATTGTAGATCCTCTTGTTTTCTCCAAAAATACATTATCGACATATAAACGGATATGGTACTAAATACATAGGCGACTAACTTTAGTAAACATAAAATATTATTAGTTTATATCCTTGTAGTTAATAAATTGGTTGCAATTTGTATATAACATTATATATTTATTCAAGAATAACTTTTATTTTTAAATGATTTCCAATTATATGTAATTCTTAGTACTAAAGACAAAATATTTAGAATAATTATTATATAATTAAAATTATGATATGGTCATAATTTTAATTATATAATAATTATTTCATAATATGAGCTTTCAAATTATATTTAGCTATTTTTTATATTCCTTCTAATTATAATTCTATCAGGACGGGACAAAATCTATAACCTCCTTATAAAATGATCCAATCTCTCTCTATAACCTTAATCTATTCCCATGAAGGCCAACCTCTATAAAGTAGCTTCCCTTGATCACGACTACTACTTAAGTAACTTACACCCTGATCCTTCACTAAGCTTTAGCCACGAAACCAATAACTTTGTCCATCAGAATGCATGTTGTATATGGCTTCTTGTCAAACTCCAGCATGTAAGCTCTGCCAGCTTGTTTTGAAGCCTTTTTCCTCCCTCCTTCTCCCTAATCCTAATCTCTTATGAACATAACCACTCCCACATAACCTCCTTTATTATTTCTAATCTATTAAAACTTTCTTATTTTCCTACCTCTTTTGTCCCTTTAACAGATACCAAATTTCAGCCTTTCTAAAACTCTCTTGTCAGGTCAAAATGTCAACATCTTTTGTCGTTAAACGTGAAACTTTTCCACCCCTATACTTCGAACCTAGTATGGTCTAACCTACCAACCTACCAACCTACCAACCTTGTAAAGCTATCTTCTTAATCTGACAATTAGAGTCTGAAACTGTCAGAAAATTTTCCATCTTCATCTATCCAGTCTGTTAATTGGAAAACTTGAAGGCAGGTTATTAGTGTCACGACCTGGACCCATGCCGAGCCCTTGACAACCGCCGCTTACCCGGGCTAAGAGTACACACGGTACCCTTAACTCGAGTATGCAAGGCTTACCAGTATCATTCGCATCACATTCATTTACTACTTTGTTCTTAAAAAAAAACAGACAGCATAACGGTTGTATTTTTGACTAGCCAAAATTTCAAATACTTGCAAAATTCAAAAGAAAACACTTCTATATTTCCAGTTCAATTCAACAAAGCTGCAGGACTCTCCTGTCCATAGCATACTCAATCATAAACAAAACGCATCACATAGTATTCATTCGTTAAGTTAAAAAATATATACAGAATTTGTTACAAAACGTATTAGTGTCAAAAGTAAACAACAGAAACGTAACATCTATACATAATCAAGTTAAAGGGTTCATAAGCCACTAGACAGTAAAATAAATATCTCAATGACCACTCACGTACGGTAATGTCCCGAGAATGGAAAAGAACCCGCACTCAATATGTGAGCTCCCAAAATCAACAACTAACCTGCATGGTTGGAAAGATGGGGGGTGAGTAC
>JAOQMM010000002.1:21658421-21671695 GCA_027563515.1 Erythroxylum platyclados
CTTTGCTTTACCCTGGAATAACTAGTTAAACTAAACTACACAAGCAAAGGGAAGGAGAATTACCAGAACTGAAAAGTGAATAAGAACAAAAGAGAAAAAGGGATTGAAATATGTAAATATGTATTTTTTTATAGATCAAAATATGTAATATTATAAAATGAAGATTGAGATACATGTAATATCTTTAAATAAGATTCTTTATCCGTATTTTAATACACTATTGTGAAACATGTACTCGATAAATTCCTACAAACCAATTTGGATATATACAAAGAGAGTAAAAGAAATACCGTCTCCTGCAGATGGACCATTTGTAACTTCCAATTATAACGTAAGTGTTGCTGATGGGATACTAAAGATGAGAAAATTAAGCAGTAATGGATATCCCGTTTCTTTTCAATTGAGCTTCTATCTCTTAATGTCTGCTCTTTTTAACTTGCACTCTTATATCAGGAAAATGCATTCTGCATTTGACTTGCATGGGCGTCTGGACTTAGCTTACCCTGTTTCCACCAGATCACTATTTCTTGCTCACTGTACACGTCTCTGTCTTCAGTTTTTTCTGTGTCTCCAGTTACTAAGTTGCGTAGCTATGTGTTACAGACTTACATCTATCTGTAGCCTAACATGCACAGTTCTGTGCAGGTCCAATTTTGTCCTCTATAATATAGATAACTCTCTCGGCGTGTATATTGATTGATTAGACAAATTTTAAGTCTATATTCCTTAATGATACATAGGGGTTTCTAAGTCTATATTCGTTAGGTCTGTTTTCTACAGTGAGAGAATCCTGGACGTTGATACGATCATAGGGTTAGTACATTGACATGAAAACACCTTTAGGTCTTATATTATACAGTCTCTCAGAATCTAGAATCGGATCAGCCACTAGTACGGCAGTGATAGAGCTGCAGCATAAATCCCATCAAGCTTGACTTCGTGCCAGAGTTACTTTGGTATAGCAAAATGATACAGTAACGATATAATAGTGAAATGTGGTTACAATAGTGTTGTAGCCCAACCAATAAACATTGTATTATATTTAGTTAATCGAACCTAAACAGGCATGAATCGATGTTACACATTGTCTTGTGGTGTGGTAGACCATCTTCATACTAATCTATGATTGGAGTTAGGGTACATTGAGAAATGTCGTGAACTGGGTAGTTGATTTTGCAAGCATTCTTGTTCTTCACCCCGGTGGGTAATAATGGTGTCCAGTTTAAAGGTCAAAAAGAGACGACAGAGACAGTGGTAATTGCCGCTAGCCAGGCAACGGCTGATGATTCAAGCTCTCTTTTCGTCGAGTATAGCATGCGTAATACATGTAAAATTAGGCAGTATGTATAATCTATTTTCCGAATAACCAAGCAATTCCGTACTCAAATTCGAAAAAGAGAAAGCTTTGGAGTCACCTTCTGCTCATTCATAATGATAGTTCAGATAAAAAAGATCTGCATGAGAAATCTATGGCTCTCTCACGCTTTCATCTCCTCCTTTTCACCCTCATCTCCTCTTATACCCCTCACTTCACACTCACTTCCACACACACAACTCACATCTTCCACTCTTATGCTACTCCACTGCTTGGGGAAGCACTCAACAAACTGAACTTCAACAACAAACAAAATGCTTCTCTTCTTCTTCATTCTTCTCTTACCATCACCCTCCCTTTGCCTCAACCAAGAAGCCTTCTACCTATACCAACTCAAACTCTCCCTCTCCGACCCCGACTCTTCCCTTTCCTCCTGGTCCGACCCCCATGACTCTCCCTGCTCCTGGTCTGGGATACATTGCGACCCCATTTCCGGCTCCGTCATCTCCGTCGATCTCTCCGAATCCAATCTCTCCGGCCCTTTTCCCACCATTCTCTGCAGCCTACAAAACCTCACCTTTATTTCCTTCTTCGACAACTTCATCAACTCCACCCTTCCTCCCGCCATCTCCGCCTGCGGGAGCCTCCAACACCTCGATCTTTCACAGAACCTGCTCACCGGAACCCTCCCCGACAGCCTCCCCGACATCCCCAACCTCAAGTACCTCGACCTCACCGGAAACAACTTCTCCGGAGACATTCCCGCATCATTTGGTCGATTCCAGAAGCTCGAGGTTCTTTCGCTTGTGTCTAATCTCTTCGACGGTGTTGTACCGCCGTTTTTGGGCAACATTTCAAGTCTGAAAATGCTTAATCTTTCTTTTAACCCGTTTTCTCCGGGTCGGATCCCGCCGGAACTCGGTAACTTAACGAAGTTGGAAATATTATGGCTGACTCAATGCAACTTACTTGGTGAAATACCCGACTCGCTGGGTAGACTTAAGAAACTCACCGACTTGGACCTTGCTGTCAACAACTTGAAGGGTACGATCCCGAGTTCGCTCACTGAGTTGACCAATGTGGTCCAGATCGAGCTCTATAACAACTCGTTGACCGGAGAGCTGCCCGTTGGGATTGGGAACTTGAGTGCCTTGAGACTTATAGACGTGTCCATGAATAGGCTGAGTGGTTTGATCCCCCATGAGTTGTGTCAGTTGCCTTTGGAAAGTTTGAATCTTTACGAGAATCGTTTTGAAGGGAACTTACCAGCGAGCATTGCTAACTCGCGCGGTCTGTTTGAGCTCAGGCTGTTTAGGAACGGGCTCACCGGCGAGTTACCACAGAATCTCGGGAAAAACTCGCCGCTGAGATTGATAGACGTTTCGAGCAATCAGTTTACTGGGGAAATTCCGGCGGGTTTGTGCGAAAAAGGTGAGCTTGAAGAGTTATTATTGCTTCATAATTCGTTTTCGGGTCAAATACCGGAGAGTTTAGGAGCTTGTCGGAGCTTGACCCGGGTACGGTTGGGTTACAACGAGTTATCGGGTGAAGTGCCGGTTGGTTTCTGGGGTCTGCCGCATGTTTACCTTCTAGAGCTTGCTAACAATTCTTTGACTGGTCAAATTGCAAAGACTATTGCGAGTGCAGCAAATTTGTCCATGTTGGTTGTAGATAGAAATAGGTTTAGTGGAAGTATACCGGAAGAGATTGGGTTTGTTGAAAATCTTCTGGAGTTTTCAGGGAGTGAAAATTTGTTGAGTGGACCATTGCCTAGAAGTATAGTGAATCTGAGAAAGCTTGGAACTTTAGATCTTCATGGTAATTCACTTTCCGGGAATCTACCGGATGGGATTGACTCGTTGAGGAAAATGAATGAGCTTAATTTGGCTAGCAACGAGTTTTCTGGGAAGATTCCTGAGGGAATTGGCAAGATGTCTGTTCTTAATTATCTTGACTTGTCAAGCAATGGTTTCTCAGGAGAAATTCCTACGAGCTTGCAGGACTTGAAGTTGAATCAGCTGAATTTGTCGAATAATAAGCTATCTGGAGAAATTCCTGCTCTTTATGCTAAGGAGATGTTCAAAAATAGTTTCTTGGGGAATCCTGGTTTGTGCGGAGATATAGAAGGCTTGTGCGACGGGAAAGATGATAGAAGACGGACAGGTTATGCTTGGCTGCTAAGATTTACTTTTGTGCTTTCCGGATTGGTGTTAACTGTTGGTGTTGTGTGGTTCTACTTCAAGTACAGAAAGTTCAGGGACGCTAGAGCGATAGATAAATCTAAATGGACGTTGATGTCTTTCCATAAACTGGGTTTTAGTGAAAATGAGATACTAGATAATCTTGATGAAGATAACGTAATAGGAAGTGGCTCGGCAGGGAAAGTTTACAAGGTTGTGCTCAGCAATGGAGAGGCAGTTGCAGTGAAAAAACTCTGGGGAGGAGCCAAAAAGGAGAATGATACATGCGACATTGAGAAAGGTCATGTTCAGGATGATGGGTTCGAGGCAGAGGTTGCCACTCTGGGTAAGATTAGGCACAAGAACATTGTTAGGCTATGGTGTTGCTGCACAACCAAAGACTGCAAGCTCTTGGTATATGAATATATGCCTAACGGTAGTTTAGGTGATCTGTTGCACAGTAGTAAGGGAGGGTTGCTAGATTGGCCAACAAGGTACAAGATCATTACAGATGCTGCAGAGGGACTTTCATACTTGCATCACGATTGTGTTCCTGCAATTGTTCATAGAGACGTCAAGGCCAACAACATCTTATTGGATGCGGATTTTGGAGCAAGAATTGCTGATTTCGGTGTAGCCAAGGTTGTTGATTTTATGGGAAAGCCAAAATCCATGTCTGTGATTGCAGGGTCTTGTGGTTATATTGCTCCAGGTTAGTGACCAACTTTCTTCACTGGTTCTGAGATTTAGCCTCTCAAACTTATTTTCTACCTGTTATCCATAAAATTCGAACATCTATCTTTCTAAACAGGAATCAGTTGATAATTCATATATTCTTGTTTGTCTCTTTATCTTGCAAATCTTTTGTTATACATGCAGATGAATGTGGACTAACTCGTTTGCTTTTGTACACATTTGTAGAGTATGCATACACACTGCGAGTGAATGAGAAGAGTGACATTTACAGCTTTGGAGTAGTTATTTTAGAATTGGTAACAGGGAGGCGGCCAGTTGACCCCGAATTTGGCGAAAAGGACTTGGTCAAGTGGGTGTGCACCACATTTGATCAAAAAGGATCGGACCATGTTCTTGACCCAAAACTAGATTCTTGTTTCAAGGAAGAGATATGCAAGGTCCTCAATATTGGTCTCCTCTGCACCAATCCTCTCCCGATCAATCGACCGTCCATGAGAAGGATTGTAAAAATGTTGCAAGAAGTTAGTGCTGAGAACCAGGTTATGACTGTTAAAAAGGACGGAAAGTTGACACCTTACTACTACGAGGACTCCTCCGAACTAGGAACTGTAGCTTGATAATCGCATGTCAAGTAAAGTTTTCCTGCAAAGGAGTGCAGGCCAATTTTCTTGCTCTTAAGCTTGCTCTTTGTCATGTATTTGCAAAATTTACTTACTTGCTATACACAGGGAAGTGAATAGTTGTTCAACTTTAAAGGCTTAAACCATGAAAATTCGAAACAAAAAAGAAAGAATTGAAGAAGAGCTTTTGAGTTATAAGAGCTGTTTCCATACAATGTAAAGTGGTTTATATTGATTATTTTCGTCTCCAAAGTCTGGAGAAGTCCTTGTCCCTTAACTACGAACTAGCTAATTTAGCAGTGGTTAGATAAGGGTAATCCTCAACGGGTCCACCTTATTTAAGTGGAGATGGCTATTGTCGGCTTTAATAGCTGGCCCATTTGTGCTAGAGGTAGCCTTCTTACTAATATGGTGGTAGAAAATATCAACAGTAATTCGGCTCAAACTGAACTTGACTCATACTAATCTAGTTTGAAATTAACGAAAAAGTTCAAGTTGATTGATTTTGAGCCAAATCTAGATTGAAAATTTAAAAAATTTGAGACCTGAATCAAGTTCAATTTTTAGTTGTCGTGCTGGAAGCCCAAAATCTTTATTTCAAAATTGTAAAATCCTAGACAATCATGAAATGTTTTGGTAATTGAAAAATGAGTACATAAGCACCATGCCTATTCCTCTTTTCTTCTTCTTCCAATTGTGTTTTTCGTTTACAAAACTTTATCTCTTAATAATTTTAGATCTAGCTTTGGATTTTGGGGTTTAGACTTCAAACTTCTTATTTTAGGCTGTTAAAATTCGATCAATTTTAAATTTTATATTGTCTAAAACTTGATTGAGCTTAGGCTTAGACTAAATGGCTCAGGCCTAATCAAGCCTTAAGCTTCTATTGGACCTAAGCCTCAAATCATATCCAAATTAGGTAACATGTAACTAAGTTCGGCTTGACCCATTGATAACTCTATTAGAAAATGACTTCGACACCCAAGTGCTTTTGATATTATGGGCTCCAGCACTTCCTGTTGGACTGTATTTATAATTAAAGTATTATTATCATCATTCTTAATAAGCATATCAGAGAAACATTTGACAACAATTTTAGAATAAAGTGCATATAAAATGATGTGTGTAGCTGATAAATAATTGAAACTTAAATCATGGAAGGTCCTCTGTTCTAAGAGAGGATTCTCTTCATCACTACTAATTACTAACTGCCTATTTACATTATACATATGTAAAAAAAAAAAAGAAAATTTGTTAGTTATTTTGGTTATTGGATTTTTACTCACTATCGGTTGTTGCTGTTGGGGTGTTTCTGAGGGAAATTCCAACTGCTAACAGATATTCAAGTACTTGGGATTTGTTGTTTTAGATATAATTCAGGGATTGTGGAATTCTCCTGGTGGATAGTAGTGTTGTCTGGAAGGTTTATATATGAGGGGTTTTGGTGCTAAGAATAGGATCGAACTTTGATCTTTGACGAAGGTAGTTCTTTTTGTACTAGAAGGGCAGTTTACGGTGTGCTTCTGATTACGTATTGGGATTTTAAAATGGATGAATCTCAGGCCAGCTTGACTTCGCTGCCACCTTTCCTCACATAGCCTTACGAGATGGTGGATGATCATTCTACAGATTCCATTGTGTCGTGGAGTGGAAGCAATAAAAGCTTGACTGTCTGGAATCCACCAGACTTCGCAAGGAATTTGCTCCCAAGATTTTTCAAACACAATAACTTTTCAAGCTTTACTAAAAAAAAAAAAAGGGATTTGATTTTTATCAGGAAGCTCAAATATGTAAGTCTAATTTTGCGATAAGTGAGGTAATTACGTGGAGAAGAAGAACCCTTGTGTGGAGGAAGATGAAGACGGACGGACATCGAGATAAAGACAGACGAAGACGACTCCTGGACGAAGACGAAGACGACGAAAGACATAGATGGACATCTGGCACAGTTGATGGTGTGCTTGGAGGATGGAAGATGAAGACAATATTACAGAGATGCTTCGTAACAAGATTTTCAATATGAAGAAAATGACGTTCTTTAGTCGACAAATTGACGTCGTTTTGGTAATAATTTTAAAAATTGTCTCCAAAGGAGCAACATTTGGGGGCGACGATTTTCAAAAATCGTAGCTAGCCCTTTGACGACGTTTTTCTAAAGCGTCGCCAAAGCAATCTACATTAAGGGTGTTGTTTTTTATTTTTTATTTTAATTATATATTATTTAATTATTTAATATTAATTACAAAAAAGAATTATGAATAATTAAATTAAATTAACTTTTAATTTATTTTAAATTTTAAATAACAAGTGGTATATTTTAAAATTTTAAAGTAGTTATTTGGGAAATAGAAATTTAAAATATCAAATAATTAATTATAAAATAATGACATTGATTTTAATAATTAAATAAATATTAATACATACATATTATTTATAAATAAAATTTTATAATTTTTATAATGAAATTATTATTAATAATAATAAATATTATATGAAATATTAAAATATTAAAATAAATTGAGTTATCTAATCAATTTATTCATTAATTTATCTATGATTTTATTTAATATTTAATTATTATTAATAAAAGCATCAATATGTATAGTGTCAAAGAGTTAATTTTATTACTTAAAAAATCAGTTTATATGTAATTTTATTTAATCATAATCGATTTTACAACGATATAATATCAATTTTAAACCTTAAATCTCTTGTCTTATCGGTTTAACTTCTGTTTTAGTTTTTAAAATATTGATAAAAAGAATAAAAACAAGAAGTAGCGTCGATGACAGAACTGTGAGGAATAGTCGAACTCTTGACAAGTTTTTACTTCGATTATTATAATCTTATATTCAAAAATAAAGATACAAATTTTTATTGATTTATAAAAGACTATTAAATAATTTTTAATTAATTATTTTTAAATCCCTGATAAATTATTAATCAGCTAACTAATTTTTTTATTACAATTTTAGTATTTTATGTATATTTTTTTAATAAACCGAAGTTGGGTGTTCTGTTGTGGCTCCTTCTTTGTTAGTGATGTAGTTTATTCTCTTATAAAAAACGAAGAAAAAAATGCTTATATTCATCATTAACTTGTGCTAGTTGATTTTCCTAATTAGTAATTAGTCAACTAGAGTTAATAATTGAGCTTTAAACTCAATGACGTGTCTTACGTAATTTCTCTAGATGGTTTGCATTGAAGTTTCTTAATAATAAAAGCATAATTAATAATAAACTTTGAAAATTTCCAATAACTTGCAAATTATATGCACTAAATAAGTTGAATAATTCAAAGTTAAATACCTAATCACATCTATATAATAAGTTGAATAATTCAAAGGGTCTAGATTGCCATTTGCGAAGATTTTCAGAAACGTCATCAAAAGGTAACCTCGCGACGGTATTAGAAGCATTGCCAATGGACAAACCTTTGGCCACATTTTTCTAAAGTGTCGCAAAAGAGCAGTTGTTTCGCAACGCTTTAGAAAAACATCGCTAAAGCAATATACATGGAGCAAAACTTTGGGTCAAAGGAACAAGATTGCCTTTGGCGACTGTCGCCAAAGAGTAGTCCTTTTGTGACGCTTTTTGAAAACGTTGCCAAATAAATATACATGGGCAAAACTTTGGGCCAAAGAGTCTAGATTGCCTTTGCCAACATTTTTTAAAATCGTCGCCAAAGGAGCAACATTTGGCGACGAGCCAAAGAATAGTCCTTTTGTGACGCTTTTTGAAAAGGTTACCAAATCAATGACATGGAGCAAAACTTTGGGCCAAAGAGACTAGATTGCCTTTGCCAACATTTTTTAAAATCATCACCAAAGGAGCAACATTTGGCGACGATTTTCAAAAACATCGTCAAAAGGTTACCCTTTGACGAAATTTTTGTAAAAGTGTCACCAATGGGCAAAAAAAGTAGCCAAATCATCGCTAGAAAAAGTAGTCAAAGGTTTACTTTGAAGTAGTGGTAGAGAATAATTATAACAATTTTTAGAATAACTAAAAATATTATTAGAAGTCAATTGGACTTCTTTATAAATGGATGACAAACTTTTTAATTTTTATGTTATGTTTCAATTATTATATAATAAAAATTTAATATTTTATAATTTTAAAATTAAAATCAGTTGTTTATGCAACATATGTGGAAAATAAATATAATAACCTTATCATAAATACATACATTTCAATAAATAATATATTTTTTCACAAATTTCTGAAAAATATATATGCAAAAATGCAATATGTTTTTGTTTTAAAAATTTAAATAATTAAATATCGACAAAATTAAAAAAATCATAACATCCACATTAACATCCATATGGGCAAAATTGTTTAGATGACATGTCACATATCATAGGTTAATAGTATTGTGACGAAAATTTATCGAAAACCTTAAAAAGCTAGATTTAATTTATGCAAATGTACAGGCGGTCAGATGAGATTTTGTTAACTAATTGTACAGGGAAGGCAATAGTTTTCTAGTTATAGAAAAGAATGGGAAAAAATGATAAATAAATAATAAATAAAAATAAGTTTATGAAAAGAAATTCTCGATTGGATTAGAAATACATTTTTTTTATTAGGTATGGATAAAGATAGGTGTATATCGGTCTATTTTATAAATGTTAAAACACAAATTTGTATCAAAGATGCTATAGGGGCAATCTTAAACCTTATGCAAAATGTTAGAGAACATATCACACCTTTTATTTCAAAATATTGACAAAATAAAAAAATCATAACAGTTACCCAAAATTGTGTGATTGAAATGTCACGTGGCATAAGTTAATGATGTTGTTGTCGAGACTTAGCAAAGAAGCAAAACCAGAATTTACTATATCTTTATTTACGTAAAAATTCTATTTATATACAGAGACTACAGCTCAAGTTAGTAACAAACTAACTGACTATAAACGTTCCTTTTACAATATATCAGCTACATAGAAAACTTAAGGTGTTAACTTACACTAGAAACATCTACGTTGTATATTTTACATCCCCTCCTCAAGTTGGAGGTTGGTGAAAATCAACCAAGCCCAACTTGGAAAATAACGTAGAGAAAACAGGAATAGTAAAAGGCTTAGTAAACAAATCCGCTAACTGTAGGGAAGACTAATCATGAGCTAGTTGAATAAAACCTTGTGTACCTTTGTACAGAACAAGATGACAATCAATATCCAAGTGTTTCGTGAGTTCATGAAACATGGGATTAGCAGTGATATAAAACAACTTGATTGTCGCATTATAAAGGAATTGGTAAAGGAGGGGAAATGTGAAAATACTGCAGCGGATAAGTCAGCCATTGGAGCTCACAAATCGTCTAGCCATGCTACGGTACTCTGCTTCAACAGAGGAACGTGAAACTGTAGCTTGCTTCTTGGTTTTCCAAGAGACAAGTGATGAACCCAGAAAAATACAATAACCCAAAACAAATTTACGAGTAGATATACAAGTAGCTCAATCAACATCACAATAGCCGATGAGAGTAAAGCTGAAATTAGAAGGAAAAAAACAAACCTTTAGCTAGACATCCTTTGAGATACCGAAGAACATGGACAGCAGCATCCCAATGAGAACTTTGTGGAGAATTCATGAACTGACTTAATCGTTGAACAACAAAAGAGATATCTAGTTGGGAAAGATTAAGATAAAGAAGACAATCGATTAAGCAGCGATATTGAGTTGCATCCGAATAAAGAGAATCTGTCATAGAATAAAATTGGGTGTTGGCAAGGAAGGGGATAGCAACAGGTGTGGCGCCTTATAAACTAGTGTCATGCAAAATATCAAGGATATATTTCCTTTGATTAAGATAGATGTCATCAGAGGATCAAGCTATCTCAAGACCAAGAAAGTATTTTGTAGAACCAAGGTCTTTGACAGTAAAGGTAGCATGTAAAAACTGCTTGACATCTTGAATGGCTGCTTCATTAGGTCCTGTGATTAACACATCGTCTACATAGATGATGAGAGCTAAGAAAGAAGACTTGTAAGTCATGACAAATAAGAAATGGTCATGTTTAGATTGAACAAAACCAAATTGTTGAAGTTTAGCAAAAAAAATGCTAAGTTCCATTGTCTAGAAGCCTGTTTAAGTCCATAAAAAGACTTAACAAGCTTGCGAACTTGATCTGAACCAGCTTTGGTATATCCTTTAGGAGGCAACATGAATACTTCTTCGTCAAGAGAACCATGGAGAAAAGCATTGTTTATATCAATTTGATGCAAAGGCCATGAATTAGCAGAAACAATAGCAAAAAATAAGCGCGGTAACGAGTTTAGCAACAGGAGAAAAACCATCTGTATAATCAAGACCTTCGACTTGATTGTACCCTTTAGCTAGCAATCTAGCCTTATACCGATCGACACAACCATCAGGTTTAAATTTAACTTTATAAACCCATTTAGAACCTATAGCTTTCTTGTTGGGAGGCAAAAAAGTGAGTTGCCAAGTGTTATTTTGTTCTAACGCATCAAGCTCCTATTGCATGGCCTTAACCCAATTTTCATCCAATTTAGCTTAATTATAGCTCCGAGGTTCATGAATAGTAGATATATTTGCCATAAAAATCAAGTATGAAGGAGTAAAATAAGGTGGTTGAATGAATGGAAAAGAGGGAGGAGTATAAGACATACCTGAGGTAGGTAACTAAGCTGAGAAAGATCCAGCAGTAGAGGTGAAGTCATAGGTAGAAGCATTTATATTCGAGAAAAAATCCTTTAATCTTGAAGAAGGATATTTGACTCTTATACTTTTCCGAATATGCAAGGGATCGGAGGTAAGTAAGCTTAAGAATATCTGAAGTAGAAATCAATATTGGTGCTTCAGCTGGAACTGAAGTTATCTGTGTTGTATCTGCAGGTGGTATGCCAGCTGGTGGTGTAGGAGTTGTGGTATTATGTATAGGTGAGTCTGAAGGAAGGTAAAGAAATTCATTAGGAAGTGTGGAAGAAGGGTCAATGGGAGGAATTACTGGAAGAGGAGTAGAATGAAGTGGAGGTGGGACATTGGTAGAATCTCGAGCATAGGGAAAAATAGATTTATGGAAGATAACATCTCTGGAAACAAATATTTGTTGGGTAACAAGATCATATAATTTAAATTTCTTCTTACCAGTAACATAGCCAATAAAGACACATTTAAATGTTCTAAGATCAAATTTATCCTTATGGGGTAAGGTATTGGTAGCATAACAAAGACATCCAAAAGTCTTAAGAGTTTCATAACTCAGTGGCTTATTATAGAGTAACTCATAAGGAGTTTTTTAGGACAGAAGTTGCATAGGAAGTCTATTGATTATGTAGGTAGCCACTAAAATAGAGTCTCTCCAAAACTTCTTTGGCAACTTGCTTCGAAACATCAAAGACCGAGCAATCTGTAACAAATGTTTGTGCTTTCTTTCAACTATCTCATTCTGTTGAGGGGAATATGGACATGATCGTTGATGCAGAGTTCCTTTGGTTTGGAGGATATAAGAACAATCTGAATTAACAAATTCACTTCCATTATCACTTCTCACGACTTTGACAGTGGTTTGAAATTGGTTTTCAGTAAGGATGAGAAAGTTTGTAAGGGTTTTGGCTATTTAGGTCTTATGGTTGAGTAAAAATGTCCAAGTAGCTCGACTGTAATCATCAACAACAGTCAAGAAATAATGAGCTCCAGAAATAGAAGAAGTTGTATACGGTCCCCATAGGTCTATATGTATGATATCAAAAATACTGCATGAAGTAGTTTGGCTTTCGAAAAATGGTAATCTGTGTTGTTTGGATAAAAGGCAAATGTCACATGGAGGTAAAGATATTGAATCACCAGAAGGAATAACATCAATATGTTTGATGACAGAGTAAGGTGCATGTCTTAATATGTTATGCTGAAGCTGAAAATCAGTTTGATGTTTCTTGTTTGTATGTTCAGTAAACGTACAAGCTACTTGTTGTTGTGTATGAAAACTTGTCATCTTTTTATTTGGAACCATTGAATTAGTTATAGCTTGTGAGAAACTGGTTTTGTCTAGAATGTAAAGGCTTCCCACAACTCGTCCAACTGCTAAAACTTTCTTAGTCAGCAGGTCCTGAAATAAACAAAAAGAAAGGTAAAAAATGATTTTAATTCTAGACATATTCACAAGCTTATCAATTGAAAGTAAGTTGAACTTGAAGCTAGGTATATGAAGAGCAGAGGATAGTTTAAGGGAAGAACTTATGGTTATGTCTCCTACATGATGAACCAATTTAATTGATCCATCCGATAAAAACACTGGTGTACAATCTTTTGGAATTTTTGGTTAAGCAAAAAGCTTAAGGTTTGATGTCATATGGTTTGAGGCTCCTGTATCTATTATCCATGAACCTGGTTCTACAAAATCAAGTTAACTAAAGACAAAAATAAGCATTTAATATATATAAAGTTGGAAGTTCAATGAGATACCATAAAATTAGCCACAAACTTAG
>JAOQMM010000002.1:21685986-21708040 GCA_027563515.1 Erythroxylum platyclados
TATGATTTATGCTTGGAAAAATTGAAGATGTATGTTTGGACATAAAATAAATTGTAGCCTTCCTTTGATTTATTTGACCGGAAAATTCACCCACTGATTGATGAATTCATCCCAACAATAGAAGGCGAGAATGGAATTTGCTATACTCATCCAGAGAAGCTACCAGGTTTGAATTCTGTCCATACTGGGTGTTTTACATGTAGGTTTCCATCGTTGGAAACGTTTAGATGCATTGTTAAATAACTAAGCTTGCAATTTTTCTAATAATCAGCTATGTGCTAATAATTGACCAGTGTGATAGCCTGGTTAATTAGATTCTGGTGATAGTTTGATAAGCAACCAATTGGTTTAGTTTCAACTGTAGACATTCTTATTTTCGGTTTCTAAACTCTTTAGCACTCTTATATTCAACAGTGAGTTTGTTTTGTCCGGCGATTAGTCTTTGTTGGCTGATGACTTGTAATGGCAAGAAACATAAAGTCCGCAGGTGGGTGTTCTGTGTCTATCTTAACCAATTAGTTTGGGGATGTTACGATTAAACATCTATACTTTCCGTTGGCACAATGTTAAGTGTCACAAAATCACAGCGTTTTGGGACTTGTTTCCATTTATATGCAATCAAGCCCTTAGTTGGCATGAGGATGTGGTTCATTTTGTTGCATCAATTATCAACTTGATAGCTCCCAACACTTGTGTTCTCTCAATCGATGGTACGTCCTTTAATTTTGAAATTATGGCAAAGCTAACGTTGGGTGGTCATCCAATTTCTGGTTTGTTGTTACCCGTCTCTCTAACGTGGACTCGTGAAGATTGAGATTCCAAGGGCATTTGGATTTGGAGTTTCATAATTGATGGTGAAGCATGAAGATTCACATTACCAAAAAGCAGCTCAAACTAATTATGAGCATCTTTAACATCACTGCATTGGGCATATTACATCATTGTTTGTAATATTCAAGGTTTTAATTAATTAAGTAGCAGCTTTGAGACTGTAATAGTGGTCGCTTGATTAATCAACACCAAAGAGCTTAGACGATGTTCAATCCCTTACTAAGGTTCAAATTCAAGTGCATCATTTTCAATGAACCAATAAACCTAATTAAGATTGACATCACATATTCATCATGCATGCATTAAAATCAAAATAATAGGACAACCTAATGATATTCATAAATTGTTATTTGACATTCATATAGCTTTATGATAGTCATTGTTAGTCATTTGTATTTTAAAATGTATTCTAACTTCTGACTCTGAAATCTTGAGTTTACTATAACTGTTTCATTTAGACTTGCAAGTCACAAATCGTTTCAATTAACTTGGTCTAAATGTCTCCTTGCTTAAACAAGTCCATGCATGTTGAGTAGTTCTCTCGTGTTATGCCTATATATTATATAAATTTACGTTGACAAATATTTAAGTTGCATCACATTGATTCCAACTACAGAAAGTTCTTCCATTAACAATCTTATTATATCCATATATGTAGGAGTAAGCAACGATGGACAAATCCGCCACTTCTTTCATCGACCATCAAAGGCGTACACCACCGGAACTCGCAAGCGCAGAAAGGTGCATACAGATGAGGATGGAAATGAGACAAGATGGCACAAGACAGGCAAGACTAGGCCAGTCTTTAATGGTGGGACGGTTAAAGGGTACAAAAAGATTTTGGTCCTATACACCAATTACGGCAGGCAAAGAAAACCTGAGAAGACCAACTGGGTGATGCACCAATACCATCTTGGAAACAATGAAGAAGAGAGAGATGGAGAGTTCGTAGTTTCAAAGGTTTTCTATCAAACTCAACCTAGACAATGCGGTTCAAGTATTAAGGATTCCCCTGACCAAAAATTGAATGATAGTAATATAACTAAGCACACAGCCCTTGTTCATCAGTATTACAACACTAGTACTCCAGCTTTTATCTCTTACAATCATGGGACTAATCATAGAGAAAGTCCACCTCAGTTAATTCCAGATTTGGTTGCTCAAGGTGACGGGTCTTCGTTAATTCGATTAGCTGCGGATACAAGCAAAGGAAAGCTTCAGGGAAAATAATAAAGGACAGGACTCATTTGTTGCGGTACGTGTTATTATAGTCAGTATAATTTTATTAATGGGAAATCGAGATTTTGGCAAAGGAAAAAAGAAGAATAATGGAAGGAATAAGGTGGATCGGCTTCTTTAGTTAAAGGACAAAGAACCAGGTTCTGTGGAAAACTTTGGCCTTGCATCAAACTCTTTTTTTTTAAGTAGTTCTTAAGAAGGTTTCCAGAAAAGTGGCAATTAATTACTATGATTCCATTTATGCACAAGTGAATCACACACTTATTGCTTAGTGGAACTGAGGTGTAGTGTTGTACAAAACAACTTAGTTCTTAGAATATGAAGTTTTAATGTTAGGTTTTACATTGGCTTCATTATTATTATTTCTATCTTTTCTGTTTTTTTAGGGATGTATATCTAAATAAGTACAAGAAGTCAAATCTTTCTGCACCAGCATATGTATAACACATAATGTGTGACGAAGTTGTCAAGTGTGTATGTAACCTTCATTTGTTTCTTGTTTTCTATAAAGAAAATTAGAATTGCTTGACAGTGATGATGATTGTGGTTACTTTGGTTTTAGATTCCGTTTTTTGTCTTCTTTTTTTTTTTAATTTCTGTTCTGCAAAATTAATCTTTATCTCTTTGCTCATTGTAGATATCTACAATCTTTTACGTTTTCATTACTTTGTAACAAGAGAAAACAAATGAAATTGTTCTAAAGATTAGGTTAATTAAGTGGTATACTATTTCATAGATATATTTTTGTTATTTAATATGTATAAAAGCAAGGATAATTATTAAAAACTTTTAAATTACTAAATTAAGACCATGTTCTATTAAATTTCTAAATATAATGGACAAAGATTTTAGGTTTTTAGTATCCTACTTAAATTTCCAATAAGACTTTAAACATAGATATATTATTTAAACTTAAATAAAATAACATACTTAATTGAATTTCAAATTAATAGTAATAATTTTGAATATTTTTTGTAAAAGATTTAATCATATAAAGGTTTTAATTTCAGTAAAATTTAATACAAATTTAATTGAATGTACACTTATATTTTAATCCCTTTAATATTTTACTCATTGATAATTATTGTTACAAACTAATGATTAATTATTAATTATCAACATTAAAGTTATTTTTATATTCTTTTTTATATAAGATTACAAGATAATTCTTCTATACTTTTTATGTATTTCTTTTAACTATTTTACATTATCTTTTCCATTTGAAATGTAGTTATTTTTATATTTCCATATATATTCATCTTCTTATTTTCTCTTTAGTTCATGTCTATGCTCCAATTATAATTATTGCTCTATATTATTTAATATAATTTTAATAAATTTCTAAATCCTTCTCTTGCGATTCCTGATACAAGAATATACTAGGTCCTTATGAGAGATCAAATTGGTGGAGTTTTCTAAATAAAGTTTGATAATATTAGTGATGTAAACAAGAAAGAAGGACAAACTAAAATCATATTTATAATTGATAATTACTTAATAATTCTCATTATTTTAAATAAAAATATTGTGTTAAATAAAGTTGACGTTCAACACATATAAACCCTCTAAAGAAAAACTCAGGAATTTGAATGTCATTTTTATGTTTTCAGGAATGAGGTTTTATTTATTTATGGTTACAACTATAAATATAATTTGAAGTATATATGTCATTAAAACTAATAATAAAATGATAAAAAGTCATAATTAATAATACGAGAAATAGAAGACTTTAAGAATGCAGCCTATTGACAAAGTCCAAGGGTGCACAAACTTTTGCCTTTATGTAGAAGCTTTGCATTTTATTTATCTATAGATAGGTCAGAGCAACTGTTAGCTCTTAAATTGGTTAAATTGGTTCAGAGTTAACTCACCTTTGCATTTGATTTTGAAAAAGGGTCAAATAATTATGCATGATTTCTCTAAAATGCAATAGACCCACAAAGTTTTCAAGATGATTAATTAAATTCATAGTGTTGTAGGAATTAATATTTAAATATTTTATTTAGATGAATGCTTGATAAATATATTCGAAAATTGAAATGTAATACACCCTTGATAACTTTAGCATGGCTAGTTAAACTGTAACAATTAAACAAACGATTTAATTATAAATAATCAATGGACGAAAACCTTTGAATTTTATAAACATTATGGCACACCTTTTTTTTTTGGTCAAAGAAAGCTAAATTACTTTTATTAGAATTAAAATTTTAATCAAATGATATGAAATGAGAGGTAAACATTTAAGGGCTTATTTGTGCTTTTACTCATGGAGCCCGTAGAAAAGCAAAAGGCATTCTCATCTCTATACAAAACTTTGAAGCACCTAGGCTAGTCACATGGTTGTAGCTAGGGAAGGCAGCGGATCGGGCAGGGCTCAAACCATGTTCACTGCATGGTCGAGCCCGGCCCAATTGAGCCTCAGGCCTCGAACTGGCCATTTTTTATTTTTTATTTTTTGAAAATTCTAATATAACTTTATTCAATTAAAATTTTAAAATGAATAATTGAAATTAAAATTTTCAATTGATTAATAAAAATTAAGATTTTATAATGAACTGATACATAAAACGTACGTATATTGATAAAATGAATAAGATAAAACCAAATTCATTAATAAAGGAGGATAAGAATATATGAAATGAAAAACTTATAATTAAAGTGATGTTATGAATTTTAATTGATTAATAAAATTAAGATTTTATAATGAAATATATAAAACATACATACATTGATCAAATGAATAAGATGAATCTAAATTCATTAATAAAGGAGGATAAGATTATAGGAAATGAAAAAGAATTATAATCAAAGTGGTCAATTTAATTAATTTAAGTTATAAATTTCAATTGATTAATAAAAATTGTGATTTTATATTAAATGAATATATAAAACGTACATATATTGATTAAATGAATATAATGAAACCAAATTCATTAATGAAGGAGGATAGAATAATAAAAAATGAAAGAAAAATATTATAATTAAAGTGACCAATTCAATTAATTGAAGTTATGAATTTTAATTAATTAATAAAATTTGAGATTTTATAGTGAATGAATATATGAAACATATATATATTGATTAAATGAATAAGATGAAACTAACTTCATTAATAAAGAAGGATAAGATTATAAGAAATGAAAAAAAATTATGTCAAGTGATCAATTGAATTAATTAAATTTACGAATTTTAATTGATTAATAAAAATTGAGATTTTATAATAAAAGAATATATAAATAGTACATATATTAGTCAAATGAAAAAGATTATAATTAAATTGACCAATTCAATTAATTAAAGTTATGAATAAAATTCTTTAATTGATGACATAATTTATAAAATGATTACCCAAAAATTTTAAATGATACAGTTTACAAAATGAAGATAAAATTATGAAATAATGTTTTGGACTGAGAATCTAGAACTGTGAGAGACTGTGAGTGAATTGTAGAGACTCGAGACTAGAGAGACAGAGAGAGTAGTTAATCATTGTAGTCAGGATCATCAATACTTTGCATCACTTATTATGTATGTAGAAACACTATATTTAGTACTATAATATTAAAATTAAAGGAATAAGCACATAGTAATAATTAATAAATAATTAAATATACCTTTGTATCAAATATTTTGTCAAAATAATGTCCACTTAATTAATCAATATGAGTATATGTATGACTAGTCACCTTTGCATCAATACATATGGCTATGTTAATATACAAATTAAAACCTTTAAGGAAAGATAATAAAAAAATTGGCGTGATATATCAAAAAGAAAAGAGTTTACTCTCAACATCTTCATCATCTAACCAACTTCAGGTACATATAAAGGTTTCCACAGTACGATAATAAAGTCAAGCACGATGAGGACTAATAACATAACCACTAGTGTTAAAAGCAGACTCCAAAGCAACGGTAGATAATAGAATTGCTAATAGGTCACGTGCAATTACTTGCATGATCAAAAAATTATTTTGACAACTCTTTCATCGTAATTATACATCGAACTGTACACCTTCAACTTTGACCACACAATCTTCAGTCAAATATTTATCTAACTCCATCATATTATATGAAATCTTAACCCTTTTTTCTTTTATGAACTTTGTAAGTGAAAGTAACAAATTGCTCTTAAAAGAGGAACCTAAACCTAAAATTGAAACTTAAGCTAAACAACCTGAACTACTAGGGTCTCGATCCTAAATTTTGTCCATTCTAAGTTGATAATCATCAAACAAATCATATTAGAATTGTTTATTGACATCGACATGCTCTTAAGTTCGATCGATCATCATACAATACATTACATATAAAATTAACTTCTTCTATTTTGTATCTCGAGTCCAACACAGATAAGACAAAAACAATATGTCCAACCATATACCAATAAGAATTCAGCTTCTTCATCATCTACTCTCTAATAACTTGAATAACCTTATTAGAATCAAACATCTAATCAAATAAAGCTTTCTTTATCTCACATATAGTGCTAAAGCAATATTGTGAATTTGAATATTTTGCTCCCGAAAATAATTCTGTCACGTTATAAAATAATTCCAACTTTTCACAAAGTTCTCTAGCCAATTCCCATTAGTCTTATGTAGGCATGTAAATGTACTGAGAATCTCTTTGTCTTGGTCTAGTAAACACATCAACATATTGGATTTCCAACTCCAACATCTTGAAGGTTGAGTTCTATCTAGTTAGACAATCCAAAACCAACATCTTCGTACTCGAAAAGCATAGTTGTCGTGCATTTTCTTCAAATTTCTCAACTCTTTTAGGTGTTGCACTCCAATATAATACATTATTCTGAATCGAATCTATTGCTTCCTTTATCATTTCCAATCCATCATTCACAATCAAATTCAGAATATGCGCAAAACAACGCATATGGAATAACCTTCTATCAACTAACAAACTTCTAACTCTTATCTTATTCTTTAACTTTTCAATTATTAGCATCATTTATAATCGTCAATTGTTATGATGGATAATTTGGTGTCGATATTAAAATCTATCAATCAGTCTCCCAACACAGTTGCCAACCTTTCACTTGTATGTGATGCTGGCATACAATGAACCTTCCATGTACAAATATGACCAACATCAATGATAACATAATGAAAGAGTAAATAATAACAATATTAAAGAATATAAATTACCTAAAAATTTTATTATGTAGAGTCCAGTTATTGTCAACCTAATATGTTGTCATTAGCATATAACCCTTCTTTTGGTTAGCAGTTGTCTACATATTAATTGTAATAGTAATCCATCCTCCAATACTTCACAATGTTCTTAAAATTTCTTTCTTCTTATCCTTGTATATCTTCATAATGTCCTTCTTCAATGTATTCCGAGTTGAGATCTTGAAGGTCAGTTGCAGTGAGGTGAGCAACATCCTAAATCTTTTACTATCAACTATAGATAGTATATGTTCATCACCAATTACCATAGAAGTTATCAAAAACTTTGATCTGTTATTGTCATAAAATATTGCAGTCATTTCATTCTTCCCTTTTACAAGATTAGGAGTCAAAAATGTTTGACCTCCTAATATCATCTTTACTACATGAATCCGTATGTCTCTTTAAATGAGCAGTTACACCTTTTGAACTTCCGTCCAACATCTTCTAACAATACTTACATTCGGCTTTTTCTACTCTGCCCATTGATGTAGTCTTGTTGAAGTGAATCCAAACTTCACTTTTTAATTAACTTGGAGTTGGACTTCTATCTTCACTTGGTACAGGATTACAAGTTTCCACTTATGTCTCCAGTATCAGATTACAACTATCTACTGAAGGAATATGCTCATCCATCTGAAACAATCAACATATACATATATATGTTATTTATAATCATAATTAATAATTCATAAACATGGGAGAGAATAGGAGAAAACAAATCATAATTATAGATTTAAAGTTTATCAATTATTACTTATCAGTTATCAGTGACTTACACGATCATATACATGGGATGTTCTCTGTTTATGTGACTATGTAAGTCACTAAGATTGTGTCACACAACACACACAGGCGTGTATGTGTTTTCGCGGACTTACACAGTCACAAATACAGGTGTGTATGTGTTTTCACAGACTTACATGGTCACAAATACAGGCGTGTATGTGATAGTGTAAGTCAACGGGGAGTGTATGTGATAGTGAAAGCTACTGAGTGCTCCCATGTATGTGACCATGTAAGTCACTGTGCAGTCACATACATGAGCGTGTATGTGATCTTGTAAGTCCACAAAACTTACAGTGACTTACACGGTTTCATATATGGGTAGACTTACACGGCATCTGCAAAACTCACTGTTTTACAGTGACTTACACATTCAAATACATAGGCGTATATGTCACCGAGTAAGTTTGTAAAAACACTCCCTGAGGGCAACAATCCCAAAACTTATAGCATTTTCCAAATTCAATCTTCAATCAAACTTATAACAGGATTACAAGAAGGCAGTGCAACGAGGCAAAGACACAATCGCAAATGGAGGGCGACGGGGTTGTGAATTACAACTGGTGCGGCAAAGGAGTGAGTGAGAGCTAACAAACAATGTTGGTAGTGAGAGGGAGAGAATAGAGAGAGATAGTGAAATGTAAAGATTAAGGAAGAAAATTAACCTATTACGAAATGACGTAGTTTTATTTTGTGAAAAGTACAAGCATAAAAAATTTTGATTTCAAAAACAAAAAGTTAAGGCTGAAAACGAAATCAATTTGCTATTGTTTTGTTCTATGATGTCGCCTCGCCGCTCAAGCCCGCCTATTCGTAGCTCATACCAAGTTCAAAATTACATTCCAAACGCAATATTCAGTAGACAACATTACCCTATTATGTAAACAGAGTAGTGCACTCGTAGACTGATACTGGCATAGATTAGAGGTTTTAAGCAATAAATAATACTTTCTTAGCCACAAAGATTTTTCCCTCAAACTGTTTGTTCTTATGAAGAGAAACTCTAGGAAATCATACCTTTCGTAAC
The DNA here is from genome assembly GCA_027563515.1 of Erythroxylum platyclados. NCBI lineage: Eukaryota > Viridiplantae > Streptophyta > Magnoliopsida > Malpighiales > Erythroxylaceae > Erythroxylum > Erythroxylum platyclados. The sequence goes on from JAOQMM010000002.1 coordinate 21,695,062, forward strand.
TTTTAGCTACCTCTACGTTCACACAAATTTCCCAACCAGATTCCAAGAAGATTACAGTCAAACTCCATATACAAAATCAAATATGAAACTATCACGACTTCTGGAGAACATACTTCTCGTACAAAGCAAGGATGTCTTTCTTGTTAGGGTTTTTCAACTGAAGGAGCTCAGCACCAAAATTATGTTTAGTTAGTTCCTGTTTAAGCTTCTGCACTGTGAATTTTGTATAATCTTCCTGATCAGTTTGCTGACTCAGTGTATCCTCATCACCCTTGAACACCGAATCACCATCTTCTGGCTGTGAATATATCAGAGGGCTTGTTGTGCTCTTTGACCTCTTATTCGATCTGTTGTCATTTGCAGCAAAGTCTTGAATGGACCCTATACCCATCTCCATAGCTTCTGCTCTTAAACGTTTGCCATGGGAAGCAGTTTTCAGCCTATTATCCAGCGCTGACTCATTCAGTCGAACTGACGTCATCTCCTGCTGCAATTTGTCAAGTTCTGCACGTGCCACTTCTAACTGAAGAGAGAATTCTTCTGCTCTTTTGTTTGCAATTGCGTGGGCTTTGCGTTCCTCATCCAGAAGACGTTGAAGTGCTTTGACCGTACTAGCTCTCTCCTCATTATTTGATCTTAACAGGGACTCTATTTCTCTCTCCCGTTTTTCAACTGTTGACTCGAGTAATCCAACTTTTGAGACTGCATTCAACTCTGATTGACGTATTCTATCAAGTTCATTTGTCAAGTCACTCTTCTCTCTCTCCAGAGTTTCAATGTGCCTTTGGGACCTCTCAATCTGGGCCAATCTTTCCATGGCTAGTTTCTGAAGCTCACTCTTTTCCTTTTGAGCAGATACTGCATCAGCTCGTGCTTTGTCAGCTAATTCAGTAGCCCTCTTACACTCTTTCTCAGCAAGGCTGCATCTTTCCTGAACTTCTGCAAACCTCTCAAACTCTGACCGGTACTTCTGCTCCAGATGGTTCTTCTCCTGTTCAAGTATCCTAGCTTCTCTCTCATAAGATTGGGCTTTTGCATTTGCAGTCTCCAATCTCTCAGCCAACTCTTTGATTTCGAGTTTAAGGGATGATATCTCAGCATCAAAACTCTCTATTTTTGACTCAGCAGCCTACAAAACAGACTTGTGAATAGTTCAACATAAACATTTCAATTCTATGCAATAAGACTGAGAAACTAGACATGTTTTGTGTCTTCCATGCAATGAGACATTACTCCTCGAATATTCAGTCTGCAATGTAATTGTCGAAGCAAACCTTTAACTCCATGTTTAGGGTTGTCAACCGCTGCTCAGCATGCTCTATCATCCCATTCTTCTCCTTTATTTCCTTTTCCTGCATCACGTATGCATGATATTATCTTCAGTCCACTATGCAATAAGTAAATATATGATTTCAGAAATTGAATACTTAATAGAAATCACCTTTTCAGTCAAATGGCTTGAGAACTCTTCCCGCATAGCATCCTCTCTCAGTTGTGTTTCTTTACTTGTGCGTTCCTGCACAATTGCTGCCTTCTCTAGAGCATTTTTTGTTTCTCTTACAGTCACATCATACTTGCGTTTCCACTCAGCTGCCTCTTCCTGAGCTGCTCTAGTTTGTTCATGAGCAGCTGCCAGTCTTGCTTCAGCAGCACTGCTCCGTGACTTCAAATTGGCAATTTCTGCACTTGTCTGATCATCAACAGCTTTCTGTTTTGACAATACCTGATCATGCTTCCTTTTCCAGTCTATGGCTTCTTGTTTGGCAGATTCCAAAGCTTTCACCAAGCTAGAACATCTTTCATCAAGAGAACTTCGACTACTTTGCAAATCAGATATGCGCCTCATATAGTCATCAGCCAAATTCTTCTTTTCATTGATAGCTTCATCATACCGTTTCATATACTCGGATTTGTTTCTTTCACTAGCTTCAAGTTGCTTGCTAAGCAATGTCATCTTATCCTCAATAGAGCGACATTTCAAGCTGAGGGAACTCTTTTCAGATCCAAGTTGATCATTCAACCTCTTGGCCAGGTCAAATATTGGACCTTCTAAACTATAGGCATGAATACACACAAAAAAAGGTTGGTTCTTGGTCAGGATCAACAAAACAACATGCAAAACCTACCACCAATAGGAAAGGAGAAGGGTCTGACACAAACCTTTGTTGGAGGAACATGACTAATTTCTGCCATTTTCCTGGCCCATGACAAGAAGCTTCATACTCAGATAGAAGGCCATCAAGAACCTATACAACATTTCCACAAGCTATAAAATAGTCTCATTTTTAAAACCATGCAACAACAGCCCAAATCACAACCAAGATCTTGATGCAAAAGCACAAGTTTTATGTGCCTTAATAAGACAAAATATAAGTTTAGTTCTTGCCGCTTCAAACACAGCATAAAAGTATTTCTACAGAACTCAGCATAAAATTATTTCTACAAAACTTGTTCTGTATCAATTGGCCACGGCTAATCAAAGCAAAACAAGAGCAGCTCTTGGTCTACAAATAAGCTAAAGTAGCTGTGATTTACTCTTAACAATCTCTTCAACAGAATCATGTTAACTTTCAAGGAAAACAAAAAGAAAATAACAAAGGAATTATCAACTACAACCATTAGGCAACAACATTGTATAAGTTTAAACCACAACCACACAAGTAAACAATAACCATAAAACTCCTAAGTGCACATTAGATTCCCTCAGCCACTGCTTACCTTCACAATTTTATCTACATTAGCATCAGTAGCATGACAAGCTGTTCGCAGTCTCTTTTCCATGCTTTGAATAGTATTTGAACATTTCAAGTCAGCTTCCATAAATGTATTTCTCTTGTAATCCTGCATCCATGGACATAAGAAATTTACAACCAACTATTTAGTAATTAGAATATTCTTTGTTATCAAACAAAACGGCAGTCATCTGTGAGCTGATCCCATAATATGGAAGTAAAAACCTCTACTTTTTGACCATGATGACAAGGTGAAAGTTTGGTGAATTAGGGTTGCTCCCATTGTCGAAGTACCAAACCTAACAAAGCATAAATTCAATCACTAAATTTTTTTCTGTAATATCATTTTAGCAACTTGGGGTTTTGTTAAGCAGGAGCCTTCAATGCTCGCAACATTATTGCATTACTTTATACTTGTCTTCACCAGTAGACAACATAAAGTTTGGAATTTACTGAAATTTCCACAATAGCGGACAAAGAGGTAGCTTTGGAAATTTTCATGATAATTTGCATTTTGGAAGCATAAATGCCTAGCTCATCCTACTTCTCCTATTCATCCCCAACGGTTAACACTTCTCTTCTATGCCTTCACTTTCTAGAGCATTTCGTCCTAGTTAAATTCTTTTCCTTTTTCTCCTACTGCCATATCAAAGGTACTCTAAAGATGAGAACAGGCATGAAAATCAAAAGCTTGATTTCCATACCTCCAGAGGGTCTAAAATTACGAAATATGACATCCAACTAGAGACCCAAAGTCCAAACTTGCTGGGAACAGTAAGCAACACAAGATTAGATCAAATGTTTCAGCCTGGCATTCTATTTCTTCTATAGCCTTGAGTAGTGATCAAGACAAAAGGGATGGGTCCCGAGTAAGATATATTATTACCTCAAATGCCTTTTTAAAGAATTTCTGGAGAAGCCCTTCATATTTCTTTCTTGCTGAACCAATCCCTACAGCATTAGCGTTAAATACAGCCAGTGATTTTTGAACTGCTTCTTCTTGAGCTTCCCTCAAGACGACCTAAAACAACTGAAATTAGATAATGACAGAAACAATTAAACAAATAGCATATCAGTGGGAATTACTTCATCTGGTGGCTTTGAACAATCAAAAGTAGCCATATAAGTCTCAGTTGCAGCATCATATGCTCTTCGGCACTCAGCTTCTTCAACACTCTGAAAAAACAACATATTAGTATATGGAATAATTATAAGTTTGTAGCATCAAATGTCATAAAACACACCTACTTCAAAAGATTACCTATGTAAGAAAAATCTGCAATCTACCTCAAATATAATGGTTGTATGGTACAGAGAACATCAATACTTATTTCAAGTGGAGAATAGTATAGTAAGAAACAAAATTTGAAGATAAATTTGGTCAACAATCCAATAAAAGCCATTGCTGCTCAGCATTCGAAAAGTCTGAGGCCTGTTTAGATAGTCTCTAGCCAATGGAATTTGAAAATTCCCCTCAGATTCTATCATATTCAAACCCAAAATAGATGACCTTTTAAATTCAGTTTACGGCTAAAATTTCAATTTTCAAGTAGCAATATACTCCCATTGGAAAAGATTCTCCATTATTTAGAACAAGAGAAAGGAACTTGCTTAGGATAACTCAGTACCAAAATGAATACCAAGACTGATTTACTAGGCAAATACACCTTCGCCAATATATACATTTAACTGCCACTATGAGATGGCTAGGGCATAAAAGACTCTAATGTGATGAATCACATGATGCAGAAGCAAAGAATACTGACCTGCCATGAGGATGATATTGTTGGCACTGCACCATTGTTGAGAGCCTCCAAGTATGATTCAGTGATACCAACAAGAATTGGGCCCGTCATTACTGTAGCCCCTACCTGTTTGGGCCTTGTTCTCTCAAAAACAAATTTTGTCAATGCATCAAGACCAGATCTAAATTCAGGTCTCAGCTTGTCCAGCTGCAGACAAACAAATTTTAAGTAAACATAAGCTCCAGGAAAGTTGAATAAAAATAAGCACCTCTTCTCTCGTTCTCCACACAGGTGTGTGAACAAAAATGCTGAAATTGACACAAGTAAAGGAAGACATGAAAAAGGTAAGGTACTAACCGATATTTGATCCATCCTCTGGAGATCATTTTCATTGTTCAAAGGCCTCACAAGGGTGAAGCATTCCCTATCAGGAAATAACGCCCGAATAGAATCCCGAATCTATTGACAATTAGTACAGCATAATTAGCACAGCAAAACAGGAATAAAAACAATTATCAGTTAAAGTGTTCTGCGCGTGAAGCAATTTAAATAACAAGTTCCCAATAAAAATTTCATGTAATCATGATCTCAGCATCTGACAAAGCAATAGCTCCGCTGCAAGATTTATGTGATAATAAAATGAAACCATGTGCCTTACCACAAGTACCTAAATCAATCTGAATATTTCAAAAGCATAGGATAATCAAATTTCATTACGAGTTGTTACAGCCAGAGTTAATATAACATTCTTACCTCATTCTTGGAACCTATATCTTTTCCACCGCCTTGAACTGGCCTCAGTGCAAGCTCCAAGTAGTCACGGGGTGTTATTCTCCTATTATCCTCCACTAAATCCAGATAGAAATCCTGCAGATAAGATGTCTATTTCTATCATCTCATAATCTTGCATTACAGAAAATGGAATAAAGATAAAAAGTCAGATGAAATAAGATTATTTTAGTATTTAATACCCTTAGAAGCCAAACAAAGATTGGCGAAAACTGCCCAAGTTCAGATGCCGTATTCCTTCCTCCAGCAGCTCTTACACGAATATGTTTAGTCATTTGTGTCACAAGAGAAAGTCGATCAAGAGCAGCTTCATCTATTCCACCCATCTGTATTAAAATTCATGAAAAGTAAATGAATGAATTGTAAAACAGTATTCTGGAAGCAATAGAATGTCAGTAGCAAAAATTAATCACGTTATGAAGTGCATCATAACACATTAGTGAAGTAAACTAAATTAACAGTATAGGCAGCAATAATGCTCTTTAAGAGTATCAAGGTCTTAGAATATGAGTTCCTGACCTGATTGTAGATAAACATGCTGGATAAGAGGACTGCCAAGGAGAATATCTGGGTGCTGTATGTTCCCTGTCAAAGAACAGATATATTAAAATTGTGAACAAGTATACAATTAAAGATTAAGTAAATTACTATACAAAATTAAAATAAGGGTAGTCTTCAAGAAGTAAGTTGCCGCAAAAAATCAACACATACTGTTTGATCATAAGCATCTATTCCTTCGCTGTCTAACAGTAAAAGATTGTACTGAGTGCCATCAAGAGCAGTTCTCTTTAATGGTGCACTCCATAACCAAAGTCCTTTTGTGCAAGGTCGATGAGTTGAAGCTACTTGAAATCCACTACTTCTCCCAAGAAGCTATAACAGATGAAAAAATAAAACCATTTGTTAAAATTTTCAATTAGTATCTCAACAATATCAACCAAGTACTGACAAACTGCACATGTTAATCAAAATATTCTCCAAATTCCAAAATACACTTCAAATGAGACTTTTAAACAGTAATAAGAAAAAGAATATATTAGTAAAAAAAAAGCACTGTTCAAAGTCGATGTTCAACAATACTGAAAATTTGAAAAGATAGAAAGGCCACAACTTGTAAAAAACAAGCATTTACTCCTCTTCATGACATTACAGAAGTTACACATATATTACCCTTGAAAATCAGATAGGCGTACTTCCTTAAGTGAGTCAAGGATACTGCTTGACCGAAAGCAATTAACTATGACCAGGATAATAAAATTTTGACAAGAACCTTCAAAACAGACATGATTAGTAATAAAAATGAATTCTTCATGACAAGTTTCTCTATCAGTAGTTCACTTCCAACTGCTTCAATATCCACATGCATACTGCATACTGAGACCTTGCTTGTCTAAACACCAAATTATTCCGTGAGCTATGTAATTGCTTCTTAATCTTCTTCACATCTACAATTAAGTTCCTAAGCGTGATAAACTCCTTCTTGGCAACGTATAATTCTCAACACATTTAATATCTTTACGTATCAGAACTTGAAAGAAATTGAAAACTCTTGTAGGCAGTAGCACTGCAGCAGCATGACCAACAAAGTATCTACTCTAGCAAAAGTAAGAGATAGTAAACTCCTTGCCCTTTGGACACAGTATTATGTACACAACCTGATTACCTTCTAAACAAAGATCAGAATACACATCCGAGCCCATAATTCTGCCGATACGATCCACCACTACATAGGTAACCAACAACCAAAAAGTTCTAACTAGATAAATTTTATTTGTATTGCACCCTTGTCAGTTCCATTCTAGACTTATTAAAGCACTCCATCCAGCAAAATAATAAGTTTCAGTTAAGATGCGTTTTTCAAACCTAAGGTGGGAGCTATTTTGCATTTGGCCTAAACTGCAGGTTTTTCAAACACAACCAACAATGCGAAAGCAGCGTTAGAAGTATGGATCACAAATTACAAGATTTGGAGAGTGGTGCACTGTTGATAGGCAACTAACTCCGTGGATCATCCTTAAAGTCAAGAATAATCCAAAATAGACGTGGAATGCCAATAGTTGCAACATAAAAGTCTTTAAACTCGCATAAAGTAAGCAACCAGAGTACATTCGTAATAGCCAGATATGTGTTATCAAATCCATGAAGTACCAATTGCAACATAACAAAAAACCCTAAATAACTGAACCCCTCTGAAAAAATTAAACCTAAAATCCAAAAGAACAAATTAAACGTACATTGCGCAGTAAATCCCAAAATTACGAATCCTACAGTCCTTAGTCATTCGACAAGTCAAAGAGAAAATCCAAATTTCCACTCTATCTTCAGCACGTAATAAATATCTAGAAAAAGAACCTGATTCAAAATGAAACTTTTCCCTTGGCGAGCGCGACCACAAACCGAAACCACGCCAATTGGTTCCTTCACAAGTTGGAGAGTCGCGACTGCTTCGGGATCCATCCGAAACTTCCCTTTCTCATCGCAGTACACCAACCGTATTGGCCTCGCAGGCCCGGTTACCGGCGGAGCCGAAGGAGAAGAAGATGGCGAAGGAGAGAAGGACGGCGGAGATTCCTCCCCGGCGCTTTCCTTACCTCTACTGAAGAACTTCTTCATCATGATTTATCCTCTTTAATGGTGGCTGTGGGGGTGAAGCAATGACGGCGAGGGCGAGTCTCCGATCGGCGTGTTAACGCTTATGGGTCTCGCACCTTTTTCATTAGCTTTTTACCTTCAGGCTTCTTTTCTTGCCTGGGGTTTGAAATTAAAGAGGGAAAGAGAAAATGAACGTGATTTTAAGTAGAATTACGACGGTGTAGATCGTTTTGATGGCCATGATTTGAGAACGTGAAAGGGCGTGGAGGGAATATCGATAGGACAGCGTGGAAGTGAAGCTAACAGCTAGATTTGGCAATTTTGTTATTGTTATTATCATTTTTGTTTTTTCTTTAATTTTAGAGACATATGTCCTATTTGGCAATCAGTTGATTGTATTAGCTGTTACCTAATTCTATCAACAGTTATTTGATAGCTGATTATATCAACTGATTTGACCAGCAGATAACATCAGCTGTTTATTAAAGATATTTGATAAAATTAGCTGTTTATATGTAAAATGACTTATAAGGGCATGAATTAAAATCTCATAAGAAATTAAATTTTAGATATTTAAGTTTACAACAATTATGTTTATAGCTTTAATAAAAAATATAAAACATACAAAAATAATAACAACCAAAAAATCATTATCATAAAACTATATATTTTAATGTATTAATCATATTTTAATGTATTAATTAATTAATTAACATACATTTAATTATTATTATTATTATTATTGAAAAGTATCAATACCTGTGATAATAGTATATAAATAAACTCACCTATTATCCAAAATTTGAAAAGCAAAATTTAAAGTACCATTTATCCTAAAAATTGTTTGCATACAACAAGGAAAATGCTTCAGCTACAAGATCCATTAAAACTCACCCATAATCTTTTAATAAAGCATCAACAAAAGGGGCATAAGTGTATTTTCACTTAATAAGTTTTGGTTGGTGGTCCAAAACGCTACTATATAGTAGCTTTTTTATTTTTAGCTTATCAACTAATTGATAAGCTATAAACCAAACAACTTTTAGTAACTGTTTGACTAATTAAATAGCTAAATATAGCTGATCAGTCAAAAAAATAGTTGATCAGTTGTGAACCAAACGAGGCCATAAACTTATGCTTTTCAAACATCCAACGGTGGGGATCTTAATCTTAAAAAAGTATTCAGGTATTTTTCTGATTAAATTTAAATATTATATAAGTTTAAGAAATATTTATTATGTTAAATTATGTGTCTACGCCCTGGAAATAAGATTCAATACTGTCTTCTTTCAAGCTTCAGACAGTAACAATCACAAGGATTAGTTTTCTTCAAAGACGGTTGGATGGTGTCTTCCAACTTGCTGATTAAGTAGGATGTGAGCAACGTCATTTCAACTTATTTTGAAGAATAATAAAGATATCGTGGTTTCTTTAAAGTAAATTGACAAAGAATTAAGTTTTTGAACCTTAACAAAACATGATATTATAAAAAATATAGTGTGTTTATAATTAAAAAATTGATAATTTAAAAATAATTTATAATTTAAAAAATAAATAAATTGATAAGTTTCTAAAACTTTAATAGAGTGATAACTTTTAAATTATAATTTTATTTATAATTATTCAAACTTTCTTAAAAAGTTAAGCATTAAACATTTGAGAACGTTCAATCAATATTATGAATATCATATTAAATTTAGTTTTGATACAATATAGTACTAATATTGTTCAATATCAAATATTATTTTGAAATTTTTATAAATAATTCTTAAATTTATTAAATTTTAAGATAATTTTTAATATATTATAGTTTTCTTTAACAATGCATAAAAAGATGGCATATGGACCTAGGCCCGCCCGACCCTCCCCCAATCCAACCCATAGTTAACAATCTAGGCTTGAGTTAACTAGGCCTCGAGCCTAATCTTTTCAAAACGGGCCTTGAGCTAAGCTCACCTAGGTCCGCCCTGGCTCAAGGCTATACAACTATAATAAAACAACGTCGTTTTGTGGAAAATAACATCGCTTTATATTTTTTAATTTAAAAAATAAAAAAAAGTCAGGTCAGGTCAAGTCAAGCTTGGGCTTAAATGCATCAGGCCCGAGCCTCAACAGAAACTATCAGGCCAAGCTCAGGCCTGGGCAAGCCGGATGCTCCGACTTATTGTTATCCCTAAATGTATATTACATAAATGACTTTTATTAGTAAAAATATAAAAATTATTATTATTATGACAATTAATATAACAACATGCTTGCCAACATTAACAAATGTCAGTCGTAGAAAAACTCTATGTTTTCTCCTCTATATATTACCAATATTAATAAGTACATTGTACAAGAAAGGGTAAAAATTAAGGATAGTAATGGGTCAAATCTAGGCTTTAGCTCAGTTAGATAACTTATGCTTGGGTCTAGGTCCAACCTGAGGCTGAGTCCAATCGAGTTTGGGTAGTCCGAAGCTCGATTCCACCAAGTTCAACCTAATTTTTAAAAAAATTAAAATAGAAAACGATGTCATTTTTTATAAAACAATATCATCTTCTTTATATCCGTCAGGCTTGGGCCAAACTAAGCCCGAGTAATCCAAGTTCGAGCTCAACTTAAGACCTAATTTTTTAGAAAAATAGGCCCAAGTCCTAGTTTGAGGCTTGGTCAAATTATGCCTAGCCCTATCTTAACTGTCAAGCCTAATGAAAACAAACTAAAAGTAAAGATGAGATTTAAAATAAATGTCATTTTACTATTTTACTGTGAATTTCTCTTCTTTCTCTTACATATAATTCACTAAAAAATTCTCTCACACATAGAAATAGTGCGCATTGAAAACTCTCTCTCTTTCTTCTTTTGTTTTATCTTTTTCAAGTACTTTCTGACTGTGGTGTAAATCAAAGAGTTATTAAGAATTAATAAACATGGATTTTAGACAAGATGGAATTTAAAGAAGCACTATCATATTGTAATGATACCAGTACCAGATTTGGTTTCAGTATAGTATTATACCGATATCGGTCAATATCGGGTAATATTGCGAGTAATTTTTTAAATTTATAAAATAGTCCTTGATTTTTTTAAAATTGCAAAATAGTTCCTCAATATATTGTAAAGTTGCCTTTCTCAACTCTTATTGATGACTATAAGATAAGGTGTGTATAAAGAGGATCTTTTTTTAGATTGACCTTGATTGCTTCTTTCACCTTCTCCATGACATTATAAAAATAACACATTGTTGCCTTCTCATCACTATCAACTAAACGAAGTACCCTCGCCAAAGGCTCTCAAACTCGAATGATAAGTTGACATTGAGACCAAAATTTAGTATCTTAAAGTATAATTCTAAAAACTTCCAATATAGCATTAGACGTGGCATGCTAAGACGTAACCCGCTTATCACTTTTAAATATTTGTCTCAACTCTTTCTTCATAAGAATAAAACACTGAAATGAATTAGTTGCAAATCTTGTAATAGTAGGTTGGCACAAATTCCTATCATTATGAAATCCTTTCTCATCAAATTTAGGACCCATACACAATTGTAGATGAACCTGGTCACTTTGTTTGTTTTCTGTACAATGTCATCAATAATAGAAAAATATCTTACCTCTTTTATATTTTCTAACATCAGGTCAATGCAATGTGTAGCAAAAGGAGCCTAATAAAAAGAATTATACCTACTTTGCAATTTTCTTTCAGCTGCTTTATAAACGAAATCATTGTTAGTAATAAACTGAATAATATTTTCTGGCCCAACTTAATCAAATATCTAAAATAAAGTAGGTGCAAAAGAGTCGCACAAACTTTTAGTTTCTGGTTTAACTCTTGCAGCTTAGAGATCATACTAAAGTTGACTTCGTTTGTAAAGTAGGGAATGGTGAGAAAGCTACTATATGGTATGACAATTAGACGGGGTATGGTCAACTTATTAACATAATTGGATACTCAGTAGCCAGATCTATTGGTCCTTTGGATGATAAGGTTTCCAAGCTAATATTGAACAATGATTGAGTTCTTCCTCAAGTTTTGTTGAACTATAAACCTACCTATTAACCTAATATTCTCCATTTCGACAGTTGCTATTGAAAGGGTAAGCTTATTTCTATTCTGTCTATGAAGCAAATTAGGAATTTGATGCATCCTCTTAATCCTAAGGTGAACTGGTACACTATTGTTTGGAACAAGTTTCTGATTCCTAGAAACTCATTTTTGTTGTGGCTTATAATGAAAAACAGACTAAGTACTATGGATGGGCTGCACTTTTTGACAGTGGATGAAACTTGTATCTTATGCTGGGATTGTGTTGAAATGATGGATCATTTATTTTTTGGTTGTTCCTTTGCATCTCTAGTTTGGAAAAAGATCAAACAATTCTATTATTGGGACATAACAAGTGATTCTCTCTCAGAAGCCATTCAATGGTTGGTTGAGCATACCAAAAACAATCATGTCACCTTGGAGGTTTATTTCATTGCTTTGGGGTTTACTCTCCATGAAATCTAGAATGAAAGGAATAATAGGAGATTCAAGAACAAATTTATTACTGAGAAGGAGACAACTTCTTTGATCTTGCATACTATTAGGGAGACTCTTTACTTAAGATCTAAGTTAGTCAACTCCTTGGATCTTTAGTAGCTAGCCTCTTGTTACCTCTTGTTTATTGTAGTTGGTAACACTTGTAAGATGTCTTTTAATTTACTTGTAGTGTATGATCTCTTCCCAATGGAATAATTGTATTCCTGTCTGTTGTTAGAATTAATATCATTTCTTTAATGTTTTTTTCTAGGGACAATTATTGTCATGAGTTTTTCTTGCTGGCTTGAAGCTTTAGATTAAGGTCTCAAGGGAAGTATAAGCTTTTGATTAAGGTCTCAATCGAAGTACAAGCAATCTGGTAATTTGTACAACTTGTATGAAATTTAATTTTCTAGTGCTTACCTATATGCAGTTGTTAATTCCGGATGCAATTTACGGCCTTGCCACCTTCCAAGGCCATGCCAAAATTACAATGTAGTTATCTACAAACTCAAAACTAATCGAGAGATCTTATTGATTACTTACCAGATAAATTTGGTAAGAATATTATCGAACCATTCAACGCGTAGGAGAGAGTAGCGAGGTATGCAT
>JAOQMM010000002.1:21726369-21738810 GCA_027563515.1 Erythroxylum platyclados
GCCTATCAGAATCTCAGGTCCCCGACACGACAAAAGAAACTCTGAAATAAGAAACAAACTGCTATATCAGTTTCTGTCTTAAGTTCTATGCAATACAACATATAGTTGACTTCAATACTTAAAGCATCTACGTTACAGACCAATATGCATCGTTTCCTATGGTTAATTCCCAAAACTGCATCCGGCTTCTCATAAAATTTCGAGCAGTATCTATCTGATTAGAAAAGGAAAAAGAAAAGAATATAAACATGTAATTAACATGGCACTTATTAATATGGATATTAAGTTTGACAATTTTAGTCTGACTTGGCTTCATTGGGTTGATTGGGTTTTTGGATGATGTTGAACTTGTAAGATGATTTAAAGTCTGATTTAAATACTTTAAACTCCTTTTAAAAATTGATATTAATTTAGTTTAACTTCTTAAAATAATATTATTTTAATATATTATTCAAAATAATTTGATTAACTTAAATTGCGTTATTCAAATTTGACTAAATTTTAGATAGAATTTTAATTACTTATTTAAGAGGTAGCCTGGCTGATAAATTATCATCCCTGTATAAGTATCACTTTTCTTTATTAGTCAAACACTACAATAAAATTGACTTTTAGCTACTTTTTTTTTGTGACGATTTGAAATCGTCACTAATAGTCAGCTTCTTCGACGATTTGAAAATTCGTCGCCAAAAGTCCAGCATTTCGCAACGTTTTGAAGAATTGTCACTAAAAGACATGTATTTGGAGATGATCTATGTAAATCGTCACAAAAGGCGCGACCATTTGCAACAATTTAACTGTTTTGTCGCCAAATGTCGATATCGCCGCAAAAAGCTAAACTTTTGGTGACGAATTGTTTAAATCATCATCAAAAGTTGAAATAATTACAATTTTGAGCTAATGCATTCAAACTCTATAAATTTGTTTAAATCTATGGATTTACACATAAATGATTCTTTAATGATGTTTATTATACATGGTATATCTTTGTTCATACAAATATTTTATGAAAATAGAATGAAGTATCTAAAAATTGTAAAATATTTTCAAAGTTTTAAACATAGTGTTGAAAAATACATGGTAGGTAATTTAAATTTTGAAAGTAAATATTTTTTGGATATAAAAAGATAAACATACCTAAAATTTTAATGTTAATAAGATCAAAATATCATAAATTTAAGTTGACTACTATTCTTAACCATTAATGTTCATTAACAATAAAATAACAATACATATAAATATTGAAATATGGTAAGCAATATAATATAATGATATATGGTAAGTAATACAAGACTTTAATTAGAAGTTTTAAAATTCTTACAAACAAAACAATAAATAAAGTTTCACACCTATTCCTTCGATCATCGTCGATCTTAACAATTATGATATTTTAACTATGTGTCTTCACTGTTGAAATAAAGGAACAAAGATCGTCGTTATCGACTACATTAATATTACAAATATTTTCCTTCGGATGAAGAGGCAAGGAGACATGTTCGTGAATAGATGTCTCCAGAAAATTGGAACAATATGTGTGATTATTGGGCCTCTCCTAACATTTAGGTTTGCTTTCTTTCCCTTCACATTTGCTTCCATTAATCTTGTTACACTATTTAATGATTATTTTTTTCTTTATTTAGGAAAAGTGTGAGAAAGCCAAGGTGAACAGAGGAAAAATGAAAACTCCTTACAATCAAGGCTTTAAATCATTTGTTGTCCTTGGAAATGAATATGTAAGTTCTTTATTTATAAGTTATAGTTATATTAGTAAACACAATATTATTTATTGTGTTTTGTATTTTTTCCCCATAAAATAGAGTTAGAAGGAACTATATGGAGAAGAGTCACTAGGATCATACTTTACAAACTGACACACTATATGGAAGGTGAAGGGTGAATGTCTGAAGATGCACACAATAACTATATAAGTATTAAAACTTGTTTAAATTTTAAGTTTATTTATTTACATAGTACTAATTAATAATATTTGAATTGAATATTGATTTTATTTTTTAAATTTTAGAATAAGATGCAGGAGTTATTGCAAATATCAATGTCTAATGAAAATGTTGCAAATGTAGATGATATTTGCAACAAGGTGCTTGGTACACAATCTATATATATCAAAGGGCTTAGGTTTGGCCCTAAGCCAACTGCTCCATCCTTATCAAGGTTAGCATACATTCAATGTCTTGAAAAGGAAAACAAGTTGCTTTAAAAAAGTGTTAGCTAAGCATGAAAAGTACCTAAGAAAATTACTTGACTCGGATTATATAAGCAGTGAAGATGAAAGCGAGTTTAAGTGATTAAACTAATCTTTGTCTTTTTTTTTGTATATAAGTTTTTTTGCAGTTGTAATTGAAATCTTGTAGACGATCAAATTTAATGATGTTTTATTTTTTATATACAATGCTTCAAATTTTTAATTTTTTTGTTTTATATTTTTATATACTAAATTAACAAAAAAATCTAAATATTATATACAATAATATGGATTAAAAATTTCACAAATAATTAGAATTAATATGGTATAACATCTAGGTAAAATGTATATTAAAAATTTAACTACATTTTACAAAACATACCTAAAAATATTTGGCTACGTTTTAAAAAATGTAGCTAAAAACTTTACATATCTAAAAACATTAGGCTACATTTTAAAAAATGTAGCTAAAAGCTTTTGGCTACGTTTTAAATACGTTTTTTAAAACGTAGCTAAAAAGAAAAACGTAACTAAAAATAATTTGTTACGTTTTTTTTGAAATGTCGCTAAAAACTTTTAGTTACGTTTCTGACAATGTAGCTAACTATCTTTAGCTATGAAAAGTAAGCGTAGCAAAAAGGAATTAGCGATGATTTTTGAAAATGTCACCTATACTTTTTTGCTACAAAAACAAAGCGTAGGCAAAAATTGTTAGCGATGATTAAGGAGAAACGTCGCCTATAATTTTCTGCTACGGGAATTTGTTGACATTTTCGTTGACGAATACAAATCGTCACTAATTCTTATTAGTGACGATTTTGTAACTTTTTGGGACGAAATAAATTGTTGGTAAAAGTCCCTTGTCTTGTAGTGAGAGGGAAAGATAGAGCTATCACTCTTTGAGTTTTGCAGTAATTTCCTACATAAAATGATGTTGAGCCAGTTTTAAGGACATCAAGAATTGATATGCCTCCTCATCATTTTATTTTTCTTAATTGATCCAAGGTCCAAACCCATCCATATTTATATTTGATCCATCTATACATGAAGTAGCAACAGAATGTTTCCTTCCATGCAACATGCTCACCTGTTTGAAAGCCAAGCAGCTGACCCTGGAGAAACATGTAAATCCAAGAAAACCATACAATATTAAAGCCAAATGTCTTTGACTTTTCATATCAAAGCCTAAGATAGCTCCAAATCTCGTGGGCCCATTTCATATCACTCAACGAAGCTCTAATCCTTCTTATCTTTTTTTTTTCAATACAAAACGTTGACAACTTGTACAAAGGGTCCAATCACACAGAATGCTTGAGATGTTAGAACATTACATGATTGGCATTCCACCTATAGTTTTACATAAAATTTATCAGGAAGTCGGAAGTAATGCACTTACTGTTTATACGACTATAATTATCAAAATATGCAGCTCAAGAATCAACAAATAAAAAACATTCACGAACAAAACAATGGTGTACATTGTTTTTGCAGAAACTGATTAGTGTACGGGAAGATAGAGAGTGTTTCAACTCTCACCCAAGAGCTTTCAGAGACCATCCTACTTTAGTTGCCACAAATAGAGGGAAACTATTTAAGGTCGGGTCGGCTCTCTCAAGATCGCTGGTCACTGAAACTATTGGTCAACATTATAAGACAGTCGATGCTATTTAGCGGACATGTCTATGCAAACTTCTTTTGCATATGGTGACAGCAGAAAGAGCTACCGCAGATCAATGCTCCTGCAAACGCAAATATTGGGATTTCCGAACCTTAAGGGCATTTTGTACGGTTCAATATTAATTTGTTATTCTTTTCAAGGCATAGATAAAAATAAAAGTTGAACTTTTATGAGTAGAAGATGGCCTTTATCAATCGACTACATCTCAGATTTCTTGCTTTTTCCTGTGGCTGCTATATTATCATTTTCCTTTTGGGAATGAGAAGAGTAAATATTCTTTGAACCTGGCAGTGGTTACACTTGCCTTTTTGTTTCTTTTTGTGTTTGTTGTGCTTTTCTACTCTTTGTCTCTTCCTCTGTCAATATGTGTTGTTTTTTTCTTTCTACAAACATCGAGTCCTGATACCAAGGAGCTAATTTGTCAGATTTATAACAAGAAAAATAAGCAATTATACAACGACAAAGCTTTAACAACAGCGAAAAAGAATTTCTGGATTGCTTACATCAACTAAACCGCAGGAGCTTTGTACATATAAGCAACACTTTTTTTTTTTTGGGTTTCCTCCATGCTGCTCTCATTCGGTGCTTAACAAACTTATTACGATCAAGTTGCTAGATATTCTATGCTGTCGCTATTTTACAAAATGACGTGGTAGTTTATGTGCGGTCTTGTGTGAAGGATCAGTGGATCACACACACGATGATAGACCACTTATTGGATAATCACGATTTATTGGTCCACGACGTTTAGTAAAAGCATTCCTAATGCTACTACTTAATTGATTAACGTCATAGTATATAGTACTATACCATAATAAAGAAAAAAGAAAAGGGTGAAGGATTCGAGAATCCTGGGCATAGAGAGGATATGAGTGACTAAGAAAAGGGGTTCCAGAAAGAGTCTGCCTTGTCCTCAACATTGGTGGTAGATGAATCAAGTGCTTCATTTTGAGTTAATGGGAATTCTGCTTCCAAGTTCTCAGAAAATAATCTGCTTTTGATGTGTTCCAGTGCATCTTTGAGTGGAGAAACAGGATTGTGAATGAAAGGACTCAAATCTGCAATTATTTGTCTGGACGGCTCTCCTTGGCAGGTCAAGTACATGTCATCTTGTTGATGATCTATGTGTGCCCTTTTTGGAGGTAATTTAGGGTTTCCTTGGGACTGATCCGCCAAGAACCTGTTATACTTTTCGTTCTCTTTGTCTTGTGTTATTGAACTATTGATGCCTACGTTCCCACTGTGCTCTTTTCCTTGTTGTTGTAGGAAGTTTCTCTTGTGACGAACTTGGCATAGAACCCAATTATCCAACTGTACGTAAATTGCAGTAACGTAAATGTAAATAAGAGGAGTAATCAAAGGAAATGAAAAGCATTGATACTGGATGGTTTTTTCTATTTTCAATCCAAGTCCTATGTTTTGGGATATGAGATAGACTTCTTAATCTTTCTGGTTGTTCGTTGAAAAGCAGAACATGCATTTATTTAACCTGCATTGATGTCTCCAGTGTTTGTGCAGGGCATGCATCAGGAAGAAGCCTATACTCGTGCATGATCCAGTCAGTTTTAACACTTTTGGAAGGACGACCTTTGTAAAAGACGAGAGCCTTCTTCACACCAATACACTGTGATCCAACTGGGTCAAGAATCGGTTTATCAGTCCCGGTGGCTTTCCAGTAACCGCAACCTGCGGCTCTGTTTGCCCGGACACCATTTGGATACTTTCTATCCCTTGGAGAAAAGAAGTACCACTCGCTCTCCCCAAACAAAGCCCTGGCTGATGGTTAAAAAAGGCATAACTAGTACATAAGCAACACTGACACATATCAAGCATCAACCTATCAATACGATAACACATCTAACCAGCTAAAAAGACAAATAGAAACTCCATACCTGGAAGTTCCCATGGGTTAAACTTGTAAAGATCGATATCAGCAATGATAGATACAAGAGGATGTGAGGGGCACGAAATCTTGTTCTTCAGATAAGATGCTATAAGCTCTTGATCTGTGGGATGGAACCTGAATCCTGGTGGGAGCTTAGGGCTAACTATACTCATCATTTCCATTGCTCAGCAGCTGAGAAACTCTATAGCTTAACTGCCTTGTCAAATACAAAACCACACTTACAGAAAAGTTTCAGAGGAGCTAAACAATTTCTGCGTGGGATCTCCCCACAGGCAATAAGCTCTATTACACTTCTGCAGAGACTACGGAGTAATATTATGCACATAACTTGCGCATCCATCATAATAATACAAAAATGAGAATATGAGTACCCACCTTATACAAACTTTAGCTCCATATACACTCCTATTACAGCTCACAATACCAAACCACCTAAACAACTATTTCCCACAGAAGCATAGAGTCAGTTATTCAAAAATTGGAAAGGGATGTCTTTCCAGAAAGGATGCCTTTTTTCTCTTTCTTTTTTTGGCAACTTGTCATTTTCTCAGACAACCTGGATGGACAATACTATAGAGGAAATTCAAAGGCTTGCAGAAACTAATAGTTCGCGGTCAATTAAACTCGTGTAATTCGAGACTATATATATATGCAGACAAAAGGGCTGGGTGGCTACGTGTTTGCAAGTGATCCATTGATCTTGTGACCCTTAAGTTGCATCTGCAAACATATGCACCAAGTAAATTTCTTGGGCTAGCTGACAATATTTGGAAAGAGACAAATAACTTGGTTTATATCTAAAGGAGTTGTGAAGTGTGCTGTTCCTCGTACAGGTAACGTACAAAAAACGTTGAATTTCTTGTACATTTACAGACACCAATGAAAAAAAAAACATTAGATAAGGCACAGTATTTGCTTTTCATATAAGTTGATATGCTGACAGCAGAATCTCTTAGTCAAGAACAAAGAAAACTCATTGGAGCAAGCACATGCTTCCAAGATCAAATAGTACACTTGACCTCCATAATTAAGTTATTTTTCAATACTGTTAATCCTGTTTCATTACGACCAAATGGATTTTAAACCATTTCTTCTCTTCTTCTTTGCCAGTTCTCCTTTTATTAAAATAAATAATTAATTATTTCTCTTAATTGAAAACAATATGAAAAACAAATTCTGCAATTGATATCCCTAGCACCGAATTCCAATTATAATGATAAATCAGCAAACATGTCTTAATAATGACTATACGCTTGAGTGTTTTGGAGGCAGTAGTAGTTGCAGAATAGATAGTAACTATCGTAGCAAAGTAATGTTAGGGCAGTCCAAACTGCCATCAATGTACATATATATCTGGGGTGACTATGAAAAGGAATTCCACATCGTATCAATCCCTTACCGTAAAAAATTCATTTATCTGACATAACAACACCAAGTTGATGAACTTAGTTTGTTCTGTTAGTTGTTCTTTCCTCCTTGTCACCTTCTTATCCACTTTTCTTTTTCTTTTTTTCCCCTTACTATTTTACTAGAAATGTTATGTCACTCTCCATGCAACTGATTAAGCATTGAGTTGGACTGGAAAAGGACAAAAATGAGTCAGGGATGTTGTAGTATTTGTTTTAAACATCTGAAGAGATAGGTAGATATCTAATTCCTCATGTAACTCTTTCCGGAAAAACTCATTCACAAAATTTTCTTTTAAGTCTTGGAAATTCGTAAGTAGAGTAATTTTATATCAGAAAGAGATATAAGAATGAAGTGAATTATATATAAAGATATGACTCATAATCTAATGCCTTAAAATTCTGAGTTAAAGATGATATTTTGAGTGTATATGAGTTCATTTGAACCTAAAAACCCTGTATTATATTAAAATTAAGTTGGTGAAGTCTAGAGATTTTCTTAAACATGGTCCAATTAATATTAATGGATAACTCTAGTAGTTGTCTTAAACTGCTAAATTGAATTCACATACGACCGGAGATCTGTAAGTTAAGCCATCGAGATCTTGAAATAAATTTCATACATCAGAGAGGTATTTTCATTCCAGTGATATTTATCCTTATTTTTCTAACAATATTGGTATCAAGACTTGTTTTCATTCCATTTCTAGATTATCTATTCTTCTTTTAGTTATGATATTTTGTGATTATTGCCTTTAGTATGCATGTACAGTATCACAATATTCCATCGTGACTTATAGAAATTGTTAATATTAATCTCATAATAAAAAATTTAGATTTTTGAATTAAATAACGATTAAGAGAAAAATGGCCCGAGATTAACCAATTGACAAATTTAAAAGGGAGAGTGTGAGTGACACGTGCCAACCGAATGAGCTCTGATGAGCCTTTCGAACATATTGTAAAATCATCTCCGTGGAACAAATTTGATCGTTGCCACCTTGAAGTTGAATCCTCTGTCTAAAATAATCCTGTTCAATTCTGTCCAATGCCTAAAACGACATTTTGGGCATTAAACAAGGTTCAACTGTCTCTAAACTCATGTCCAATGTCCAAAACGATGTCGTTTTGAGCATTGAACAAGGTTGGACAGGCTTATTTTCGATAGAGAATCCAAACTATGCCACCCTATTAGAAAACGAACACTTTATTTTGTACATAGGATACACACGCCCCCTCGGGTGCTTAAAGCTGCCTTTGCATTGAAAGAGGAAAAAAAATTGAAAGCTTCTAAGTCCCTTCCCTAAAGAGGCATGTGAGGGCCATGTTTTAAATAAATTTGACAAATTTTTTTATCCAATATAAGGTTAACAAATTCTAATGACTTAATCAAGTTTTAGGTTGAATTTAAATTTTTTAAGAAAATCTTGAGTTTCCCAAACTTGATTCAGTGCCCGAGTGATCATAGATAAAATGACGTTATTTTATCATTCTTTTAGTATATTGTTTATAATTTTTAGTTCTTTTAAGTCTTTATTTTGATTTTCATAGTATTAAAAATACTAAAAAAGACATTTAATAAAGAAATTACTAATTCTTATTTTTGAAAATTTTTAAAGTATAAGTGCTTAAAAAATTAAAATGATATTAATTTAAGTATTATTTAGTGTAGAAATAAGATTGAATCTATGTTAAGTAATTCATTTATATTTAATATTAAACATATTACATTAATACGTTTAATAAAATATGCAGGTATACTTGAAAAATGAAAGATATAGAAAGAAGTGGCTAAGTAGGATCCTTCTCCAATTAATGTAGTGAAAATAATCTCTAAGATTATCATCATTGATTTGGAGAAGTTGGATGGGAAGAATTTGATATTTAACATCAGAAAGTGCACTATCTCTTCGGTGAGAATGAAGTACTTAAAACCTTGACCATACTACATCCTAAGGATGGCAAATGGCCCATTATCAACATAGTCAATAGGCATATGATAATTGGTTAAGAGTGATTGGGATGTGTAGTCCATAATGTTAAATGCATGATGACCTGATGAAAAATTTTGAGCTTTATGTGTTGCTATTAAAGAGATATGAGACCAAATTCAAATTAGGTTTACTAGCTTATCACTGATGAGATTACATGGGTTAAACAAAAGTTTAATGAATATATGTTAGATCCTAAACACTACATCTTAGGGTGATGTCTTCTTCAATTTGAGATCTTCGGATAACTTGTGTTGAGCTCAATAATGAACATGTTTAGGCATTGGCGATATAACTTTTAGAGTCTTCTTAGGGATATATTATGATGGTTCTCATCCATAATAAGAATATAGCCATGTTTAAAGAGATTTTGCAACACCTTGAACTAGAAGTAGCATAGAAAGGCAAACTACTAAAATAGATACAATCTCAAGCTAATCAACACTAAGGAAAAAAAAGCTTAAGTGTAATTAGGAAAAGAATGGAAAGTGTGAAATGTCCCACAAATATGACGAGGTCTTAAAATGTCGAAAGAGAAAGTGTGAAAAGAAAAACCTGATTAAAATAAAGTGTTATAATTATGAATGAAAAGGTCACTCTCACATGATTGCACTAAGACAAATTAGGTATAGCCAAAAAATGTTAATCTCACTAGTTATGTGTGATTATAAGTAATGATTGATAGTTTCTTTAGTTAGATTGTAGACTTAAGAGCAACAAGATATAGAGTTTGAGATTAAGAATATTTTGTAGATTTATGTGGAATTCCAAGAGATATCCATCATTTTTATTGTTACTGATACACAAGTGGAAGTGTTCGGATATGGTACTTATAAGATGAGGATGTGCACTACATAACCTTTTCTTCTGTGATGTCTTATATGTTTATGGAATATAATGTAAACTACTTTCACTTTTAGCACTTTGAAATTATGTTTTTTTTTTCCTTTGGATGAGACTAAGAAGGTTACTATATCATTTGGTAGCATCATTTATGACTGTTTGGTTTCTTAAATAATAAAAATTTTGTTATGAATGTTGAAAAGGCTTTTTCTCCTTAACAAATGTTATGCCTTCTTCAAATTATAATTGTCTATCTAATTATATTAAATGTAGTGCAAGATTATGACATATATGTTAAGAAATAATGGTTAGAATAGTTCAAGAAAGCTTCTTAGGATTTCTCGATAAGATCGGCCTGGTTAACTAGAAAAGTTTGTAAAAAGCATTTTAAAAAGGTTCAAATAGCCCTTATCCTTTAGAGCTAATCAATTTGGAGTAAACCTTATAAATGTGGGGATAAGATATAAAACCTATCATTTTCTTAGTTCTATTAATGATTATCCAGATTATTGTATAGTATATATATTCTCTCACCACTCTAGGGCATTATATGACTTTAAACAATTTACCATAGAGGTTAAGAATCAAATTGAAAGAAGACTTAAGGTTTTTCACACTAATAAAGGCCATGAATATTTATATGAATAATGAATTATATTTTGAAAAAGGAATATGTAGGTAGCAAATTATTCTTAGTAGTACACAATGAAATGGTATTATTAAGAGGAGAAATATGACTCTCTTGAACATGGTTATATCAATGATAACACATGTGAATCCTTTTATAACCTTTTAAGGGAGATTCCATATTAACTATCATGCTCTAAGCCCATGCTAATTTTATTTAGTTCATGACAAACTACACCCTAATGGCAAGGCCCAATTGTAATAGCCTTTCCACTAAACTAAGGCTAACCAACTTGTTAAACTCTAAAAAGTTCAGAAAGGAGTAATTTATAAATGGTCAATATCTTCCACCAATCTCAATATAATATTAAACATCTCATATAATCAAAACTTATAACTATTTAATCTAATATAGTTTTCTAAACAACTAAAATCTTAGTAAAATCTGAATAAATAAATCAAATATCTCTATTTAAGACTCAATAAGATCTAGCTGGATATGAAAAACTGATCATGCACCTTTTATGTCCCCATAGTTTTCTATAGGATCCTCACCTAAAATACACATATAATAAGGCATAGTGTATACCAAATAGAAAAAATAAATAATATAAGCAAAAAAAAATCACCTATTGTTGTATGTAATAAGAAATCATATTATCCTAAATGGCATTGCAATTATCTACAACTCATTCATCCAAGGAATTGGATTGGTATAAAATAATTAACTTATAAAACATTGCTAAACCATACTACCAATTATTTCTTAATGCTAGATTAGGATGTGTACTGATCTAATTGCTTGGGTGAATAAGTTGAAGATTTGTAATAATCTCATAAAACAATAATCAAAACACACATTTGATAAAATAATCAACTTAGAAAACATAGTAAAAAATTATACCAATTACTCATACAAAACAATTATCTAGATGTTACTCAATTCTTATTATTACTATTTAAATCCAATCGAATTGTCTTTCGTCTTTAAAACTCGTCCTTTGTACTTACCTGATGCCCTTTTTCATTGCTTGTGTTCTCATTCACATTAAAAGTTGACCAATTAGTTGACAATATGTTTTTTAAAAAGCAATTTGTTGTGTTTGTCTAGTCAACCTCAATGTTTAATTAGTTGAACATTTCTACGTAAAACTTATGCCCTAATTTCGTTTGAGTTTGTCTAATTGGTGTGCAAGATCAATTATGGTTTACTTAGTCGATATTAACTTCAAATGTTTTCATATAAGTATTAGGAAAATTTTAAATATTTTTATAACCTCTGAATCATTTGATTTGATATTCTTATCAAAATTTTTGACAGAAGTAGTGAATAGTTTTTAATGGTGACAAAAACATAAACCCATCAAATTCTCCTATTTGGGTTCGATATTAACTCCTAATATCTTCTGATTAAATATTTTATCCTTTTCTTTTCATAACTTCTTGAATCACTTTAAATCAATATTTATATCAAAATTTTTGATGAAAATACAAAATATTATTCAATAGTGACAACAAAATGAACCAATATGCATCCTCCACCAAATTGGCTTATTTGAATTCAATTTAAACATCATTTATGTCATCATAAAAATTAAATAAATTAAAAAAATTGATCAAGTATTTCAATTACTAAATTTCAAGAGATGGTGCATATCAGAGCCAGTACCTGAGTCGAGTGTGCCAGCGAGGACGCTGGGCCCTAAGGGGGGCAGATTGTGAAATCCCATATCTGTTGGAGAGGAGAACGAAGCATGCCTTATAAGGATGTGGATACCTCTCCTTTG
>JAOQMM010000002.1:21738910-21749899 GCA_027563515.1 Erythroxylum platyclados
TACTCTTTTCGATCGTAGTCCAGACTCACCACAAATGAAAGTCGAGCCAACACTGGGAATCGGTGGGTGTGCACACTAGTTTGATCTACTAGTGGCGACACACATGACCGTTTTAGCATACTTTGGGATTTGGATTCCTAACGAGATTTGATTTATACATGTGATGTTTTTCTAATATTGTGTACTGGAACGGGGACCCATGTTCACTGGATAAGTGATTAATGGGCTAGGCCGATGTGGTTCTTAACCAGTATGTTTTGAGTCATAGGCTGGGCCTATGTGTTTTTATTTCATGCATGTTCACTTTATGAGTGATTATGTGCATATTAGAGGCGTGAAAAACCCATCCTTTAGTCATCTGAATTGTTTTGGTGTGTATCGGGTTCTGTTTGCGACATATGCCTTTTCCTGCTCACTGAGTACATAGTTACTCATCCCCTCCCTTTTCCAACCATGCAGGTTAATTTGGTGAGCTTGAAGCTTTGAGTGAATCGTGCGATTTTTAGACATTGTGCGGGATATTACTGCACGTGGGTAGTCTCTATTTTTGTACTTTTTTTGTCTAGTGGCTTATGAACCCTTTAACTTGGTTTTGTATAGTTGTTGCGCTTCTGTTGTTTACTTTTGATATTAATGAGATTTGTAACAAATTCTGTGTATGTATTTTAACCTAATGAATGAATATTGCGTGATGATTTTGTTTATGATTGAGTATGCTGTGGACAGGAGAGTCCTACAGCTTTGTTGAGTTAAAATGTAAATATAGAAGTGTTTTCTTTTTAATTTTGCAGGTATTTGAAATTTTGGCTAGTCAAAAATACAGTCGTTGTGCTGTCCATTTTTTTTAAAATTTTAAATGAATGTGATGCGAATGATACTAGTAAGCCTTGCATAGTCGAGTTAAGGGTACCATGTGTACTCTTAGCCTAGGTATGCGGCGGTTGTCACGGGGTTGACGTGGATTCGGGTCGTGACAATGCAGACTTTACTAAGACATTCTCTTTTATGGTCAATTTTTCCTCAATTTACCTGATTTATAGCTATCTTTGCATATATGAATTTGGAATTATTCCAAATTGATGTGAATACAATATTTCAAAATGGAAAACTGGATGAGGAGATCTATACAGATTAACTAATGGGTTTTGTAGACAATGATCAAATGAATAAAATAGTTTCATTTAAGACATTTAATATATGGCCTAAAACAATCATCTAGATAATGATATTATCGAGTTAATTTATCCATTATTTTGATTGGTTTCATTTTGATTGATTAAAACCATTATATATGTTAAAATTATTGAAAAATTTCTTTTGATCTTCTCATTATATATAGATGACATTTATTAGATGAAAATAATATGGAATTGATCAACACCACTTAGAAGTAGTTTTCTTTTATATTTAAGATAAAGGATATAGGTGAGACTGACTTTATTTTGGAAGTCAAAATTTAGAGGAGTGATTTAAAAGATTTATAATTTTCTCTGAATATACTTATATTAAAAAGATAGAATGATATCTCATGCATGATGCCAAGCCAATTAAAACTTTAATGGACATAGGGCATATTCTTAGTATTAAACAATGTCATAAGACTACTTTTGTAAAGAAGAAAACTTAAAAAGTTTCATATGCTAATTCAATTGGGAATATAATATGTTTATGATGCCTTCTTAGCCAGATATGTTATATTATTAGGATAGCTAGTAGATATCAAAGTAGTCATATTATTGTACATTAACAAGGTGTTAAGATGACTACTATATATTTTTAAGGTATTGGAAACCTTGTGATATGCTACTATGGAGGAATACCCAAGTTTTTAACATAAAGTGTTGTTGATGGATCTTTACACGTATATACATTATAGGCAACCTCTAGCTATGAATTTATACCTAAAGATGGGGCCAAATTATGTAGTAAAAATTAGACAGTTATCTTCTTATCCATAATGGAGTTAGAATATATTGCATGAACATTTCTAGTGTGAGAGGCTTTACAATTGAGATGATGCATGCAAATCTTAAGCTTGATGTTACATTGAAATAAAGCTATAATGATTTTATAGATAATATAATAGTCATAGTTTATGCAAAGAATCCCAAGTATTATGGAAGGTTGAAACATATTGACAATTAATATCACTTTATTTTATATTCAATTGAAAGGTTCATATAGTCCTTGGATACATTTATACATATGGAATGATGACAAATCCTTTTACTAAACCTATAGTAAAAGACATATTTCATATACGTGTTAGAGGCTTGGGAATGTGTATTATTTAAGATGTACAAATACATTTAATTTGTATGTTAATAAGATCGCATCATTTTTTCTTGCAATTATGGCATATAATATTGATCTTACTATATTGGTATCTTAAAATCATGTTAATAAGTTAACATTGATTTTTTATAAAGGCAATTTCCATGTTAATTTTTTAAGTAAGTAAGATAAGATGATAAATCATATTCACATTTAATTTAAAAATTATAAAACTTAATTTTTGTATATAATTGAACAAGTTAGTTCAATTTTTTTTGGAACATCGCCTTAGCTAAATTAAGATAAGGTAGTTTATAACCGAATGTGAAGACTATCCACATGTTCATATTCCTAATAAATTGAGTTTATAAAAAGTATCACATGGATGTTAGTTTTGATTAACTTAGTCAGTAAAAGTTCGTATAGTGAGATTAAGTATGATATTCCTTTAGAAGGGATTCTCATATAACATATAAATAATAATGTATGTACTTAACTTCAACCAATAAAATAAGTAGTTGAATGGATACTTAATTCATCACTATGTGAGTCCTATTGGATATGAGTTCCAATAAAAGTATCTTTTAGGATTTGACACCATATCATGAGGTGGAAGATTGATGTTACTACCTTAACTTGTTATCTAAGAGGCATAAAAGTATCAAGTCTATTAAACCTTATCTAGGAAAGTGGTCAATTCAAATTAATGGAATAGGTAAGGTTGGCGTAGCCTAGTTCAAAATCAACGAGTCAAGTGTAGGTTGACTAAACATTAGGTTGGGTTTAAAGGCCGACTTGAAAGCGTAAAATGGCCTAACACTATACCGTTAAATTGATGTTACTTTTGTAAATTATACCAATATGATGCCATTTTAGTTAGCTTAAGTGTTAGACTAAGTTGGACTAGGTTGGTCTCTAGCCCAATCTAACTCAACTCATTGTCAGGGTGCCCAAAAAAAGTTAAGTTGATATAAAATACTGATGCTTCACAACTCTTAGCTCGAGTGATTATAATCCAAATTGGATTTCGATACAACCATGAATTTAAATGCATAATAAAGTTGGTCAAGGTATGCTTTAGGTTTTGATAATGGATCTTATTTGGTTATGTAGTTTGGGGGTAAAAGACACCAATCTTTCTCACGTTTCATCAATTCCAAAAAAATCCTATGCTTTAAAAATCTCTTACGAAGACCTATGTTTCGTGAAAAGTTCAAAATTAGTCACTCTATTAAGTTTTGCCATTAAATTTCATTGATGTGATATTTTTGGGATTATGGGACTTTATAAATGGATTTTATATCCACTAATTTAATACTTTAAATTTAGAAATTTTGTGGTTTTTGAGAAATTCTATAAGCAATTTGATGTGTTTTATGGTTATTTTACAGTTATGATTTTAAGGTCATTTTATAAAAAATACAAAATTAGTCCCTCTATTAAGTTTTGTTGTAAAATTTTGTTAACGTAAAATTATTAGGATATATGAAACTTTATAAATGAGTTATATATCCACTAAATTAGTAATTTAAATTTAGAAATTTTGTTGTTTTTGAGAAATTCTATAAGCAATTGATGTGTTTTATGGTCATTTTTATAGTTAAGATGAATTTGTTAAGTATGATGAGTTTTTGGAGAAAAATGAAGGATTAAAGCATGAGAAAATAAAAAATATAGATCATAATGCCTTTATGATGGGTTTTCAATGCCTATGCTCTAGTAGCCTTTTCAAACTAATGGTGACAGAAGTATATGTGCCCTTGCACTATTATAAGCATCTTGTTGCTACTTAGATTGATTACAAGAATTTGCTCATACATCTAATTCCCTGAATGGGTAAAAGATTAGCATTTTTGCACTAGTATAAGTGGTTTTACGTTATAATTAAGAGCTTTCTATGTACCATACTTTGCCTTTATGCCATTAAACTAGCATTTTTATGTTAATGTGAGAAAATTAATATTGAAAATTTTGACTTGGAGTGACTTATTTTTCAATAAAGACTATAAATAGAGGAATCTAAGGTTTTCTGAAACTTGGTTTCTTTTGGGGACTTTTTAAGGGCTAAGAGTTGGTGAAGAAGAAAATGTATTAAAAGAGAGGATGAACAAATAGTCGAAATCCAAAGATTGAATTTGACATTAACTTTCTTTCAATTCCTAGTTTTTCTTTCTATCATAACTCAACCCATTTTAAGTTATTATTTAATTTTATGATGTTTTAAGTTTCTTTTTTAGGTTATAGTGTAGTTAGATTATAAATACTTGGATATGCTTATTTTTAATTAAATTGACACTTTATTTTAATTCAATGTTGAATATTTCATTATATATTTAAGGTTTGTGATTGAATAATCAATAATTGTATGATTTTTTATTTAATTTGAGATTGAGAAGAAATTATTGAATTTGACATTGATCTAAATATCATAAAATTGTTAAGATTGAGGTATTTATGAAATTGTGTCCAATACTATAAATTTTCTACACTTAACAAATTATATAGGTTCATAGTTATCATAGATATGACGTTATCTAAGCCTTCGCTGTCCATTATCTTTAGGATTTAAATCAAGAATCCCCCTTTCACATACCTAGGATACCCATCTCCATTAAGAAATTACAATTAAGAGAATGTCTACCTCTGATTAAAAAGGTTCATAAAAGATTGAGTGTAATATAGCATTATCATTTGTTGTAAGACTACAAATGATTAAGTCTGTATCAACCTTAGTTACAGAGTGTTTATGAGGAAAAGAATATGGAGACTATTGATGAATAAAGATGCATTATGGGTCAGTTGGATCTACACTTATTTCTTAATAGGTAAAAGCATATGAGAAGTGAGCAACATACCCTCTATCTAATGGTTTCTTTCCTAACTTCTAAAACTCAGCGGGATGTTTTCTACAACAATAACAACAACAACTCTATAAAAGTCTAGCTTCTACGCAAGGTGTATGGAGATCCAGTAGTATGCAGCTTTACTTCTAACTAGTAGAGAGGCTGCTTCCGATAGGTTCACCTAAAAAAAAAGCATATACATATTAAAATAATAAAACAATAATTATACATAAAATAACAAAAAAGATAATAACAAAAATTAAAAATAAATAAATACGTATAAATAAAATATAAAAATAAGTAATACAATAAATAATACAATAAATATAGAACAAGGTAAATAGTAAAAATAAAAAATAAAACAAGTTAATAAATACACAAATAAGAAAGAAAACAAGTTAATAAATAAATCAAACAACCAGTTGCAAGAAAATATTTAGGATAAGTAAAGCAATATTTAGGATAACTAACTAAGAGGGAAGTACTACATATTAAATTTTTAGGTTAAATACAAGATATAAGATTCGAAGAAAATTGTTTAAAAGATTTGTAAAAACAATAAGGACCTCTCTATGTGAGATCCTTTATTCATATCCTAGTATGCTAAATTTTTCTATTGAGGGCTATGTCCTCAGTAAGTTCTAGTATAGCCCTATCATTCTTAATCACTTCCTGCAAGTTCTTCTTAAACCTTCCTTTTTTCTTCTTACAATCTCTAAGTACAATCTTCTCACAACTTCTCTCTGGAGTGTCAAGGTGTCTCCTTTTAATATGTTTGAACCACCTAAGCTTTGTCTCTCTTAATTTTTCATAATACTAGTCACCTTTAGGTTGTATCTTATCATTACATTCCTGACCTTATCTCTTCTAGTAAGGTGGGATGTTATTTAGAAATATCAAATTTATTATGAGAATTGTGAGATGTTTTCCTTATGCTTTGATAATAGGAGCAAGGTAGGACCTTTAAACTAGACTCTGGTGTTATCTATGATCTTGAATAGGTTCCTAAGCTACTCCAAAGTGAATGTATGGTTTTACTCCAATTAATGGTCAAACTATCCTTCTTAAATTTCACATATCTTACCTAATTATAGTCTTAACTCCAAGAGGAATGCCACTTATTAGTGGCTTGGACATTCTTCTAGTAGTCTGACAAACAACTCATAAAAAAAAATTCTCAAGGTTAAAGGGTAAAATTAAGCTTCGAGCGATATAGTCTAGAATAATAGCTTATTACCAAAAGTTTCTTTCTTTATGTGTTTGATTGCTAAAAACAAACTTGCCAGACTTGATAAACTCAATTATCTCCATTTGCAAATTAATAGCAGTTTCTGTAAAAATCAGATAGAAACCTTTGTACACCTTTTTTTTCAATTGTAAATACTCCTTTTTTTGGTAATGTATTCAAGACTTATGCCAACTTAATAACTCTAGACTCAATCATATTGAGTTCTTAGAATGGCTTGGCTCAAATAGGATCATTTGTAAAGGAAATAAGGTAATTTACTTGATAGCTTTTGGTTCACATCTGTACAAAATATGGAAATAAAAGGAACATCAGATCCTTTAAGGAGTTAAAAGTACCAAGGATGAAGTTTTAAAAATCTTATTCAATGGATAAGGGAACAACCTATTCTAAAAAGGAAGCTAGAATATGCATGGTATAATTGCTAATTATTTGAGAATGGATGTGAGTTAATCAAGTTTTTCTTTAGAAAGTTCTTCTTCTCCTGTCTTCTATATTTGGGGATGCTTATAATATAATACATATGCTTCATATACTTAAGAATGCTTGTAGCTAGTGCAATGCTAGGCTGGGGGATTATGTTTTTGCCTTGATACTGGATGGTTTGATTTAGCTTGCACTCCATTGAGGTGAGGTCTTTTTATTGTGATCCTTACTTCTTTTGTAAAATAAAGTCACTAATTCCATTTTTAACTTTCCAAAAAAGAGATATGTCGGCTCTTTTATTGAAATATGTTATTGATGCTTGATAAGGACAAGTAATCATATGAGAGAAATTCACTAGCAACATTCTTAGAGAAATCAAATTTCCTAGAGCTATTTAACCTTGATTTTCAATCATTCTTCATTATTAGCTTATATTTTGTTTATTTAATTGCATCATTTAGTTATTTATATAAAATTAGAATTAGATTAGTTTTGGTAATTAATAAATATAATCCTTGTGGGATGATACTCTTTTCTTTATTATATAACGTATTTGTGATAATGTATTCTTACGTTAGAAAGCTAACAATAATTTTTTGGTGTCATTGTTAGAGATTGTGTTATTTATTAATATTGATACCAAATAACTATATTTTTATTTTATATTTACTCATGTTTCTTACTTTTTGCTTTATAGGAACTCATTTAGGTGCATATGAAAGTTTGGTAGTGATGGTATACTTTTTTAGAATCAAAGCAAGAGCATTTATTTCCAACAAATAGAAAAGAGAAAAGGGAAGCTATCATTTAGTCACAAAGACCTATGGTTGATCCTGAGGGATTAAGAAATAGAAATGATATTCCACTAAATAAACAACTTTTGAATAGCTGATAGGTGGTCAATCTACTAATGGTTTTACGAGATTATACATCACCATTAATCGATATTCAATTAGTGATCAAAACGCTTGCCTCGCAAGTGAATAATTTTAAGTTGAAACATATAATATTAAAGATGATTTAAGTGTTCCAATTTAATTGATTAATTAATGAAGATGTAATTTTCTTGAGATTTGTGATTGTTAAATAAAATGTTCATGAGGAAGCCCTTCACCTTCAGTTATTTCCTTCTTGTTTAAGAGATTAAAAAAAGAACTAGTTGAATTATCTACCACAATATTAAATCCCTGATTTGTAATATTTAGTTCAAAATTTCCTTTTAAATTCTTCACACTAGCTAAAACAAAAAATATATGCACTAAGATCAATAACTTTGCTAAGTTCAAAAGTGAGACTTTATATAAAGCATGAAAGAGATATAAGGAGTTGTTAAGAAGGTGCCCTCATTATGGTTTGCCTAATTATATGTAGGCTGATAATGTCTCCAATAGGTTGAGTGGCACTATAAGGACACTAGTTCATGCCTTTGTAAGAGGAGCTCTATTGAAGAAAATTAAAAAAAGAAGTATATAACTTGTAAGAAGATATGGAAACTAATAGTTACCAATGGCCTAGTGAAAGAAGCATCCTAAAAATGGTAGTTGGTATATATGAGATAGATTTTATCACTAATCTTATAGCCTAAATTGCTTTTCTTTTGAAATAATTACATAATAGCCATATGATAGCTAACTATCTAATCAACTTCTTTGGTTTGTAAATTTTTTAATAGGCCTTACCAAAGTTATTAAGTTGACAACTTTTTTTTCATAAGTACGAATAGTGAAAGCTTAGTGTGAGAAATTTTAATAGAAAGCATAACAACCCTTATTTTAACAGGTTCAATTAGGAGGGTGTAATCATCCAAACATATCTTGAAGAAAACATTATAATATATTGGAACTTGAATAAAGCAACCCACCATAAGAGAAAAAAGGTGAACTTAGAAGATGGAATGGTTCTTATGGTTACCAATGACACTCTGTTTATCACAAATACTATGACTTGTATTAAGAATCAATCAACATAAATTAGAAGTTTATAGGTGCAAAGAGTCATTTCTAAATTATTTTATTTATTATTATTATACCATGAATGTTAATGAATTTCTTTTCGTTTTCAATAATTCATGGAAGAAAAAATCGAGGAATTCCTTATAGTCAAATTGTTAATATGTTTTTTGAAGAACAACATGGATATTTACTTAGAAATTATAAGGTGAATCCAAAAAGAGATAGTAAACAACACTATAAAGCAATTACAATGAGAAGTGGTAACAAAAATAGAGACATGAAAATTTTGACAAGACTAAAGAAAAGGCTTCTTATCCAACAAAATTTCCTATTAAAGAGAATGTTAAAGATAAGAAGGCAAATTAAGCATAAACTCCTTAAGAACTATCTTTTAGAGTTCTCTTTCTTTAACATTAATAAAAGAGTGAGCAAGATTGAAAATTTTGAACTCTTTCTTTAGTATTTGTTAAAGAGTGAGCTAAAACGACAATTTGCTAAATTTATTGATGTGTTCAAGAAACTTTTCATTAATATCCCATTCATAGATGCCTTTGAGAAAATGTTTAAGTTAAGTGAATTTTATGAAAGTATTCTTTTAATAGGAATCTTAGGAACTATTAAATAGTTTCAATTACTAAAGAGTTAAGTTCAATGTTACAAAGGAATTTACCCATAAAGTTAAAGATCCATGGAGTTTCACTAACCTATGTTTAATTAAGAATAATGTGTTCAAGGAGGCATTATCCAATTTAGGTTCAGGTATAAATTTAATGCCCCTATTTATCCTTTAAAATTTAGGTTGATGTGAAGTAAAAAAATACTATAGTGAAACTATAATTGACTGATCACTCTCTTAAACACCTTAGAGGAATACTTAAGGATGTGCTCTTCAAGATCGATAAGTTTATCTTTCTTACAGATTTTGTAGTTTTTGACATGGAGGAAGATAATGAGATACAATCATACTTGGAAGAACATTCTTGCAATTAGGAGAGCACTTATTAATGTTTAGAAGGGTGTATTACAATTTTGAATACAAAAAGAAGAGGTCATTTTTAATGTCTTTAATACTATAAAGTACCCAATAGTAAGTGTGATATGAACCTCACCAATAGGATTAATGAGATATGATATCAATATAAGCAAGACCTAGAAGCATTCTATATAAACAAGTTTAATTTAAGAACAAAAATACAAAATATAAAGAATGATATAAATTGCCATACTCTTAGAAAAGAAAAGATCGAGAGGGGTAAGATTCTAGGGTTTAATCACTACTAGAAAGCTAGATAAGATCATAAGTTTTTAGAGAATATAAAATAATAATCACTTTAAAAGATTAAAGAAAATCTATCTAAGATTTTTATTGAACAATAATATTGATAAGTTGTCTATTACAATAATAAGAGAGTCTCATATAAACATAAAACCCTAAAACTAGAGTTTTAAAAAGGAAATAACTTCTTAAAGTAACAAAATCCCAAGCAACCAAAATTATAAGACTCACTCTTATT
Organism: Erythroxylum platyclados; assembly: GCA_027563515.1. Lineage (NCBI taxonomy): Eukaryota > Viridiplantae > Streptophyta > Magnoliopsida > Malpighiales > Erythroxylaceae > Erythroxylum > Erythroxylum platyclados. The sequence goes on from JAOQMM010000002.1 coordinate 21,749,166, forward strand.
TGGGGAACACAACAAAGCCGATTTTATTTTATTTCCTAACCTCTAAAAATTAGTTTAAAACCGACATTGATCATCAATATGACTCTAGCACTATTTGCATTTTGTAACCTTTTGGTGATGCTTACTTCTTCCTCGGAGTCATCATTACAGACTTGACTTTAGTCTCTTAAAGAAACAAAGTTTCACACCTTACATAGAGATCCATCATTAAGTTATTAATGAATTCTTTGGCCTTATTTGTTCTACTTTAGGTTAATGGTTCTCCAGTGTTCTCGAATGGATCTCTAGCAACTTTTGGTGCTTGAGAAGTAGATGCTTAATTTCCATCATTTTTTTCCCTCCTTAAAAGGATTTCTCCTTAAATTAGCATCTTCATCTACAAAATTAAAACGAGATAAATTAGCAACATTAAAAGTGGTATGAACACCATACTCACTAGGAAATTTGATCTTTTAAGTATTATCATTCACTCGTTTCATAACTTGGAAGAACACATCTCCTTTTAGTTACTGCTTAGACTTGAACTTACTGAAAAATTTCTTTTTTTCTTAAATGTTCCCATACTCTATCTCTTAGTTCAAATACCACTTGCTTCCTTCGCTTATTAAACTTTTTGATGTATTGTAGCATCCCACCCTCAGAGGACACCCACCCGATATTCTGATGAACGTCCGAGTAAGTACCCTACAAGGGTGGAACGCTAGAGCAAAATCAGTAGGCATCATGCAATATAA
>JAOQMM010000002.1:21749999-21760819 GCA_027563515.1 Erythroxylum platyclados
AGACATGAGTGAAGTAGCGCTCCGGTATTCCTCCCAGGGGTATCGGGGCGTTACAGTGAGTATCTTAAGCATTTTAAGGCATTAATCACTAAGTGTAATGGATTAAATGTATCAACAATTAAACACACATCAGTGCCGAGCACCATCATTCAAGAATTAGGGATAAGACTAGTGCTGATCATCGAGATAACTATGAAGCTGGTTACATTCTCTCATTTTCTAGTGAAACTTGCCCTTCTAATTGAATCATCATTGTAGGCTTGAATTTAGTATGTTGAAGAAGAAAGTTTCACTCCATGCATACAGATCCCCATGCATACAGATCCACCATTAAGTTGTTAAGGGCTTCTTTGGCCTTTTTTGTCTTACTCCGGGTCAATGGTCTTATGACATTTTCCAATAGATCTAACATGATTTGGAAGGATTCCTATTAAAGAGATAATTTCTTTTAAATTGATGGTAATCTAACCATATAGATCAATTGACCCCTCAAAGAAGTATTTTTTACAGAGGATAAGGATGTGATAAAGTACTTACTATGGATGGACTCTTTTAAGTCAAATAAAAGGAAATGCATTGAAGCTTTAAGAGAAAGCTTCCTTTAAAATATATATATTTATCAAATCTAGCATTATATAGTCCATAATAACTAATGAAGACACTCACATTTTTAAGAAGAAAGTTGAAGATTTGTTGTTTAAATCTGAAGTAAAGGATTAGAAAGTATTAGCTTACCACATTCAAACTAATGGGGACCTAAAGATATCCAATTAAGAGATGAAAAAGATTTTGGAGAAAATAGTAGGCATCTCTTATAAGAATTGGGCTAAAAAGATAGATGATGTATTATAAGCATATCAAACTACTTATAAAATGTTGATATGCGTGGAAAATGCATATATTTTCCTTAGTATTTTGATATATTTTCCATTCAAATACCTTATTTTAATTAATTTTACGTCTTATTTTAGTTAATTACGAAAGAGTTGCTTAAGGAATGACATAGTTAAGAATTATAGAATATTACAAGCAGAAACATAAAGAAAAAACCAATATTGACTTAACATAGAAATGCAATATGATATAAGTGTTGAAGAATGGACATGTGGTGGGTAAAAGTTGAAAAGATACATGGTCTAGGACACCACTATGTCTCGGCTTGAGCATCTCTATAGAAAAGTAAAAAAATCCATAACCTTAGGCATAAGTGTGACAGAGCCTGTGTTTATCTCCATAAAAGTTGGATAAAGACCTATGACCTATGATATACGTGTATCAAAGCCTATTTCTCTCTTCAGAAAAGAAGCAAAAAAGATATACGATTTGGATTATTGCCATATCCTAGACCATGTTTATGATAAAAAAAAATGTATAAAAGGCTAAATAATTAGGATTTTGAGGAGTTTTTCACTTTCTTCCATTATATTCTTTAGTTTTTATTAAGGTTAGTAACCTCCTAATAGAGGAGAACTTAAGAACTCATACAAAGATTGTTTTCAATAAAAAGAGAGATTAGAAATCATTTTAGATAAGTGATTATTAGTAAAGGATCGATATGTTCATCACGAGATATATATGCATAAGTTTTTACTTCCTTTTGACTTTTTTTTTTAATTTTTCAAGAATGATTTTAGGTTAATAAATTCTATATCTAGATTGGATGGAACGTTAATGGAGTTTTTGTATACTTTGATCAGTTTTTAATAATTTTTTTCTATATTTGAGATTTATATGTGTTAATATTAATATTGACCATTAATAAGTAAAAGATTATATATGATTTGTTCTACATATAGACATAGTTAAAAGAACCTAGTTACAGATTATTTATGACACTTTTATTAATGATTAAATGAGGATCTAAAATATACTTACATAACCCTTTCAATATTAGGGTAAACTTTATAAGATCAAAGAATTTAAAGCATTCCAAGAGTAATTAATCAAATAAAAATATAAGCTAATAAATATAGTGTTAGCTAGTTGAACATTGAAAGGTGGTATAACATTATACTAAGGTCAGTCTACACAATTGAGGCCCTATAATTGAATAAAAAATATAAAAGGAAGTTATAATATAGATATCTATTTATATTGATATTCACTTTGATTATTGTGTAATTGTTTGGGCGGTAATCTAACTTAATTAGTATTTAGCTCATTTTAGTTATCAAAATTAATCAATCAAACCAATTTATTATTGATTAGATAATAAATAGACAATTAGACTCAATACTTGTAGTCATTCCTTATGGGATCAACCCGTACTACCACTTTACTAGTATATAATGATAGGTCCACTTACTTTAGTTTTGTATTAGAATTGTAGGGCTACGTAAAATTCAATTGTTAAGTTTTTTTTTTTGGCACCATTGATGGGGAATAGGTGAAATATTGAAGAGATATAAAAATTATTAATATATTCATTTTTTGATTATTTTTATTTTAAATTCTTTTTTATTATTGATTTTTTATTTTTTATGCTTATACAGATTCAATACTAAGTGTTTGAGTCTTGGTGTATGATTAGAAGAAACTCCTTGTAGCTTATAGAAGAAGATTTAGAGAATGAAAAGATGCTTTTATGAACAGTTCAAGACATTAAGAAGATATCTACTTAAGAAAATCAACACTAAAGTAAGATGAAGGGAAAACATAGAACTACGTTAGATTACCCGAAACTATTATTGATGTAATTAAGCATATAGAGTTATCACATCAAACAATTTTAAGTTCAATCTCACTATTATAAAGGTCTTATTGTAGTTTTCTTAATTTGACAGGTTACCAAATGAGGATCTCAATGCTTATATCACCAATTTCTTAAAGACTTATAACACTTTCAAGGTTAATGGTGTATTTGAGAAGACATTATTAGGTTAAGTTTGTTTCCATTATCAGAAGGAGATTAAGCTAGTAGTGGTTGAAGTCATATCATATAATTCCAATCACCGTATAGGAATGAAATAATGTCAATCCCATTAGTAAAGACTACTGAACTAAGGAATGATACTCTGCTTACAAAACACTTAATAATGAAATATTATATAAGTCATGGGAGAGGTATAATGACTTTCTAAGGTGGTGTCCATATTATAGACTTCTAATATGGTTACATGTTCAGACTTTCCATAATAGTTTGGATTGTGAAACTAAGTAGATGGTAAATGCAATAACTAGAGGAACTTTAAAAACAAGACTCTTAAAGTTGCCTTAGAATTTATTGAGATGGTCATGAACAATTACCAATGGCAATCAAGCTAGACTAGGACACTAAATCCAACAAATATTAACAATATGGTTATGGTCACATTTTTGGTAGCTTGTGTAAAAGTACTTACAAAAAATTGATAGCTTGGTTAGAATAAAAAATCTTTAAATATTATGTTGTAATCTATATCGAGTAGGTCATATTAACAATAAATATCAAGTGGATAGTTCCTTTTCTAATTTAAGTAACATATAAACTATCTTAGGAATTAACCAATGATAATAAAATAGCAACACATATAATCTAGCGTAGCTAAATCTTAAACATTTAGGTTTGAGAAAAATAAGGAGGAGTGACAAAAAAGTAAAGAAACCTCCTAAGAATTTGGCCAAGACTGTCACAATAACAAGAATCTAAACAAACTAAGGAAGTAGTAATTGAGAAGTTGTCTTATGCCACTTTTGAGTGCTCTAAGAGATTAGAGACAAAGGTAGATTAATTGATAGCATGAATAAAAATTTAGAATTCCAAATTGGAGTTTTCTCCAATGCTATCAATATAAGGGGGAAGCATCTTTAGTTAAAAGGATAAAGGTGAACCTGAAGAAGTAGATTATAGCAATTAATGAGACTAATGAAAAGGTACCTTAATAGGAGAAGAAGACAATGGAAGGAATTGGAAATAGTGACATCTTTTTTATTTTAAATGAGAAAACTAACACCTTTTCTTGTAAAGATGATTTTTATTTTGTGATTCGTGAAATAAATTATAAATTTTACAATCATTTGTAAGAATTCATTCAAAAAGGCATATTAAAGCTTCATAATATAAGAGGAAAAGGAACAAAATAGGAAGATGACCAATTGTTTTAAATTACAAAGAATTCTTGGGTAAGATAAGACTCAAAATTTTATAATATGGCCATCATATGATATATATACAACTCCTAATGAAGAAGGCAACATTTCCATTATTTTATTATTTAACAAATTTTTAAAAAAAAGTCTAGCTAAATGATTCTTAAAAAGTACTTATTGGGAGGTAACCCAACTAAAAATTTTAATAAATTTAAGTTTAACTTAATTTATTTTAAATTATGAGACAATTTATTTTAGAAATAATTGTGATAGATAAAGGTTCATTATTATTAGATAACTTTAAAGAAATATCATCGCAAAATGTTACTAGTATTTTCATGTTGTGTTTATTGATTTGATTTTATAAGTAAGAAGCAATGGAAAAAGTTCTATTCTTAAAGATGCGAAAATGAAATTAGTATGGAGAAGTGAAGGAAAGAGCCTATAAGGCATACTTAAAACTAGGTATGTGTTGAAATTATATACGTGTCCTAGGCCATGTCCTTATATTTATTTGATGCTAAATTTCATAAAGATATATGATCTCAGACATATCTACTTCCTAGTCCATGTACTAGACCAATATAACCTTGGATTAATACATGCTCATGTCCTAGACTGTGTGTTAGACATTAAATTTTATACATATATGTAGTTTGAGACACGACGATGTCTCAACTGGTACCTTAAAAATTTTCAAAATGCCTTTCATGTGTAATAACTCTAACACCTAAGCTTTCAAATTCTTTCACTTTCATCTCAATCTTCCATAAATAAATTTTTTGTCTACGTAAACGATTTGTAGCTAGATATACTAACTTTCCTTCACAAAAAATGTAAGTTTCACCAAGTTAAGGTAATGTCTATAATTTGTTTTGGGATTTTCTTTTCACTTTTGGAGATTCTGATTTGATTGTTCATATTGTTAAGAAATATGGGTTCCATACCATCCATAAGAAAGGGGAAGGTCAGAGCATAATAGGGTTACCAAAAATCTAGGGGCTTATCCCAAAATGAGCACCCATTGCTTCTGTTCATGATAGGTCCATGTTTTATATATTTACAGGAGCTAATTTAGTTGTGATTTAACATTTTTATAGTATGTTTTATGTGTTATATGATGATTTCTTATGTTTGATTCTTTATTTCTAGGTGATGATTTTGAGAAGAGATCAAAAAATTAGGTATAACTTTGTATATAGTTGTTTAATTAAGGTGACTATTGAGTCATTTAAAGCTAACTCAAAGGGTTATAACTTTCTAGATTACCCAAAACAAAACCAATTCTAGACTTATCATACTGCACCTAAAAATTTCAAAGTTTAATCACCCTATAACTCTTTTATGTAATCTTATCATATAAATACTATTATAAGGGTTCTTTATAGGGAGACTATGGAGGTCAATGACAACCTCCTTGTTTAAAAAGGTTTGTAATTTTAGGATTTCTTCACATCAAGGAAGGATTTAGAAGAGAACATGATAACTTTTATAGCTCTTTCTTTCTCTTCTTTCCTTCATGTTAAGATTATCTTGTTTTTAATTTTTTTTTAAAAACCTTAGTTAGAGTTAGTGATGTAGCTTTAGATGAATTCTTAAATTATTAATACATGATTCAATCATTTTTTGGTTAAGTTTATTCTCTTTAGTCGTAATCTTATATTTATGCCTAATAACCATAGATTTTTATCTTAGAGATTATATGAAGGATAGAGAGATGAAGCATGGTCTATATACCATGAGAATAAACACTTTAGCACTAGAGAACGGAAGTATCCTAGACTTTAGTGATAGCCAAAAAAAAATTAACTAGGCTTAGATTATGTTGAATTGAATATAAAGAGGTGGTAGCTAACTAATAGAGCACACCCGTGTGCCTCAAAGGAGAGAATATATACATTAGGTTGATTTTTATTTCAACTATGATATTCAAGTTTCCATGATAATTGAAATTCCATCTAAGTGAACCCTGAAACCTTTGATTTAGTTTTATTAATTTATCTTTGTTTATTATCTTATCTTTTTTAACTTGGTAACTTAACTATTTTACTAAATATGGTTTAGTTTTGTGCTTTTGTATATTTAGGACTAATATACATAATAATATTGTTCCCATAGGATCAATACTTTAGATTTACTCAAGTTTTATAAACTTGTTATAATTAACTTTGTGTGATTGTAGATTAATTGATCAAGTTTTTAGCACTATTGCCAAGGAGCTATTCAATTGCTATTTTATTAATTCAATTTTTTGTTTTTGTTTTATTTTATTTTATTTTCCTCTGTTTATGTGTAATTTAGCTCTCTTTTGTGTTGGATCTTCCATATTAGTATTACAATAATGCAATTCCAAATATGGCAGAACAAATTGCTAATATTTTAAACTAGCTTAAGACGTTAATGAACTATAACAAGATTTTCAAAGTGAGTTATTACTGTGGCATGTATAAACATCCTTCCCATATATGTATGAACATACAGCGAGTCCTTTACTACTATAAAGATTCCGATTATATAACTATATATGGGAAACTAGTATGAATGATCCCTTCTTAAATATATATCATTTGAGATGAAGTAACCATCCAAATATATTTTAGGTGGAGCAAGGAGCTAGATTAGACAAACCTATGGGACCATTGACAATGACTTTAGTGTTAGTAGCCACCATTGTAGGGTAATAAGATGGAAGTGATGATCTTACATTTCATGTCTTCATTTAATGAAATATTAGAAAGATTAGATAGATTGTACATGGACCTACTTGAACATATAACATAATATAATTGTGTCAGCATTTAAATTTTAAAGATTTAAGGCAACCAAATAGTCAAGATGGATGGTGAAAGGGGTTAAGATGAACTTTATATTCATATAGAGTTGAGCCTAAGAGATCAATTGATAACTATACCATTTAGGAGTGAAAACACTTGATGTTAAAAAAAACTTAAGAGGAGGATGTGAAAAGGTTAGACAATCAAGAGGAAGTGGGCAAGGAGGTAATAAATGAAAGCAAATAGGGTCCGTTCTCATCTTTATTTAGCGTCAGCCATGGTCTTGATTGAAAAGAAGATTTGGATAAAATAAATTAGCATTAGTCTCTTCCATAACAAGCGTCAGTCATAGTCTCGAGTAGCATATACCTCAACCTATAATTACTCTAATTCCATACTCAATTTGAAATGGATGGAAAGAAAGATAAAATTTTCCTTTTATATATGCTGAAGGATATTGAATGCTCAATAGATCTCTTTTCCAACAAAAAGAAGTCTATTGAGCATTCAATATCCTTTAGCATATATAAAAGGAAAATTTTATTTTTCTTTCCATCCATTTCAAATCGAGTATGGAATTAGAGTAATTATAGGTTGAGGTATATGCTACTCGAGACTATGACTGACACTTGTTATGGAAGAGACTAATGCTAGTAGATCTCTTTTCCAACAAAAAGAAGTCGAGGAATTATCGACGATTGAGTTAAATAAAGAGGACTTTTATATCCTATAGCTAGAAGAAGGGAAATAACCCAATCCTAATAGAATATAAGGGAGCTAAGGAGCCTTGGATTCTGAAGAACAGTGGTAGCAAGCCTTAATTGTAAATCCAAGATGAAAGGTTACAGTATGCACTCCAACTGAAAGACTTCTAGAGAAGCACTTATTTAGATGCAACCTAAAATTCTAACTTTTCTGTTATTTTATTTTAGTTTTGTTGGATTATCTTGGATTTTTCCTTACCAAATATGCTTAGATAAAGGGGAGATTTCTCTATCTTATTTGTCTCTCATACTTATTTTCATTATCTTATTTGTTTGACATTAAGGACAATGTCATGTTGAAGTATGTGTTTTAGGGACGGGGGTGCATTTAGTATTTTTTTCATTATGTTTGAGATGTTAACTAACATTTTTTAGTTGTGTGTTTAGGATGTTTTAGGTTTAGATTTCTAACTTTCCTATTGTTTTTGTATTGTGTTTTGAACTAGATTGGTAGCTTTAGATTGATGGCATGAGTTTATACATGATTCAAGTTGAGATTGATTTTTAAAAATTAGATGCATAACATGATTAATTGAATGCTATATAAATCTTGACATGGTGAATAAAGTAAAACTGATTTTGTTAAAAGATAATACTTTGATTTGACTTGAGTGATCGCATAAGGAATTAGGCCATCATGCAAACTTTTTCTTTATTATGCGGATACCTTCTTTGATTTCGAATTTATAAAACTTTAAACTCATATTTTTATGAATACATGTAAGATGTGTATATGCATTAAAATGTTAAAGGCCCTTAAGATTAAGTTTGAGCCAAATTTCCCACTCCTTGTACATTAATCCATTAGGGGAGTTCCCCTGCCCTTATTATGAAATTTTAGCCTCTTTCCTTGCAATCCTTTTTTAAAGAACCTTGAGCCTAAAAGAAAACCACATAATTCCTCCATAATTCATTATTATTAGAGCTTTTACTTATTACTTGATGTGGTTATTGAATATGATATACAAATAAACCAATGAGACAGTGATTTGTATGAAGAAGGCAACATGAAAGAATGGAAATTCTTGCCAATTGAAAAAAAAATAGAATTATTGTATTAAAATAAAACTATTGTGTAAAAATATGTATAAAAAATCGATTGGCATGGATCCTTATACATGAAAATAATGTAGGGAGAGGATGATTTTTGTAAAATATTAGGAATTAATAGAGATTTTTAGTTAATTTTTTTATTTGTGAATAACTATTTTGTCATATCTTTGTTTTTCCTATTTCTTTACTTTGTTAACCTCCTTATCTCTTTAGCCCTATTATAACCCTTTTCAAAGTCATTTTTTAATTTTTTTTCTTATGTATATCTATTTGAGTAGTGGATATTTGAGGATTTTTAAGATTATTTTAAGTTAAATTTTGTAAAAAGATGATGAATGTACCTTACCTAAATTTTCAACATTTGTATGAATAAGTTATACCTTGTGAGGAACATGTCAAATCAAAGTATTTGAACTTGATGAAGGAGATATAATAATAATTGTACTATCTTATTTTTGTAGTAATTTACTTAAGAAATATTATGTATTTAAGCCTTGTAATTTAATTGATCCTTGGATATTTTGTTATTAACTTTGAGGTCAACAAATGTGTTTAGGTTAATATTTGTAGGTGACAATTAAATAAACCATCAAGAAACTATAACTCCTCTACTAGGGACACCTAAGGATTTAAAGACTAATTATATATGCTAAATGCCACCATACCCTTATGGAAGTAGAATTATCTCTTATTTAAGTTTGGAATGTTTAGTTGGTTAGGGTTTCATGTTATTAATTACTTGAGGATACATAAAGAGTAAGGAATAGGGAGAATTTGATAGGTCCATATTTTGCATATTTGTAATGGCTTTGTTGTAATTTAGTATTTTTACAACATGTTTTATATGGAATTATATGATTTCTAACTATGTTTGTTTCATTACCATGTAGGTGATTATTTTAAGGAAAGATCATATACTTGAGCATAACTTTCTCTATATTTGTTCAATTGAGGTGATTCTTAATTCAATTGAAAGCTATATCAAGTAAAATAAGTAAATAAAACCTTGTTTCTTTCTATCATCTTCTTCTTTTCTTTCTAACTCTAGGTTCTTTTTCTCCTCTAGTTGCTGCCATCTTCCGTCTCACTGTCGATTCTCTCAAATTCTCCACTGCACTCTTTAGAGTTATTATTTCACTGTTGAGCATGTAGGAGGTGTATTGGCCATGGTCAACTTTTTCAAGGAAAGTCTTACTTACTCTCATATTTTTATTTTTATTGAATTCATTGAGTATTACTTTGATATATTAAGGACAATGCAAGAAATAAGAGTAGGGTAGGGTAGTTTAGTACTTTTATTTTATATATGCTTTTGTTATTTTGGCTAAATTTTTATTTAAAAAATTATTAAGCTTGCTTTAGTAGTTGTTTATTGACTTATCTCTTTAGAGTTCTTAATTGTTTTGAAATTTGTCTATGAATGATTTAAGTTGACATCAATCATTGATTTAGATTGAAATTCAATAGGAAAATTAGCATGAATAGTCGAGTTCTCACCTATACACATTAAGTAATTATTTTTTATGATTGATTTGCATGAAAAGAGAAAAAGGATCCAATACATGTTAACTGACATTGTGAATTATTAAGCCTATAAACATTCATTATATTGTGCTTCATCTTCAAAATTGAGTGATTTTCATATGGTTTGATTGTTTTAGAACTTGCCTTGTTGTGCAAATCGAGACTACATTATTGTAGTAAATGCATCTAAATGATAGGGGAATTTAGGTTAACCATTTTAAATTCTTAAAAATCCACCTAGGTTATATCTTTTTTGGTCAACCAATTTGAGCCTTAGCCTCTTTTTTTTTCTTATAATTGAACTACCATACAAACTTGACTTTCTATAATCTTGAACCTTTTGTTGAAGGATTATATAAGTATGCTTGTATAAGATTCAAAATATCATTATTAAAATTATGGTCAAGTGATTCAAGTTGTATATTCTTAACTACCTCCTGGGAAGCTGTCGTGTTGCACTCCTCACCTAAATCTTTTTCTCCGCCCGAGGCATCCTTTCGCCATACAAGAGCCCTTTATGCTGTCGTGCGAACCGAACGATTTCATCTCGGAGAGAACCCCAATGCGGAGGCGATCCTAGTAATTCGTGGTAGATGCCATGTTGGCCAAGGACTTATCCGATCACGGTCGGCACAGA
>JAOQMM010000002.1:21760919-21780439 GCA_027563515.1 Erythroxylum platyclados
CACATTAAGCTTGGACTCCCCCTTAAGCGAAAACCTTTTTCTTAGTAGCTCGAGTAGATGACGTCACCAAGAGTCCTCTAGTTATGTAGCTAGAATCAAGAGAATTGTCGAGCATTTTTAAGCTAAAACTCATGCGAAAGGGTTTTGTATATTTCCGTCATTTTGATAAACCTAAAAGTTACTTGTTTTTCAAACATTGCCTAAGCTCCATTACAATCCTTTCAAAAACCCATGGATTTTTGTATTCATTTCATTATTCAATGATAGAGATGTGATATATAAGCAAGCCTATGGTAAGAGTCTCTCTATGTTGACATGAGAGATCACTAATACCTTAAAAATTTGAGTGTATAGAATGAAAATAATAAAAGAGTATTGATTCTTGTTATGCTTGATTTTGAAAAGATTGTTGGGATGATTGCTTATTTTTGTAGTTTGTGAGAACTTATATTATGAATTCCTTGTTTCTTGTTATGCTTTGGTTTTGATTAGTGAGACATGGTGATTAGAGTTATGAAGGGATGAGTTAGGAAGAAAAAGAGAAAGATATAGAGAGAGGTTGATGAATATGAACTATTGTATGCTTGAGGGCAAGCATTGTCTAAGCGTGAGAGAATTTGATAACATGCATAAAGTACACATATTTAATATTAATTCCATATTTTTTTGATACATAAATGCTTGTAATTATGTATTATAATCATATATTTTTCTTTTTATGGAGTATATTGGAGAAATTGATTAAAATGTTCTTGAAATTGAAGATTTAGCAAAGAAGAAGCAAAGATGCAAAGTTTGGAAAAGAATGAAAGTCTGCAGAAAAAATTTTCAAAAATGGTACTAGCATAAGGCATGCCTATGCCTTAATCAATGTGACTTCTAAACAAATTCCAAAATAGATATGACAATAAGGCCTGCTCATGCCTTAGTTAATATGATAGTTCCAATAAATAAACATGATTAAAATCATGAGGCCTTTTCAGGGTCATAAGGTCTATATAATTTTACCCTTTTTTAACTTTACTTAGGAACTTTGATTAGGTAGAACTTGTTTTGATAAGATAATCCTAATGACAGTGGGATTTTTTTTAGATTTAATTTTTATCTTACCTTTTATCCTTTATTTTTAAGAAGGTTAGGTAAAGTTTTAAGATTATATAGAAGCTAGACTGAGTAACCATCCCATCTCGTCTCCTCTTTGTTTGTTTATATTTTTTCATTCTTTATTTTTCTTCCATGTTGCCTTTGAGAGTCATATGCAATAAACTCTCTTTTTCTAGCCAAAAGTTAATTGAAGTTTGATTCTTCAAGAGATGTGAGATCTAATTGTTATTCTTACTTTTTTTTTCTTTGGTATTTATGTATCTTTAAAGATTATTAACATTATTGTTTTGTTTGATTGACACAAAAACACCTGTTTTTCAATTATCAAAATAAAATATCGCCAATTGGAATGATTAAATTTGTAATTGTCTGATTGTTCTAATACTTAATGGTAAAATAACATAGCTCAATATAAGATATTTGACTCATGTTATGTGGACATATAATCTAGTTTAAATAAACTGAACTTGTGTGTTGGTTGGCTAAAATTGATAGTCTCTCTAGTTTTTAATGTTGTTAATAAATTAAATCCTAAGAACTTGTTTAGGGTCATTTCTTGATAAAGGGATAAATCAAAAGGCTTGATTTGGTTAACGAGAAAGTAAAGAAAGATAGGTTTTTAGAGCTTGTCAACAACTACAACCAATTTATTAAAAAATAAAAGAGTTTTATCTTTTCATGAATGAGAAAATAGAAACTGAAGTTATACCTTGGGCTAGATATTTCATCGTTATTTGATTTTAATAAATTGCATTCTTGATTTGTTTTACTTTTTTTCTTTTAATATGTTTCATTTCTTATCTTAAACCCCCTTCCTTTATTTTGTTTTATTAATTTAGCAAAAAGAGATAAACTTTACTAGTTTTTGTGAATTTGATCCTGCTAAACTTTACCAATTTTTCTGAATTTGATCCTGCTCATCGCTATAAATATTCCATTTGTGATTAGAGTTTGATTTTATTAATTGGATTCAACACCTACTAGATTGAAACCTCTTTTAACTAGCTCTAATATGTAAAGAATCTTCAAGTCCTAAAATCTTTATGAACTACACCTTAGTTAAGTTATATTTGTTTCTTAACCTTTTTTTTTATAAAATGAAGTCATTCATTAACTCAAAATGAGCATCAAGTATTTGCAAGTACAATGACAAGAACTAGATAGAAGAGAAACAAGTATAGCTCAACCATTACAGAGGGAACCAATACATTTCCACTTGCAATATTACAACATTTTCAGTTTAGGACTAAACTCTATCTTCTTCTCATTGATGCATTCATTCTCTCCAAGACATGAATTTGTAGAAGTTCCCTTATCTAGCAACATACCTAGTGAGCTAACTAATATTTGTCCATTTTAGAACCTATGAACAACCCCATGCTCCTTTCTCTCCAAATTTAGTAGACTGAGCAAGTCATAACCAGAATAATGTCAAGATGATATCCTCCCTTCCTTCTAAAAAGTTTATTACACTATGCAAGTATATCAAGCCACTCCTGATAAGGACATTGCAACCCCCATTATATGTAACATCCTACTCCAAATACTGTTGTATGATCACATTGAAAGAACAGATGATTGATTGACTCACAGTACAAGTTACCAAGCATAATTGATATGTCACTTCAATCAATATATCTTTATTCTTCAGTCTATGTCTTGCAGCAAGCCAAGTAACAAATGATTTCTTAAGCACCTAAGCTCCTTTGCAAACAATGTTGAACCAATCAACTTTAGGTTGCTGTTGAGTAATGGCTTTAAGGAAGCATTAATTAGTGAATTATCTTCCTTTGTTAGGCAAACAGTGAAAACTATCTTCTCTTGAAGAGTTAGGGGAATAATTAGTCAGAAAGTTGTTAAGAGTTTGATTATGTAGGAGCTTGGTTTTGACTTTGTAAGCACCTTATGGTGACTTTTGATTCATTAATTTAATCTTTCCCTTTTAAAAAAATTCACATAACCATTCATTCTTTATGTTCAGTTTTTTTAAGGAGTTTAGTTTAAAGAACTTATAAAAAAGGAACAAGATGAGTATTATGAATATATTTTATTAAAAAAAACTCTTTTACAAAACTTATACAAGGTCAGTAATACTCGGGAATGAGTAATAAATAATTTGAGTTAGTTTTTATTAGAATAAAAAGCAATTCCTTTATATAATAATTTTAAATTTTTATTCAAATCAAATAATATAAATTTTCAAATCAAACCAAACCAAACCAAATCAATGTAATTTGAGTGGTTTTAATTGATTTAGACATGTGAACATATCTTAACTTTTCAATAGAATATAGACACATAACTCTATGTGGTCGTTTAACCATGATTAAGCAATTAAACAAGGTAGATAAAATCTTAGTTTATACTATCAAACAATGTTTTTTTTCAAATAATCAACTATCCTCAACTCTCCAAGAAAGTCTGTTGTCCATAATTAATTGCTGCACTTGTTAAATCATCTTGATATATGTCAAATTAGAAGTACATGAAAACTTTAATTGATTAATTTGATTATCCTAATTCCTTAACTATTCATACTCAGTGATTTATACGGGGAATGAGATGATTACATCAACAATTTGCTTCTTTGTTTTTCCTTTTTTTGGCAAATTACGTACTTATTACCTAACATGGTGTGAGATAAGTTATAATTTATTAATTTTGTTAAGATTAAATTAAAGTTTGTATATATTTTTCATTAAATTTATTTACAGTTTATGATTGAACAATAGTGTACTGTTTTCATAATTTACCAAATGAGAAAATTAGGAGTTCACCTCCTGTATTTGTAAAACTTCTAATAGAGTGCTGACAAATATGAATTATTTGACTGAGGAAATTAGACGAAGGAAGGGTAAGGTCGTTATAGTTAAGATATCCACGTGCCAACTATGAGATTGACTGCGGTCGCACCACTAACTTAGCACAACACGCAAGCCTTGAAAGTTCCACATACCTAAACCTAAATTTGGAGGCTTGTGGGTGATGTTGTGCCCACTTTGACTAGAAAGGCCTCCATTATTTCTTCTGTGTTTTCTTTTTTGGAATGCAAAAAAAGCCCCTTTATTCAAATACCCAAAAAGAACTAAAGACTGGAATTCCATCATCATTCTCCTAAGCATTCGACTGTTGCTTGTTTGGTATCTCAAACCTTATCACTTAGCAGCCGTCTCCGTGGCTTATTTTCTTTTCCCAACTTACAATCTATTGAATTCAGATAGCCCTGGACCAATTTCATACATGATAGAGGAGTGGAGTTCCCCATTTGTTGAAATGCATGTATCTTTCATTGTCAGAATTTTGGAGACTGGAGTATAGGGAATGAGATTCTGTATACCATTTTTTCGGTTTTTAACTTATGTTAGAGGATCTTATTCACAAATTTTTTTCTTTCATCTACCAATTTGATGAAATTATTTGATACAGGATAGAAATTGGAGAAATTTCACAGAAAATCTTATCCTAGAACATAGAGAGTGTCTGAAATAGCATCGTTTTCATAAAAGGTAACAAATATGTGTGAATAAGATTTCTAACATAAGATAACAACCGAGAAAATGGTATAGATCATCTCATCCCGGAGTATAGAAGGTGTCTGAAATAGCATCGATTTGATAAAAGGTAGCAAATATGCGTCAATACCTACTGGCCTTGTACATAAAAAGCCGAACCCTTTTCGTAAGTGGACTTCTTAAATTTGGCTTAGCCGAACTAGCAGGACAATCCCACCGATTATAATTATCAATCACTAGAGACCACTAACACTAAAATATCTAGGTGATAATATACTAAAAATAATATATTAATACTATTATTTTTAGTATTAATATATACTCTAATATTTATAAAATGACACAAATTGTATTTTTAAGTTTAACTTCGTTAGGTTTTTTTTAATTTTATCTGAACTTTATTATGATAAGTTAATTATGAAAAGTGATATAAGAAAATTGTATAATTTTAGTCATGTAATCATGATATGACTATAATGAATTTTTAATTTTGTTAATATTTTAAGACAAAAGATGTTATTTGTTTCTAAACATTTCACATAAGGTGATAATCTTTATCATTATGTATGGTTACATCATATTGTTTACATAATAACATGATTTGCAATATCAAACTTAACTATGCTAGGTTTCCCTTAGATTTCCATCACGATACCATTAGCCTGTGACATATAACCTATTAAGTGTTCAATAATAGCTATGAGAATACTAACACGACTATTAAGAAAATTATTATTTATATTACATTTTATTTTTTATATGTAACTTTTTATTAACTTCTCCTAAAAAATTTCTAAGAATATAAAAATTAATTAATATCAATTAATGTTTAATAATATGTAACTAATAAAATATAAAGATACCAATAATTATCTAATGATAAATATGATAGGAAGAAAAGAATATTATAAAAAAAATTTAAATTTATACATAAGCATTTTTTTCATAATTTTTTTTCAGTTTTAAAGATGCAAAAGGTGTTTATAGTTATAATAAAAGAAATATAAGAATCAATAGAGAACTTACATGTGTTGTAGCTTAAAATTTGGGTAAAAGTATGAAAATTTTAAAGTAGTGCACTGTAAATTTAAAAGTTCTACTTAAACAAATATAATATACTTTTCATATTATTAGAGAATAATTATGAAAATATTTAAAGTACGTAAAGATTAATATTTAAATTCAATCGTAGTTTTTATAAAAAGATATTTTTTTATAATCTTATGTTTTATTTTAACATTATATAACAGAAGTCTAATATGTCACGATTTTAAAATTGAATTCACCTTTATACAAAACATATGTGAAGAATAATTATAATAACTTCATTATAAGTGCATATCTTTTAATAAATATGACAAATTTTTTTATAAATATACATTAATTTTTTACATTAAATTGTAAGTTTTATCACATATATTAATTTATAATATGTAATATTTTTTGTTTACAAATTTATGTTCCATATAAAAAATAAATTTTAATATATATTTCTTTTAATAATTTAAATAATTTAAAAACAAGTTTTATAAAAGTTACGTTAGCATTGATATTATCAGAAATGCATAGTTGACATGTCACGGGCGATAGTTTAATAGTGTTATGATGGAAATATGAAAGAATCAAACAGAGTTAAGTTTTAGGGTATCAATCATATTATTGTGTAAATATTAAAGTGCAAATTGGTACTATAAATGATGACATGTGCTATTATAAACCTTCTGCCAAAAATTAAAGAGCAAATCGCAATTTGTCGTAAAATATTGACAAATTTTTCAAAAAATTAACAGTCATATTAGTGTTTATGTGACTAGAATTGTAAAGCTAACATGTCACGTCTCGTGACAAAAATGTGATGAAAACTAAATAGAGTTCAATTTGTGAATGCAAATCAGATCATTTTATACATGTTAGAGTATAAATTAATACAGTGATAATAATAAATATTACCTTAGATCTTATAGAAAACGTTAGAATACGAGTCATAACTTTTGTCAAGAATCCACTATTATTATAGTATTAGTAAATCATTTTTATATTAGACCAAATTAATTTCTTAAATGTTAAATTGTATTAGGACGTTGCTAGATGTTGATAATTGGTTAATGATTAAAGAAGTAAATCTAATGGGGAGCACAGTTGACGAGTGGGATGGACTGCTATTAACACGGTAGAGAGGACTCCTCACTTAATCCACTAGCAATATGAGCTGACGATCTCCAGCCACTGAATCCCTACCCAATTGCACGCTCAACCAGAAAAAGGATAGGACCTGCTAATACCATGGCTGATAGATATGACAGAAAGTATTAATTTATCTGTATATCAATTTAGCGGCACTTATGATTCATGCCTGGAGTGCAAAGTTACTAATATAGCAAAAATTATTGTTGGTAGTTCTTTCTCTAATGCTGTAATCAAACATATTAATAAATAAAGACTTTCGGGTTGGTCTGAATAGGCAAGTCACGTTCTCGAGGTTGCATCCACAGGTGGTGAAAGAGAAAGTGAAAGAATTTATTCAATGTCGTCGTCATCTCTTATAAATATAATGCCATCTACTTCATCATGGATGATATGTCCTGTCCTACAAAACTTGCCACTTGTCACAAACTGCTTCACCGTTATTACCCAATTCCTTGAAGGGTATAGCTTCTTCTTTTTTTCTGAAAAAGTATACATATTACATAGAAAGAATTTGCCTACGCCCACCCTACATATTTTACATGCAAAAAACATTTTAGAGAAGTTTCGCAGATGGCATAAGTCAGGTACACCTAATCACGTTTCCAGTGTCATCTCGTATACCAACCGGACTGTCGAACTTACATTGAATTGTCATTTCTCAAGTCGGTGAATCTAAGATTTGGCATGTGCAGCTCTCATTACAGGTAAAAGCGGCTTCGAATTTCACCCACGCTTGTTTCGTTGGCGAGTATGCTCTTATTCTCAAGTGAGTCTTATCGTCAAAACAATTTGCTAAAGAAAAGAAAAAAGTGAGAGAATGCAAAGATACTTTTATTAAAAAACTCTCTCACTACAATGCTTAAAATGCTCTCTATGGTCTTTTATTTTCTAGGCTACAAATGAGACAATCCTCAAGAGGTATGTATACTAATTCCTATTTAGAACGGACAGTTAAGATCTACTTGATCTAATGATGTACATTGACCTTATAGAATTCTCTACACTATTCTATATGTTTCATGTACAATAAATACCTATCTACAACATTCTACAAGCTTCTATAAACTTCCATAATGTTCCACTATACTCTGTAAGCTTTCATAGGCTTCTATCAGGTTCCATAAGCTTCCAAAGTCTTCCACAAGCTTCTACCATGTTCCAAAAGCTTTTAAGGTCTTTCATAAGCTTCTACCATGTTTCAGAAGCTTCCAGAGTCTTTCATAAGATATAAACATTATCTAGAAGACTTTTTTAGACCGAATCTCATCTTGTAGGCTTTAAAACAAGTGGAACATGACATTTTTCCCCCACCTAATCCAGCGACATCCTCATCGTGTACTGGTGGAACTCCCGAATCTTGTCTTTGTATTGCCAAAGAGAAAGCTCATGCTCCTAACTAGTTTGACTCTGTGGTTGTCCCTTCCATTTAATCAAGTACTCATCATATGCTGGATGTGAGCCTCTCCTTAGTATAGTCCTATGTGCTAAGATCTCTTCAACCTTGCGTTCATGCGTCGATTCACCCCTACTAGGATCTTCCTTATTGGCATGATAAAGTTTTAAAAAAATTACATAAAATACAGGATGAATCTCGAAGTATGAGGGTATCTTAACTTGGTACGCTAACTTGCCACGGAAAAATTACCCTTTTCTCCACGGGAAAGGCCCTTCATACCTCCAAATCAAGCCCTTATGAACACTTCCTCCGGCATGTCTATGAGAAAGGAGATTGACCATCACCAAATCTCCCTCGTCAAACTTCGAGCGACACCTCCTCTTTTTAACCCATTTCTTCATCTTCTTGGCTACTCGGTTTAAATATGTCCTTGTCATATCAGACTTCTCATGACAACTTTTGGCAAACAAGTATGCTCCAGGACTTTTGCCACTATAGTCGACAACAAGAGTGTGCGGAGTCAAAGGCTGTTGCCTAGTGACTAACTCAAAAGGACTAGCTCCAGTAAACTTACTCTGCTATAAATTGTATGAGAATTGGGTAACATCAAGCAACTTCACCCAATCTCTTTAGTTGGAACTCACATAATGTCACAAATACAACTCCAATAAGGCATTCACCCACTCAATTTATCCATCAAATTGTGGATGAAAGCTTGTAGAGAAGTTCAACTCTGACCCTAAGAGCTTGAACAATTCTGTCTAAAATCGACCTGTGAAGCGAGTGTCCCTATCACTGATGATGGTAAGTAGAATGCCCTAATGCTTCACCACATGCCTAAAAAAAAGTGAGCAGCATCTTTGGTAGTGAATTTTATTGGCACAGGTATGAACACTTCACACTTGCTGAAGCGATCCATAACAACCATTATCTTGCCTTGTCCCTACACTTTTGGCAAACCAACAATGAAATCCATTGAGACACTCTCCCATGGTCTCTCGAAAAATGACAATGGCTACAATAATTCACTTGATGCTTTGTGCTCCACGTTGTCTTGTTGGCACATAAGACAGGTTTTTACGTAGGCCTCAATGCCATCTATCATTTGGGGCCAATAGTAAGCACACTCCATAAGTGCCAAGATTCGATGCATCCTTGGATGACTAGCCCATAAGGAGTCATGACACTCCTTAATGATCTCCTTCCTCAATCCATCCCATTTAGGTACATAAATTCAACTTCTTTTGATGATGAGCTACTTATCCTCAAGCCAAAACTTGTGAGTCTTTCCCTCCTCGACTTGCTTTAACACCTATTTGGCTTAGTGGTCATGTTGCAATCCTTCCTTCATTCGATCACACAAAGGAAAACTAGGCTGTGTTATAGCTACCAACTCAATCTTGTGATCCACCCATCTTCTTGGTGGTAACTTCTTTGGAAATTCAATTGGCATGATATCCTTGTGTTCCTTAAGGATGTAAGTAATCTCCTTAGGCAATTCTTCAAGACTAATAACATTTTCCTCCTTGAGCGTCACTAAGAATGTTGGCTCCGCCTTCCTTGCTCCCTTAGAGAGTTGCATAGCTGAAAAAGTCTTAGTCTTCGTTGGTAGCTCTTAGGACAAAGGTACCATGTTTGTATTTCCTTCCTTCACGATACACATGGTGATGAACTCCATGCCTAACACCACCTGCAAATCATCTATAGGAACAATAGAAAAATCTATATAACCATGCCATTCACTGATACAGATCTCCAATTTCTTTCCCACATCATACATGCTTTTGGCCTCTGAGTTTACTACCTTTATCCAACCATCAATTAGCATGTACTTGATGCCTAGCTGTTTGGGTTGGTCTTCCTTCATAAAGATGTTTGTAACACTGGTATCTAATGAGGCTCTCATGCCTTGTTCACCAATCTTTGCGTCTACGAACAATCATCTTTTCTCTCAGTTTTTGGCATCTCTACTTTGGCATTGATGGCATAAAGGACTTATAAGGATCTGCACCTTTTCTCAGTCGATTTTGAGGTTTCTCCTTCGAGTGTAGCAAGCTTGCTCTTTTTCGAACAATCTCTAATTCAATGAGGCCTATTGCCAAGGTAACCATCCAATGTGGGACGTTCTCCACCTTTGTCTTCCTTGTGACCCTTGCTTGAACCTCTTTCGACTTGCCACTTTTTTTGAAGCTCCATTCTTGCCTTGCTTCTTCTCTCCCCCACCTTTGCCTTTGTTACTATTTTGGGACTTGTGGTGGACATCCCTTCTTATTTCATAAAGGGACGCAGCTTGAGCGATGGCATTAGCAATTTCTTGTACACCTCGCCTCTCCAACTCTATCTTGGCCCACAATTGTAAGCTATCACAGGAGGCAAAGAATTCTTCTTTGTATGGATAATCGGAAATTTCTAGCAATACCTCTTGAAACTCCCTGACATACTATTGAATGCTTTTCGAGTGTGTTAGCCTTCTTAACTTGGCTTGGGCTTCCTTCTCTACATTCTTGAGATAAAAATACTTCTTCAACTCCTTCTTGAAGTCATCCCGTGTGCTCATGGTGTAGGTCCCCTTCTCAAAATCATTGTATCTTCTTATCCACCGCACCATATCCGTGCCTACAAGGTAAAGGGAAGCACTATCTATCATCTTGGCATGATCTGTAATGCCAAGTTCCTTGAAGTACTGCTCCATACTCCCAAGGAAGTTGTCGATAACTTTTGCATCCCTTGCTCCTTCAAAGGCCTTAGGATCCGGAACCTTAACTTTGGCAGAAGCAGTGGAAGCAACGGGTGCCATAACTCCTTGTGTCATGGCCATCTTACATAAGTTCCAATCTCCCTTTACTTCCTTCAACTTGGCAGTCAAACTAGCAAGTGCTTCCTCAAGCATAATCATTTTAGCAACAAGAGAAGTTTCCAAGTAACTCACCTTTTCGGAAGCATCTAAGGCAACGATATTGACGCTCCTATTCATCTCTTCCCGGAGTAGAGATTGCTCCTTCTTCAACTCCTCTACTTTTTGGTCTCAACCATTGATCACCTCCCAATCTTCCCTTACGGTGATCTCCAACTTTAAGAGCCTAGCCATTATTTTAGTCATGGTGTCCCTTATAGTAGACTTGTCTCTCTTTCCCTTGTTGGTAGTAGGAACCCTCTCAACCTCCCTTCCTTCATAGGTAGTCACTTCGCTCAAGCTAGTCATCTCGATGATACCTAAAGGATCTCAAACAATGTTCTAATACCACTTGTAACGGGCTTGGACTTTCACCAACGCTCATTCGGCACTTGAGTATGCTCTCGTTCCCAAGTCAACCTTCTACACGAAACACTTTGCTAAAGAGAAGGAATGTGGGGGAATGAAAAGATACTTCTATTAAAGAACTCTCTCAAGAAAGCTACAATCCTTATAATGCTCTCTATAGTCTTCTATGTTCTATGTTACAAATGAGGCAACCCCAAGGTGTATATATACTAGTTCTTACCTAGAATGGATGGTTAAGATCTACTTGATCTAATGGTCTATACTGACCTCCTAGAATTCTCTACACTACTCTACATGTTTCATTTAAAATTTATACCTATCTACAATATTCTATAAGCTTTTATAAACTTCCATAATGTTCTATAAGCTTCCACAAGCCTCCATAGGCTTCTACCAGGTTCTAGAAGCTTCCAAAGTCTTCCATAAGCTTTTACCATGTTCCAAAAGCATCTAGGGTCTTCCATAAGTTTCTACCATGTTCTAGAAGTTTCCACAGTCTTCCATAAGATTCAAACATGATCTAGAAGACTTCTTTGGACTGAACCTCATCTTATGGGTTTTCAAACATGTGGAATTGACATAAGGAATGGGTTGAAATTGATGTCTTTAGAGGCAAATCATATTTGAGAATTTTTCGCTTTACCTCTTGCCAAACAAGCTATAATTTGTAAGTGGGTTTACAAAATTAAACACAAAGCAATTAGATTTATAGGATAGGGAATTAATAGAGTAGTCACGGATTATGAACAGTAATAGTATATTACTCTCAAATGAAAATCTACTAGTTTATGATGATTTATAAAAATTGGTTAATTTACTAATTAATGAATCAATCAATTTTAATAATAAAGATTATTAAGATAAAATGAACTAACATTAGACAATTCAAAATTTTTATAGTTGAATCAGTTATTGGTTAATTTACTAATTAACAAATCGATCAATTTTTAATAATAAATATTATTATGATAAACTGAACTAACAAATTAAATAATTCAAAACTTTTATGGTTGAATCTGTCATTGGTTAATTTACTAATTAACAAATCGATCAATTTTTAATAATAAAGATTATTAAGATAAACTAAACTGACAAATTAAACAATTTAAAATTTTATGGTTGAATTACTTAAATTAATTTAATTTTTTAATCATTAATAATAATTCAAGAGGTAAATAATGAATACCAAGTCTAGTTAGAGGAGTGCGCTTTTATGCATCAGGACAAGAATTTTACAAAATGATTTTGGTATAAAACAAAATTCCAATTTGATACCTAATATCCATTAATTTTGGGGTTAATTCCAATGTTTTAAAAACTGGACCAGATATTGAACCGGTCAAAGGAAAGGTTTAAGGCTTAAAGGTTCAACCGGTAGTAAATTGTTATAAAACCGGTATATAATAAATAAGAAGTAAAACTTATAAAAATAAGTAAAAATAAAATATTTTATTGAACTAATAATATATAAATATGAGTGTAATATAAAACTTAAAATAACAATAAAAATGCAAGAGATGAGTCTGTAGATCAAAAGCATCATGTTCCAATCGCTTGCTCCGGTAGTTGTCTGGTTATATGATCAAATGATGATTTCTTTTGGAGACAAAATTACCACTATAACCTAAACCACAAAACCAACGATTGAAAGAAGATCCAGAAATTAATGCAACAAGCCCAGGCCTCATTGAATGAAAATCAGAGCATTGTTCTCCTTCACAAGTCCTCTTACTTACCATGTGTGCTTGTTATGTTCATACCAAGTCTTGACCACTTCTCATTGTAGTTATGTCCCTATAACATGATTGGAGCTTAAATAAAATGGAATTTCCACTCTTGACTAATTTCACTTTCAGGTACGCTAAACATCCTGCCTTGGGGAATTGCGCTTTTAAATGAACCCTCTGCTATTTTAGTTCCGCTTGAAGTTCTAGTTCCATACTACAAAAGGGCGATGATATTGTTCGAAAATATTCAGCATCAGCTTATGTCAAGGTTTGCCAAAGAATTGGCAATGTTGATCCATTGGAGCTTTATCAGGCTAATATAGGCACCAATAATGTTGTAGTAGATTTACATTACTGCAACCTTTTTACTCCTTCTTTGTTAATCTGAGCACTGTTGACAATATTCAATTCATATATAATAGTAGGCAAGCTCAAATACAGGCCTTAACAGCATAAATGGTCCACTGGTTTCTATTGGTAAGTGAAGATTTGATATTAAGAATTAAAATCAGCTATGAATTAAGCCTTGTTAGAAATTAGCAAAGAAGATTTTTGGGACCTGCTAAAGGTCAAGTTTTGATATTTACTTTTGATTTGAACCATGTTCTCTGTAGGTTATTTACAATTATTATGTTGGTTCCAGGTGAATCGATAAACGAATGGAATGTAACGGATGGATCTCAGACATATTATCAGAGCTTTGGAAGGGCACAACTTGAGGTTTATAACGGAGCCTCCTTTGGCTGGGCTTATTGGACAATAAAAAATGACAGGAAGCACTGGGATTTTGAATGGAATATCAGGAATAATTATCTCCAATTCGGTAATAGTTTAAGCTCTTTCCTCTTTCTTCTTATAACTTTTTAAAAATTGTAAACAAGGTATCTGCACTTCTGCATTCATCCACAGACGGACACACAAAGAGATCAACAAGAGAAGAAATAATTTCAAGAAACATCACAGAGACACAGACCCCTTACATGGCTCAATTTCTGCATCTATGGGTTACCCACAGTACCCGCCCAAGGAAAGTCACAGTAACCGCCCAAGGAGAGTCAACAAGGCTCAATTTCTGTATCTATAGATTACATGTATCTATGGAGACGGTGAGATATGGTGAAGCGAAGATGATGAAGAGAAGATGGTGAAGAGGCAAGAGACACATCGAACAGATTGAGAAGACGGTGAAGGGGCGACTAACGAGAGAGAATAAAATCTGAAAGATTTAGGTTTAGGTATATTAGTATTGTCGAACTAGTTAGACCGGTTTGGTGAAAACCGGCCAGTTTATAGGTTATTAACTAAAACCGAACCGAACAACTGGCTGGTTCAGACTTTTTCCTCTCGGATCGGACCGGTTTTGAAAACTTTGGTTAATTCTACTACAACCTTTTGTATAAGGACAAAGATAGCATAAGGACACCTATTTCTCCCTTTCTAAGGCCATTCGTTATCTGACGTCCAAAAAGTAGTATTTTCTTTCTCACACAGTTATTTTTGGGGCTGGGAAACAAGCCAACAGCACAGCATGTGACTTCTATAGCCCAAGACATGAAGTGTGGAACCCACAGATTGCCATACAAAAATCAGAAAAAAAGGAAAAGAAAACATGCTTCACTCCCGAGTCCCGAGTCCCGAGTTCCGATTCAATAATTGCGGTCGGTGATTTTTTTGCCTCAAATTTCTGAAGATGAAACAGAACAAGAAAAAGGGCATGTCTTTCGCGGCCCTGACGTAAATCTCGTGAAGTGCATTTGCTTCTTAACGTATACATGGGGCCCAAATCTTCTGTGCATACATAGTCTTGCATCAATCTCCTATTACTGCCTACTAGTTTCGTTTATTTTGGTCTTATTGGGAAATATATCATTTATGCAAAATTTAGAGGTTAGTTAGTCATCATCCAGAAACAGAACCCTCCACAGGTTTTTAAACATTGAGGATTCGTAGTAATTGGACTTATTAAAAGAAACCTTACAAATATGCCATTTCATGATTTCTTCTAAACATAAAATGGGTAAACACATATCAACATCTAATATCCAGTTTATCTAAAGCGAACTATATGTTAAATAGCAATCCCAGAAATTATTCTTCTATGATTTTCATGATGCGGTGATCAATACAAAAGTTAGATGGGTTACATCAAGATCCGAAGTAAAGATTACATGATCTACAACCTCTCATGGACCTTTAGTATATTCTGTAATTCCAAATCGAAACTACCCAAAAGAAAAACGCTAAGTTATTCCCATGACAATTTCCCAGAGAAAGAACCCTGCAAAGTCTCACTAAGAAACGCAAAACGGGAACTGGAATAAGAGAATTAATGAAGAACTACTATAGTCATAGCCACAAAGCTCCGGCATCTTTCAAGATAGGGACCAATTCACCAGAGATATGAGTAGCCATGACCCTATCCAATCCACCAAAGAACTTGCCACCCACAAAAACCGCCGGAAATTGCCCGTGACTTACCATTTCCCCTTCCTTATCACATTTATTATCAACCTTCCACAACTCACGCGACAAAACTCCTTCCTCTTTTTCATCGACCTCGAACACCATAGGATTAACTCCGAGATCAAGTAACAACTTTTTCACGACGTGGCACATGCAACAACCACGCCTTCCAAAAACTATAACCGAATTCTTCGACACCAAGTTCTGGATATAGTTTTCTCCGATGGGTGAGAGGGCATTTGCTGCGCCACTGTCGGTACCGCCTCGGCCGGGGAGTTGCCGATTGCCGGCAGTTGTCACCGGGTGATACGTTCTAAACGGTATTGCTTCTTGCATTGGGAAACGCGGTATATGTTAAGGTTTTTGATTGTGAAGTTTCAATTGTATGGGATTATGAGATTATATTGAGGGAGATCTGTGAAGACTCTTAACGTCAACGCGAGTTACGCATTGTTTTACGTCACTGGGAGTGTGGGTGACGTCGTCCGATGTCACCGCTTGGTGGACGGATTCATAGTGATAACTATCTCCCATTAGTCACGGACCTCTTGGGGTCCAGTCCGAAACTATAACAGTGACAAATTTCTCGTCTTTTTTAACTTATTAACGGTTAGTTGCTTAATTTTAAATTTGAGTATGCGAAGCATGTTAATTAAAAATTTTGAGTAAAATTATAATTATAAAAAGTATATTAAAATATAATTATCAATATAGATGATGATATGATATATTTTGTAATCATATATTAAAAAAGTAAGTGACGTATGTGGCATGAGATCACCTGGGTTATTAAACCTGTTCTAAATCTTTGTAATTGATTTTTAACCAGATATTTATATGGATCTTATATAAATATTGTCGTCGTCATCATCATAAACATTCAGTTAAATTTCGCATCAACGCGAGATATGAAGACGTCTGATAATACGCAGCTTTAGTTCTACCTAAATAAAAAGGTTGGATTTAATAAAAAATGGTTATAAAAATAGAGATCTGTTCCGACACAAGATAAGAGAAAGATAAATGTGACGTCACTTTTCTGTCTACCAAACAAGTTTTGGAGAACCCGAGATATAACATACAAGTTCATCAAACATGGCAGTTGACTAGTTGTGGTCGTCCTTTCCTGACTGTAGTATATTCGCTGGTATCTATCTTCAACAAATTGCGTTGTCTTCTATTAAAACAAAATAGCTATTCGGTTAAGCATGTTGTCGATAGTTTACAGGTTACTTTTTTTATAGGTACGTAATTTATAAATTATTATTACGTTATATTTCCAATTCAATTAATTGGAAATAGAAAAGGAAGGAGAAAAAGAGAACAGAGATAAAGCCGCCTGCAAAGCCGTTCTAGGACGGTGATCCGTGTACACGTCATGAATGAGACAAAAACCACCATCCTACTTGACGTCACATGATCATCTTTGCTCCGACTCCGAACCTCACGCTTTCGACTCTGAATCGCAACGTGGCCGTAAGGTCAAATTGGTGGCCGTCGCCAACGTGGCATATTATTGGACTTAATCTTATCCCATCATTTCCAGGCCACGCGTAGAGTAGGACTCCGTCAACTCTTCCCGCTATCTGACCTTGCATGATCTCAGAGGACAGCTGGGACCCATTGATGGAAAGGTGACGTGGGCTGTTCCTGTTACGCCCTTTAATTATTACTTTATCTTTTCCACGTTTTGAAGGCAAGCCGAAAAAAGGGAATTTTTTGTTAAGATATTACGCATTTTTTAAGATATACAGTAAACGGGTGTTTCAATGACAGTTGCAAGTTCATGTCATCCGATCTCAAATGGGAGGATGGGACCTCCACACTTCATGATTCGCCCATCGATTCCATGTATTATGCTATGCAAATTAATGCTTGTGAGAACCCAAATAATGACCGGTTTAGTTTTTAAATGGGTAAATTATCTCCAATATTTTAGTTATCAATAATTTATTTAATATATTTTTAATTTTGATTTTATAAAATTAGAAATGACAATTTATAAAAACATATATTTATATATTTTATTGAAATATTGGTACTGATAAATTTAAGAGTGTTCAAATAGATTATATTATCATGTTTAAAACAATTTTTAAGTTGCTTTAAAAAATTTGGGGTATTTCAAATTATTTTTATTTTTATAATTTTAATTTTTATAAAATCATAATAAATTTTATCAAATATTTTTAGTGTCTATATTATCTTTAACACTTGTACAAATTTTCAAATTAAAAATAAAAATTTTAATAAATTTAAGTTCTCTAATTAATTAAAAAAATTTTACAGGGCGTGATATCTAAAACAAAAAATAAGAGTTATGATATATTTAATATTTTATCATAATATTTCATATAATTTACTTTCATAAAATATATTTCATGTTATATTTGTTAGAAATTCACAAACAGAATCACCCTATATTAGAAAAAGGCATAGTATAAAGTGCGTTATATACAAGATAAGTATCATATTTCGTTGCCTTAAAATTTTGGATTTAGATATGATGTCCTGATAGTATATAAGAACAATCGAACATAATCCAACTTCTCTTTAAGCTTATTTCAAATTAGTGATATCAGAGTTATCTTTTATTCTATAACTTGATTTCATATTTAATTGTTATTGATATTAATTTTAAAATTAATTAAGAAAATGTTGCAAACCTTAATTTTCTAAATACAAATTATATTTGTTTGAATTTAGAAAAACAATGATATAGGATAAATTCAAATCTTGAAATTTGAAAAAGTTTAGATATGTTGGGAAATTAGGCCAAGACTGGAAGGGTATTTGGAGCCAAGAACCTTTGTTTATTCTTCTTTGATTTACTTCACTCACTTTCATGGATATAATGATGAACTTAGCTATTTATAGATGCAATTCAACATTTTAAAACTCATTTGAATACTAAGTGAATTCATTCAAATACTAAAATATATTGTAGAATGACTAACAAAACTCTAATACATTCATACACATTACTAACAAATACCCTCCCCCACCCCCCTTTAATTTTGTTGTTCTTGAACTCCAACCATGTTTTTGAAATTGATGAATTTATCTATAGAGAGTGCTTTTGTAAAAAGATTGGCCACTTGGTCTTCACTTTTGCAAAACTTCAACGTAACCTCTCTTTCTTCAATAACATCTCTTATAAAGTGTTCATTGATAATAATGTGGTGAGTTCTACTATGACATATTGGATTTCTTGCAATGTTAATAGTTGATTTATTGTCATAAAATATCACATTACCTTCCTTTTGCTTCTCATTAACATCTTTAAGAATTCTCCTTAGCCAAATGACTAGTGAAGTTGCAAAACTAGCTACAACATATTCAACTTTAGCTGATGATTGTGCCACACTTTTGTTGTTTTGGGATGCCCAAGAAAAAACTATAAAACCAAGTGAAAAATAATAGCTCGATATTCTTTTCATATCATTAAGACAACCACCTCAATCACTATCAAAGTAACCAAATAATGTTGTATCAACTCCTTTGCTGAATTTTATGCCAAAATTGGTTGCTCCTTTGATGTACCTCAACACTCTTTTGGCTTCTCTAAAATGCATCTGGCTAGGATTGTGCATAAATCTTGATAATAAACTTGAAATATACATAGGCCTTGTTTGACAATTAGCTGATTGTATTAGTTGTTAGTGGTTAGCTGATAGTTGATTATAATAGCTGATTTGACCAGCGGATAACATCAGCTGTTTAATAAAGATGTTTGGTAAAATTAGCTGTTTAGTATTAACTGTTTATGTGTAAAATGACTTATAAGGGCATGACTTAAAAAAAGAATTTATAAGGCCATAATTAGATATTTAATTTTACAAAAATTAAGTTTTTAACTCTAATAAAAA
>JAOQMM010000002.1:21796753-21811839 GCA_027563515.1 Erythroxylum platyclados
TAATCCCAGTATCTCTCCATTTATCACTATTTTAATCTTTATGAGCATAAGACAAAAACGTTTATTAGAAAAAAAAAGTAAAAGTTTGATGTGTTAAAAAGACAAAGTAAAATACTTAGTTTGATATTATTATTAAAGACTTTTTAAATTTATTTATTACATTCTAGCAATTTTATCTATGAAATAAAGAGGGTTATAAACGATTAAAGTTTCCACTTAAGGATCATTTTAGAATCATTGTGCCTTTGAGGTTTCTGGTGATTGCTACAAATTGGATCTTATGGACTAATCTTTGAGCTGTGATATCTACATTAATTTTCCAACTTCTAAACATTCTCCTATGATCCTTTTGCACTAGATGTAATATACTAGTATTCCAAAGGCAACTCTAAATAGCTCCTGTCGCCTTTAATGTCGAAGTGTATATTTAAAGACCAACTGATTATATTGGACTAATTATAACAATTGCATTGCACATTGAAAAGTTTAAGAACAATTTCCATAAAGTGAGGAGAAGCTATAGCTAAATAAGAGGTGGTCAAGTTCCTTATTAGCATCTTTTTTACAATTATTTTTGGTATATAAAATTTCAATGAGTCTTTGGTGCCTAGCTTCTTTTTCACTGCCATCCATAAAATAAGAACATTAGAAGGAATAAGGTTCGAATCCCATACTAAGTTTGTCTATTGGTATTTGTTTTTAGGACCTAGTATCATATTCTTGCATGAGGAAGTTGTGAATTGTAGCTTCTATCTTGTAGCCAATAGACTATATTTGATCTAAAGGAATCATATAGTTTGGCATGTTCTTCACAAGTTTCTTAGATCCTTTAGCGGTGTATGCAAGCTAAAACCATGTATTCTGCCTCACTAGAGCCCGCTTTTTGTTGTCTACTAGAATAATTGATTTAAGGGATTGGAATTCCCTCAACTTATATAGTGGTCCCCCTATTGTGCCAATAGTCAAATTAGAATGATGCATCTCTGCCATCTCGTATCCTATGCTTAATGGAAGCTTACACCTTATCTATCATAAGAAATATCTATTTCAAGGACCAGGAAGTATATAAATTTATTTTAACAAACTAATTGCTTATGTATTTTAAAAAATAATGATGTATCTATTTCACACATTAGCTTTCTTTATCTACGGATAGTTTCCAAGGCATCTTAATGAGTAATGCTTTGATCATAAGTTAAGTGGAGGTAATGCCCAAACCTCCACTTTTATTAGGTAAACAAACCTCTAGATAATTTCATGAATTTTTAACTTGTCATTAGATCCACTCTACAGAAAAGTTCTAACTAATTTGTTAATAATATTGTTTAGTATTTAAGATTTTTTATAATTGTGAAATCTTAAAGATATCAATCATTCTGTGCATGAGTTGTTGTTTTAGTTCAAGATCATATATATATATGTATTAACTCTAATTTGACAGAAGTAAGTCTTAGTTATATTTTACATGGAATAATATTATTTTGAGTTAGAAAGATTCTATGTGGCATCAATTGCTAATCAAGCCCTAGTATATTTTTCATTTTGTAAAAATAATTATTTGGATTAAGCCTACTTTAATGAACTTGGTATAGTTCTTTGCAATGTTGAAAAAGTAATGTACTATAGAACATTAGAGCCATTAGTCGTGTGAAAGTAGCTAAGGTCTCATCAACTATCCAAGTATATAGTTAGACAGTTTCTTTTAATTATGAAGATAATTAAGATAAAAGTTATAAGAACTAAACAAACATCAACTAAAAAATATCGGGTAGAATTCTCTTACTAAGCTAGTATCTTAACATAGCGTGATGGTAATATAGAGATATAGTATAAGATACTTAAGCAATTAGCTTAGTAGAAGTGGGAGATTTTTAACTTATGTTCTATAGTTAATTGATTGGTTGTAATTCGTCTGACATAATAATTTAAAAGTATTTTTTATCTTATGCATATTTATTTAATCAACTAATATATAAGATAAAGTTGATAAGATAAATGTACATTATAAATAAAATTGTGATGAGATCATAAATATAAGATTTATATTACATTTATGTATTATTCCTAAATTGATTTTAGTCATTATTCTATTAAGAGTGGACATTAATATATTAGAAAGACTAACACACGTGTTTTTTTTATAAAATACATAATTGATTTCATATATTAAAGTATAGAGACATTTAAACAAACATGTGAGTTCTCATTAGAAAAAAAAGTTCACTAAACTAACCGATATAAGAATTCGGTTTGAAAATTACTTGTATGCCGATAATATTTTATTGTGATGATATATAAGTGATTCTTTGAGTTCAGACCTTCAAAAAATCTCATATAGGGATTGATATGTTTTAATACTACTATGACCTATGCTAGTTAAGGATAGCTCAATTGATAGTCATTAAATATAACATGGTTTATATAGAGGTAGTTGAGTAACCAATATATGATTCATTATCCTAATGCAATGCTATTAAAGATAATGTTCTATTGTTTTTTATTATTATTGACTTAGAAAATCTTTCACAAAGAGTGGAATGAAACTTTGAGTATAGTTTTCAACTTTCATTAATATAATTAACTACTAATCATAGATAACTAATATGATTGAAATCAAATGGAGTAGACATTAATTTCGTAATATATGTCTAGTTAGATTATTATACGATGAAATGGTTGAATTACACGAAATAATCATGCACAAAAAGGTTAGATAAAACTAATTTAACAGTTATTATATGTTATTAGACGTCAATCTTAATATATATATATACATATAATTTAATTAAAAAATTAAAGATAAATTAAATAAACTTAATTTATCCAATCTTAAATACAATTTAAGGATATAATTTATATTCATTACAAACATATTAAAGAACATAATGAGTCATATACAAAAAACTAGTGAACAAAGAAAAGGTAATTTAATCAAGTTTAACTTCATCGAAAAGTTTGAAAAACTTTAAATGTTAAATATGAATGAACTTGATTGAAAAGTTTGAAAAGCTTTAAATATTAAATATGAAATATTTAATAGATAAGGATAATATGAAATATTAGATCTTATTTGGTCCTAACAAATATTTAGTTAAAATTATTTGAATCCTAATTAAAATTTAACGGAAATTAGAATTATATTTAATTAAATTATCAAAAGATTTAAATCTTATTACGAATAGGCACATAATCTAAAAGAACTATCACTTCCTCTTTACCCCTCTCTAGATATTAATTCTAGAATTCTCTCAACCAAGTTATATAGATATTGTTAGATGCTAGATATTTATATGATTATAGTAGTTACAACAAATCTATGAATTCGAGAGGACTTGTAAAAAAGGAATCAAATTTTGTAATAAGATATGAATTCAAATTTATGCTTTATCATATTTTACACATTAATCAAGGTATAAATTAAGGTCATCTAGATTTTCAAAAGATAAAAAAAAAATTATTTTTTCTTCCGATGCATGCTTGATACAATTTAACAAAATCACCGTTTAGTTAAGTTGTCCTTTTCATCATTTCTAATTTTTCATCCACTTTTTTTTGTGTAACTTTACAATGTTCTTATGAATTTCCCTTTCTGTAATGATATATTTTTGGAATAATTCTCAAATAAACAGCGTCAAACTTTGATGAAAATTGTTTTTATGGAATAAAAAAAAGAAAAGGAATGAACATTTCGGGAAAACTATACTTTTTATTTCACATGTAAAATGGCATGCGAGTTAACTTTTGCAGATTTCACTCAATGATTTATTAAAGGCAAAAGATCCATTCTAGATTTTAGAAAATTAACCAATAGTTCTTTTTCTTAATAAATTTTGGACTTACCAATTAATGTATATATTAAACACTCAATTATTAGGCAATTTGTCCTCCCGCAAGACAGTTTAAACTATGAGTGGAAATGATATATAATCATCGTCCTACATTACAGGACGTGTATAAATCGTCCCCCTCAAAATCGCGGAGGGCATGCAAGAATTAACTTATATTTAGAAAATGCAGGCATAAAATGAGATATTACGATGCCACCAAACATGATATAGTGAAATTTACTATTGAGCTTTTTGTTAGATATATTTCATAAAGTTGGACAACAATTAACTACATTTTATCAATTTTCAATAACTTATCGGTTAAGTTAAGTAATTTGATCCAGATAAAGATAATAAAATGGTTTAACAAATAATCTACGTCAATAGGCCGAAATCCAGGAAGAAAATAAACTCTGATCAGTATAGACTGGACTCATATTGGGTATGTGATAGGGAATCTCGATAAGGAAGCTATATAAAGAGATAAAGGTCTCTTTGCTCAAGTCATTCGTGAGCATTCGGATTCTCTGACCCGTTAAGAAAGCTAACGTTTTGAAAAAACTGTAGAAAGATGTTGACTACATCTCGGTGAGAAGTTCTCGTAAAGGTCCCGGTGAATTCGAGCGCATTACGGCCTCGGAAAGCTCCTTCAAATGTGTGATAAAACTGAAATCAAGTATTTCCGCATTTACTTCGTTCATTTCCCTTTTACACATGATCCGAGATATATACTAAGATTCATGCAACATTCTACATGTTACACTTTTTTCTAGGCCTTTGATATCGACGGTGATAAGACCTAGCTAGACGTTACTTTAAACTGGACCAACGCCACAAGGCATGACGAGATCGAATAATCGATCATGATCTATTCAACGTTGCTGAGCTAAACCATGACGAAATTTGAAAGGTTTTTTGTAGCCAAATTTTGAAAGGTTCTTCCGAGTCAAACGTACAAGTAGACAGAGTCCACAAAATACAAAGATTCATTAACAGCTTCCCTTTTGTTTCTTTGTGGATTCGAGTACCATATAGCAGTTTATTTTGAAACACGGCAAAAGGAAAAGTTTATCACGTCGAGAAATTATGTTGGCAAAAAAGAGAAAGATTAGAAGTTGTCATGGGGGTTACTTTGAATTTCTAGAGCCAGGGTCGGTCGGTATGTCGGCTGGTCGACTTTACGTGAAACGTGGGGGAAAACTTCTACTTGAAAAGAGAAGCTTCTATATGTTATGTTACGTCTGATGATATATTCCAAGGAGACCCAATAAATAAACGAGCGAAAGGTGTAAGTAGCTAGAAACAGAACTGCTGGAGAACAATTTAGGAGACTTGTTCTAATATTTAGGCTGTTAGATAATGAAACTACATGAATTATGACCCTGGGCTCTAATCAAGATCCACCAGTTGGCATTTGCATGGTGAGAGCTAAAACAGGTGTTTGACCAGAAGTTGCACAACAGTATCGCATGTCCTAATTAAATAGTGCAATAGAGAAACGTGTGACGATTATTGATATATATACTCTCATAGTTTTCTACTCTGTCCCAAATTTCAGAGAGGTCCTTAAGCTTGGCAATTCACCTAATCCGTGAAATTATCATGATTGATCTTTTAGTGAAATGGTGTTTTTGGTTGGCAACAATTGGAAAGATTCGACTCCGTTAATTCTAGTGAAGGTAAAGGAGGTTGTTTTAGCATCTTTTGTTACCGAATAATAAACTTGAATAGTGGATTATATGTCTTATCCATCATTAATACCTCGTTAACTCCATAATAAGATTTTAAACTTGAAATTATCCCTGAATCATACGGTCCAGTGATAAGAAGTTGCTTACCTTTATCATATAGAACTATTTACTTGGCATCCATAGGGGGCACAGACTTGAAGCCAAATATGCGTTAATGGATCGACCGAACATATCACTTGTGGTACATCTGGGATCCCCAGTTGGCACACTATTGTTAAGGAAAACATCTCTTTATGCTTAACGTGAGGAATATGAACTTTTATATGCTTTTAGAATGGGCTTTCGGTTGATACTTTCATGAGCATATTCTGTCCGCAATTTTTGACCTTCGTGCTTGCTAAATTTCCCCATGCCACTTTTCTTTCCTTGTCACTGGCAAAATTAGAGCAAGAATTTCCAAGCACCTTAGTCGAAAATAAGGAAACTACGCAGTATCCAAACTGTTCTTTTGCATCGAAACAACCATGATAACTTTCCATGGGATAGCTCTTTCACTAAAATCGTTTAGAATTGACGGAATTGATGAGTTAACACTTGGTAAAAGATTAAGACCGACTGAATACCAGGAACTTACTAATCCCACCGATTTCGTGCCATTCAACTTAGAGATAAAGTTTTAATTTTACCCTTTTCCTTAAAGTGTTGTTTTCTTTATTGTATATTATAATATTAGATCAAAGAGCATTATGTTCATAACTTGCTATAATATGCTTGAAACGGTATATTTAGAAGATATTCTTATCTATTTGCCACCACATAAGTGTTGAGAAATCGGAGTGGGATTCGATCCTATGTATAGTAGAAAGATTTGTGTCTGATTTTTCAGAAATCAAAATCACTTAAATTCTATACCATTATTAACACATAAAATATAATAATCAAGAATTATAATTCGTATCTTGTTCTTAATCTTTATCCTTGCAACCATTGTAGCCGCACAGGTGTTTGGACTCTACTGACATACACAAAACTTGTTAAGAGAATTCTATAAGTGGTGTAAAGAGGGTTAGACAAGAAGTATTAGCTCCTTTGAAGTCTAAGTCTATTTAGAGTAAAGCTTTGACTTTTTATTATTAATTGAAATAAAATTGTAATTTTAATTAAACTTTAATTAAAATTACAATTGATTTTAAATAATTACCAATTGAGTTCAAACAAGATTCAACATCTTATATTAATCTTTATTTATTAAATATCTCATATTTAATTATAAAATTTTCCAAATTTTACAATCAAGTTGAACTTAATTAAATTTCTTCAATTCATTTTTTTGTGACCTATTGGGTTTTTAAATATGCTATCATTAGATATAAATTATAACCCTAAATCATTTTTAGGATTAGATAAATTAAACTCATTTAATTCAACTTTAATTATTTAATTAAATAATTTATATCTATAAATCAAGATTGACACCTAACAACACCTTATGACTACCCAAACATTTAGGAATATTAAATTGGTTTTAACTATCTTTTTAGTTTAGTGTTTGTTTTATTGGTTCAAATTTGTTCATGCATAATTTTTTCATATAATTCAATCATTTCATCATACAATATTTCGATTAGACATAGAGTATAAAATTAAGGCCTACTCTATTTGATTCCATTAATATTAATTTTCCACCATTAGCAATTTATTCTATTAATAACATTTATAAACTATTTTACAAAATATCATTCCACCTTGACAAAGAATTTTTTGAAACAATACAAATCGAGAATAATAAAACATTTTTTCTAATCACTTTACGGTGATGAATTTTATATTGATCACTTAATTACCTCTATATAGTTCATGTTATAACCAATAATTACCGGTTGAGCTATACCTTTGACTAAAATAGGTCATAATTTGTGTCAAAACATAACAAGCCCTATATGAGATACTATAGAGATCTTAAGACAAAATAATATATTTTTTAATTAAAATATATATTTACTTCTAAATTTAATATCCATATAATCTTGAACTCAAATATCAGCCCATACATAGAATAATAGATATATAAATAATACTTTACAAGTATCATATATCTCAAATGATGAACACCTTTAGTGCATTATCTATATACTTGGACTATAATAGGTAAACAACTTATGTATCTATCTCTATAAATCTAGTTGTCATAATTAAATTGTTACCTTTTATATCTAATAAGAGTTGTTTTTGAACTATTATATATTCAACAGTTGAAAATAAGAATTTTTGTTCTTCATGAGCAGTATATCTTTACATACTTCTACTAAAGAAGGCTACTTTACTCCTACTAACTTTCTTGTAGGCATGATAAATTAATAATC
Organism: Erythroxylum platyclados; assembly: GCA_027563515.1. NCBI lineage: Eukaryota > Viridiplantae > Streptophyta > Magnoliopsida > Malpighiales > Erythroxylaceae > Erythroxylum > Erythroxylum platyclados. The sequence continues at coordinate 21,804,635 of JAOQMM010000002.1, forward strand.
ATCTCAAAAAAAAAACTTTGAATTCATCATAAAGGTGAATGCTTCAACATCTCACAACCTTTCAACAACAATAACAACAATAATATACCAATAGAAGTCCCGCTAAGATGCGATGTCTGAGAAAGTCCAGAAGTATGCAGCCTTATCCTTAATTGGTAGAGAAGTTGTTTATGATATATTCACAGAAAAAAAGAAAAAAGGAAAAAAAAGAAAAACATTTTTGAAAATTGTTTGTAGAAAATAAAAGCCAAAAATATAAACAAATAATTGTATAAAAATAACAATAAAATAAGAATAAAAATAAAGAAATTAAAATCAAAACAAAAATAAAAGATAAAGAAATAAAAATAAAATAAAATAAAGAATAATAAAAATAAATATTTTATAAATAATAATAATAATAACAACAACAACAACAACAACAACAACAATAAAAAGGATAATAACAATAATTAAAAATAAAATAAAATAAAATAGCCTTCTAACTATATATCAAACATATTAACAAAAGGCAATAGTTTTACTTGGATATATTATCATGAGATCTAAAATTTTCTAATTTTATCTCACTCTGATGATTTATCTTAAGAACCATTCTCTTATAAGTATACGTTGAAACAAACCTTTTGTTTATTGGGATTTGTAAGATTATATCCAACCCTTTAGATACCTTACAACCTTTTATTATCCAATTTAGTTCTAAACTTAATGAATAATAATATGATTTAACTAAGCATCACATCCCAAAATCATTAATTTCGACTCTTTTAAAGTCTTTTCATTTCATTTCTAATATAGAATCTTGTTAATTGATCTAATTCGAACTACTTAAGGTAAATTGTTGTACTAGGCATAGGTATAGAAATAAATATTGCATCATACAATTTCTCATATTGTGTTTTTTCCTTATATAAATCCATATTATTATATAATTAGTTATGAAGTTATTCACTAGAGAATCTAATTCCCTATAGATAACCAAAAATTTTAAATCTCACCTCATTAATCTCATAAAAGTGCTTCAAGATTCCTAATGCTTAATTTCTACTTAGATTTAAATAATTTGAACTTTTCAAAATTTGAAAATATAATACGTATGACTCTGTCACATAAAGTCATTAGAAAATATAACTATATACAGGTATCATCCTTCTACGAATTATTATTTATATCAGATACAACATACACATAGGATTTAACAATTCACTACTATCATCATCCTTTCACCAAAGGATGGTTTAGTTAGTCTTCAACCTACAAGTTTCATAAGTTTCATACAATTCATAATCAAAAGGATACATATATCCTAGTATGAAACTTTATGATTCTCATTATATCAATTTAACCAACATAGCATAATAGGATTATCCACGTCATCTTAACTTTATATTCTTGTGACTTATGTTAAGTATATGTCTTCTTCGGTCCAATATATACAAACTATTTATATAGACTTAGATCAACTATTTTTACTTAACAATCTATTTCTTATCATATTTTGAAAATTGTAATAATGTTGTATCGAAATTGAGCATCAAAAACTCGAACACATGAAATGGAAATATATATGATCTCTATCATATCATATATTGATAAGAAAATTCAGGCTATCATTTTTCCTTCTAATTATAATTATCATCATATCTAAGCCAATGCCTTCTATTATAGTCCATGTTTATACTTTTAGTAGGCTAAGTTGAGTGGAACAATTCCATCAAAGTACTATACTTTTCAACTCTCTACTTCATGCAACCTCTTGTGTCGTGCTATCATGGTATTGACATATATCTTACATGTTAAATTTTATAAGATATTAATCAACTTAAAATTTCATATCATTTTGGATCTATTTAATGTTGACATAACTCTAAAACTTTGTCATCAAATCCTCAAAAGGGATTAGTAGAAAAAAATTCTATAATGGGTATACAACTTTCCTTTGCTATCTTTGAGAACTCTTCTCAAACCTAACCTATGTTTGAGAAATTTAGTCCATTAACTCTTAGTATCAAATCTACTAAATATATGTATTTTTACATAAAATTAAAAAAATAGGATATATGCCATGAAAACCAAATAAGATTAGGATTTTAATTATATATTTGGTTACTGCCGCTTTTTTATTTAAAATAGTAGCCCTCACTAATGTTCAAAAAGATTATTATGATCTTTTTGTTGGCTAGGATCCTATTTAAATTTAGTTAATATTGAGTTTGCTCAATAAACGAATTAAACTTAACTTAGATAGATAATAACTTTATCAATCACATCCTATGTGACTCTTAGATACATTAGGTAGCCACTTTTGCCAAACATATCTTATATGTTATTCCTAACCCTGCCTCTAAATTCATGTGACCATGAGTTTACTCATTCAAATCACACAAATGTTGTTAATTAGGACCCATTGTTATAAAACTAAACATATTCAAGTTAAAGCAGCCTTGAGTTTGCTTAACAAGCCTAACAATAAATAGAACTCTGGTTTGTTCTTACAACATTAGAAGTCAATAATCACATTCTTAATATCTACTTAATATTTCAATAAGGGGATTAATTTTATAGTTTCATCAAACACAAAAATACATGTAAAAAATCATATATATAAAACATACAATTTACATATAATACATTAAACATATATTAAAACATGCAATTTATGCACATAAAATCAAGTTATATGCGTAAAAATAACCAAGCCATGTTAGATTCTAGTTATTGATTTTTATAATATAAAATAATATTTCCAACCCCTTGGATAATTAAATTAGATTAAACCCATTCTTAATCTAAAATAATATTTCTAATTATTTGGAAAATTAAACTAGACTAAATCCCTCAATTCTTAAATAAATTAAATTTCCATTCCAAATAGAGATTTAATTTAATTTGAAAATAATTTTGAAATGTAGTTTTGAAATAATTTCCATCCTAGCTCCTTTAATAAAATTGATTGAAAATAATTTTAATTTTATTATACTTCTTACTTATTATAATTTAGAAAACTCCTTTTTTTCAAAGTTTAATAAGTAAAACATTCTAATTCAATTAAAAAAATAATTTCTAATCTAATTACAAAGTTTTCCTTTATTAGAAAATTATTTTCTATTGTTAAAGAAAATTATAGAAAATTATTTTCTAATGTTAAAGAAAATTACTTTTAAAGGTGGAAGTATGTATCTAGGAAGGCCACTGAAGTGAGGCCCAAATAAAAGCTATACAGATGCTACTAACCTATAACCCAGGTAATGGGAAAGAAGATGAATATGTCTAGTCTGGGAATAGGTCTAGTAAATTTTCAAACGAGTTTTCTAAGGAAATCCTAGGGAGCAAAAGGATAAATAAAGATGGAGCAAGAATGTTTAGGACAAGAACTTATTAGCAAATAGGGATGGCAATTCTTGGCCCATGGGCCTAAATTTAGTTGTTTTTAATAGGTTGGCCCATAGGTCAGGCCCATACTGACTCGAGGTCTAATTATTCTAAGCAAAACAACATTGTTTTATTTCGAAGAGTTGAGCCTCGGATAAGCTTGAGCCTAGGCAACTCAAATTCGGACCCAATTAAAAAAATAAGTTGTTATATATTTTTAATTTTTAAAAAATATTTTAAAAAATTTGGCAGGACTGGCCATGCCACCCCTATCAACAATGATTTCTTTTCATATGTTGTTAATACCGAAAGGAAAATTAGCTATATTAAGAAATTTAATTTTTCTCAACCTAGAGAATGTTTGTATCTTGTGTAAAAACATTATTGTAACTCTTGAACATGTCTTTTTCAAATGTAACTTTTACCTTGATATATTTTCAATTATGGAACTATGTCATCTCAAGAGTAACAAGTGCAACTGTAGGGATTTCACATTATGGATTTTATTTGATGGAATCCCCTTATTGATAAAACAATTATGTTGATAGTCTTTGGATCATGTCTTTACAAACTTTAAGAGGAAAGGAATTTCAAATGCATCAAAGGTAAAGAGAAATGAAGGAAATAAGTCAGATAAGAGCTTGTATTATGGAAATGAAATGATGAATAGAAAAGTCAAAATCTATAGCAACTTGATGGCATCTTCATGGAGAATAAATGAGGTAGTTGATCACCAGAGATTGATAAAGAGCAATTCTACACTAAGGTCCTTACTACCATTGGGATAGGGAGAGTTGGAGTAATACAGCTGTAAGGATGAACCATATAGCTGATCAATATAATGATTGAGCATTTGGGGTGAAAAAAATTGGATATGTATGTGTTGTAGAGCTTAGTTAAGAATATTATACTCTTTGTTATAATTGCCTTTTATAATGTAGTTAAATTATGTATTTTACCCCAATTGGGTCTTTTTAATAATATTTACCTTGTAAAAAATTAAATAAAACCTTTTGAATTTAATTAAGAAAGTTTTTATATTATTTATTTTAGATAAATGCCAAATTTACATAACTCTAACAAATTTCTAGATTTGGAAAGTTTTTTGTGGAAGTTAGCTTCCAGTTTGCTGCACCAAGCTCCTCTAGATGCAAGAAAACTCACATGAAAACAATGCATGGAAGGGAAGCAACCAAGGTACTGTAAGGAAGTCAGCTGATAGGAGTAATGTAGTTGAAGAGGAATATATAGAGGATTTTCTAGATCTGCACAGTTTCAGGAAATCCTCTTCCAAACCCTCTAGGAGCATGACACAAGTAGCGAAAGGAGATTCAACACTTCCTAACAATTCATGGAAGACCAAAGTAGTAGTTGCCTTTGTGAAAAATAGGTTGACACATTATAAAGATATGATGATGGATGGGACCCCTCCCCTAAACGAAATTTTGAATGTTGAAGCTGCCATTTGGTCATCTGCTCTAGTGGGTTACTTCTGGAGTAAAAGACCCTCCTTTTCATAGGTACGATCTTGGGCTATGGATAAATGGGGCAAAAAAGTGTTGGAGAAAACTATGCTATCGAAGAGGACACATTCATCTTCAAGTTCTCCAATGATTGCAATTTGAATGAAATACTAGAACTAGGGCCTTGTCATATGGAAAGGCAATCTATGTTCTTGCAAAAATAGAGACCAAGGATGAGCTTGGATAGGAGTAGCATTAGCTTAATTCCTATATGGGTCAACTTTCACAATGTACCATTGGAATTTTGAACTTTGCAAGGATTAAGCTACTTAGCTAGCTCAGTAGGTAAGCCCTTAACCATGGATTCTCAAATTGATTGAATGAAAAGAATTTTTTATGCTAAGATCTGTGTTGAGATACGAAAGGATAGTGAGCTACCTGAAATGATACCAATGATGAAGCTAGGGGAAGATGGAGAATTAACCAAGGTGGAGATCCAGGTTTCTAACCCTTAGAAACCTCGGATTACTCATAAAATATGGAAAACAACATGCAAGTTCTTTGCTTCTGGATCCTATAGTGAACTGATGGGGGAAGGGGACCAATCTCATATATGGAGACACAAGGGAATGCTAGTAAGGATTTAGAAAATCATGTGGTGGAACAGAATTATAGTAAGGGACTAACTCCAAATAACACATCAGAACAGACCTCAAAGGGGGCTACTAATTAGCAGGAAATCAATAAGATAACTCAAATTCAAGTTGATATCGTTATACCATAGAGGTTGTGACAGTCATAGATAGGGGAAAAGAATTGGAGGACTTTGAGGATGCTACAAATAGCAAAAGAAGATATGTCAGGTCTAAAGGAAAGAACAGGCCGAGAGATTCCCAAACTCTCAGTTGATCTGCTACATGAATTTCTTATTTTGGAATATAAGAGGGTCGAATTACCCTCTTAAAAAGAAAACTATAAAGGATTTAGTGTTAAAGAAAAAGCTACTATTTTAAATTTATTAGAAACAAAAATAAAGCTACCTTAGCTACAAAGTTGTCATGGTTTTTCTTGGAGCTGAAGGTAAATTATATTCCAATCACTTATATCATTACAATGGCAAGATTATTATAGCTTATAATTTTGAAAAATTTAAATTTTCTTATTCTGAAAAAGTTAATTTGCAATTTGTCTTTACTTCTGACAAGGTTATTCATCTCTTCTGTGAACTCCAAGATGTAACAGATAGGATAGATCTTTCTATAATATATGCAGCCAATCATGGATTCTAGAGAGCTAAACTTTAGGAGGACATCAAGATAATACACTCTTCAATCAAGGGACATTAGGTTGTTGTACGTAATTATAATTGCATACTTTCACCTCTAGAGGCATAAGGCAATAAGATCAGGACAAGAGGAGTAGAGAAGGAGCTTGCTGAAATAACTCAAGATCTCAACTTGGTGGATTTGAGATTTGTTGGCTACTTTATACCTGGAACAACAAACAATAATGGGAAATTTCATTAGAAGAAAACTGGATAAAGTCATGATGAATCAGCAATGGCTTACCAAATTTCCTACTCCTATACCTATTTTAGAGAACCATTGTGCTCTTATCACTTATAAATGGAAATACATGGCATAGCTAGTAGTAGAATGACAAGAGATCCTTTTAGATTCTTCAATTGCCTGACTAGAAGACAATGATTTGAAGATATAGTTAGGAAAAACTGGAAAACTGAGGTGGAAGGATCTAAATCCTTTTAGCTAATAAGGAAATTACAGAAAGTTAAGCAAGGGATAAATGAATTCACTAAGCATATCAAGTTGGATTCAACTGTGAACTTACAACATGCTAAGGAGAATCTAAAAAAGGTTCAACAATAGTGCTACATATCCCCTCATGATCAAAGGCTGAAAATTTCAAGAAACCATATGCTTGAAGGAGTATAGTTCTGCACTGAATCTTCACAATTCCATCCTAAGGTACAAATTTAGAATAAATTGGTTAAGAGAAGGAGATACCAACACTAAGTTTTGTTTTTTCAATTCTGTATTGGCTCAAATAAACAGAAACAGAATTACATTGCTAGTTGATGATATGGGCCAAATAAGCACAAATTAGTAGAAAATTAAGAGCACTGCTATAGATATCTTTAAGAACCTTATGGAAGCTCCTAATCTAATGGAAAATTCAAATGGAGATGTCTCCTGGATAATAAAGGAGAAGATTATTAAGGATGTAAAGGAAGCTTTAATCAACCCCATTTCAACTCAGGAAATTAAGAGTACCTGGCCCTTTCAGTCCACTTGCATACATTTCACTTCATCAAAAGGACGTATTATTAACTTCAGAATATGCAAAATGCAG
>JAOQMM010000002.1:21820486-21832748 GCA_027563515.1 Erythroxylum platyclados
CATCTACAAAGAGATTTTAGCAGTAAAGAAAGACATTGAAAAGTTTAATTTCCACCTCAGCTCATATCAATTTATGGGCAAGTTCAATCAAAAGATTAGAGGCAGCTAATTAGATACAACAACCATTGCCCCTTTTCTTTTTTATTGTCTTTCTCCGCTCATATGTACCTGTGTGACCAAAGCATACAGAGGCAGTGTTACGTAGCCGCCAAGTAAGTTTACCAGCACTCCCATGACTAGCTTTATAATGGGATCCTCAGTTCTATGGTGGAAGCATGAATTGAACCCAAATTTGTACTGAATTTTGGAACAAGTTAATAATCAGAAGTTTCCTCTCTTTTTATTTTATGTTGCAATCACTAGCAAGTTGTTACAACGTCAAAATCACAAATACTTACCAAAGTCCATGTGAAGAATGCCAGTTGAAATGAATTCTGCAAAACCCAACATTCATTTTATTATTTAAAACGAGCTTTTTGTTGGCACTGAAAAGATTGCTTCAAATGGTTAAAGAACTTGCCTGAAACAGTATGAAGTGTATAAGATAGAGAAGCAATTTTGGGTTTCCAAACCAGAAAAAGTGGTCACTAGGTTTAACAAGCAAAGCTCCTCTAACAACTTCGGACTTGTCTTTGCTATCTAAGCACATCAAAGTTATGATTCCCTGCAATTTTGTGCCAACCACCAACAGCATCTGCACGAACATAATACGACGTTTAACAAAAATATCTTATCTTTATTCAGTTTCTTCATTAAGCACCGTTAAAAATTTCATTAACTTACCACGACAGGAATAAATGGAAGCCACAAGTAGCTGCTGAAACCTATACTTATTCCAATTACCACATGGAATCACTCATCAATAACATTTTTGCATAGCTGGTACTACATAAAAAATGGATGCTTTGTTCTTACTGTTTGCATTGAAGATTACAAAAAGCATAGCGAAGATCCAAATCCAAGAGCTGCAAAATTAAATTTGTGAACAATTTGTTTTCTGAATTTCAGGTTTAATGTAACATTTATAATAAATTATTCATTGGTTGTGTATTCACCTTATTCCCACCACTACTTCAAAGTCATTTTCCAGAGCTCTTCTTATGTATTTCTGGAAATCAAAGTTGCTTCTGACTTCAAAATGGGCCTGTAAAGTAGTTAAAACAAACCAAATTGAAGCTTCAGAGAGATAATAAATCTACCCCAGAACATTTTTGTCCAAGTTCAACTAATTGAAGGTGATACCATAATAAATCCATGTCTAAGAGTAAGATAATCCACTTTGGAGACAGATTCATAAAATTGCCGGAGAAACCATATCTGCAGAAAATTTTGGGCAAGTAGCAATGTTAGACAAGTCGTTGGCATGAGACATGAGCAGGGTAGCATTAATAATTCTTTCATTCTCTTCTTTTTTTTTTTTTTTTTTGGTTCCCTGAACTGACCGGCCAACGAATAATTGGAGATTCACTCCAATAACTCAGATGCCTCTTCCCAAATGACGTTTGATGGGTGAGCAGAAATCTATTTGGATCTGCAAATTATAAATGAGAAGTTTAGACAAAAGAAGAATATGATCCAATAAAAACAAAATAAGAAATAAGAAAATAAACAATCATAGTTTAGGACATAAGCATTCCTCTAAATAATTTGTTTGCCCTTACGTTGTAAGAAATGTACAACTCCCTAAGTTCAATACGTCTTCTAGGACTTCTTCTAGGCTTTAAGGATCTTTTCACACACATGCACTAGATCTTTCTCTATTATGCTTACAACTAAACTATCCTCATTCTCTTGCATACGTCTCCTATTTTCTTATCATTATAAGAGGTTACAGTCTACCAGCTAACTTCTGAAAGTAAATTTACAACTTATTGGCACTTTGATGATTTCTGTAGCAAAGCAAATACCTTTTGAAATGTGATATTCTACTGTTCTTGTTTCTGCTTCCCATGATTCCCAAGTCCTCATCTACAAAAGTTGCACCCGCAAAAAGAGGAAGTCAGCATCTTCAAACACAAGTCCAACTTTACGTTGTATTAAACTAGTAATAAAGTTTGTTAAGTTCAATATTGGAACACTTCCGATCCAATTTCCCTTCTCTTTCCCTGGATTTGGGAAATAAGAGTGGAGCATCAAAGACAGTATTGTATGGTGAGAAAGAAAAGGAAAGATGGTTACCTTGGCCATTCCTAAGCTGAACGTGAAGAGGGAAGAAATAGAATGGAAGAAAGCTAGTAAAAAGACCAAGAACTGAAGCTCCCTCACACCTGACCTTGACATCAATGAAACCTTCCCCTGTTCAAAAATTTCATCCAAAAACTAATACTGTTATTCTTTAACGAATTCGACCGGAAAATAATGATGACATCACTTGGAATGACTCTACTCGCTTTGTTAGTTACCATTGGAAAAGCCCTTGAATATAATTAGGTATAAGTTAAGCTCAATGATCTGTTTCTGTTCTCAAAGCTGTTATTCTTTTTCTGCTCTGCAAATTTGGATTAGTAATCAATGGTTTAATATATTACCTGCTTCGCACATCTAGGTTCTTCCACACTCTCATCTAAAGTCACGCCAGAGCAAGGAAGAAAAGTTTCCCCTACGCTCTTTGGAATACAGATTTTTGCTATTGGTCTTTCGCCTACAGTAAGCAAGAGTGTGATGAAACCCAGTAGCGTCAACACTAGGAAGGAAAAGAGAGAGCTAGTGAGAGTTTATTATTTACAAGCCAGGGCAAGTATGAATGCTAATTTCCATTGGAATACGCACCTGTTTTAATCTTCTCTAGAGACTGAATGAGCGATCTCTTCTTTTGCTTTTTCAAATTCTACCAAAGTCAAAAACAGAAACGAAGAATACAATCATAAGCATTCATGAAGTGGAACTGACAATTATAGGATACGCAAATCGAAGGAAGTAAAGGTTCACGTATACTTTGGCTAAAAGGTTGAGTAAATGCTCAATGAGATAAGATATTAATATCAGAATGAGGCAAACGCTTGCTACAGCCCATGTTGGCGTTGCTTCAAGTGTTGTTTCAGCCACCTCTTCAGCGATGCGCCTCTCCATTCTTACACTCCCTCTGTTTTTCTGTTATCTGTTTTTTTTTTTTTTCAAAGATTAGAACTCGGAAGACTTTAACTTTGTTTGGATTCTGTTGGTAAGAACTGGAACAAATATGAGTACCAAGGATACAGGAAAAATCCTCCGTCTCATGGGTCCCTTTAGTTTCCAACAAATTCCTCGTTGGAAGAGGAGTACCTCTAAGACAATAAAAAGAATTACTTAGGATTCTTGATTTCATTCTTTGATGAGCCAAAGCTAACCGCTGTTGCCAATGAAGTGGAATATGTGCCCTTTGTGCACCAACTAAATGACACAAGTGAAATGTTCATTGCCCACCAAATAAGGACAATGTGTTATTTACAATGTTTAGCCTGTTCTTCTCCATATATTTCATACAAGTAAATCAGTTGCAGTCCGTTGGTACGACAACAATTAAAAATTGCGGAAGTGGAGGTGGAAGTTCATTACTAGTACAATAGCTTCATTGTCGTATTGAAAATTAAATGCCTGCGAAAGTGGTAAAACTGATAGATCAACCAGCAAAATAAGGCAACATAAAAAAGAGAGAGAGAGAAGTGCCTAGCAATCAGTAGTTTACTATCAACACTGTAGAGAGTGTTTGATATAACCTTATAGAGAGGCTAAGAAGGGCTTTGTTTAGAGGAAAGAGGATACTTCAATGATGGTATTGATAAAGCAAACACATACAAGAAAAGGGAGAATTATGTGTAACTTAAAAAAAATTGCAAGTTATTTTCAATTCGTATAAAGACAGAGGCCTAATAAAATTTAAAAACAATAGGAGCTTGTCAGACGATAGAACCCTGTTAAACGACAGGAGCCAGTTAGACACTCGAAGCCTGCTAAACGATAGGAGCCTACTAAATGATAAATCCTGTTAAAATAATTTAAAATAGAAAACGCCTATTAAAACTAAAAAGAACCTCTTGCAAGTTGAAAACAGAAGGAGCCTATTATAAAAGAGAACGAGCCTCTTGCAAAAATGAAAACACAAACAATATACTGTGGAAATTTAAAAGTTAAAAAGAGAGAGAGGAATGACGCAGTCAATTTATACTAGTTTGGCTTATAACCTAAGCCTACGTCCAATCCCCAAGTATTCAACTTGAGTGTTTTACTAAAATTTCAAGTAGTAATTTGACGAGCCTTTTCAAGCTCACGAGTAGATATTTTTCAAGGTTCTCCAACCTTCCAAACTAATAGTATTTAGCTAGCCTCTACAAGCTCTCAACAGATATAAATGTAATTTGCTCGATATAAGCTTCAGTGATCTTTCTCAAAAAAAAAATTCACTTTCTAAAGCACAAGAGATTTGACAACAATATCACTTTCAAGAGAATTGATGCTATAGATGTATTTCAAGAATCTGCTATGTTTTCACAAAAATAGTGACTCTTCCTTAAGTAGGCATTTCTTTCAACTAGTCGTTGTTTCACTTGCATCCTTAGTCAACTGGATGGATTTAAATATAAATAACTTTGATGTCATCTTTTCCAAAAATCTTTTATTAATCACGACCTTCATAATTAGTAGGATCCTTTCGGATAAACTCTTTCTAATAAGGTAAGTTCATAAAGAAGGTTCCTATAAGAAAGGAAGCATTTATCCTATGATTTATGAGAAATATATCGACATCTATACAGGGAAATATATCTAATTTGACTTTTGAAAAATTATAACAATATCATCAAAATCATTAATCATATGCCTTGAGCTAACAGGTACACATAGAGAAAAGTGCAGCTCCATCCTCGAATTGGTCAGAGACTGAGCCAGAAATGAGTGAAGTGTGAATAGCATCGCAATAGGTCGCAATGTTGACGATCAGCGAATTCATTTGGTGGAAAGTAGTATGAGAAAGAGAGAGAGAGAGAGAGAGAACGTAAGTAGTAGAAGAAGAAGAAGAGAGAGAGAGATTTTACAATCTAGTTTGAAGATTGAGATTTATGTGACTTATATGTGTCATTTCCTAATTATCTATTAGGTACTTAGCCTCTTGGCAAAGAATTCAGGACCACTTACTCTTATAGTTTACAATGTAGCTACAACGACGACGACAACGACGATAATAATAGTTAAGTGAAAGTTTCATTGATATGGGGTCTAAAGAAGTTGTAATACACAATTTTACTCCTAACTAATAAAGAGATTGTTTTCAATAGATTCACTTGAAAAAAAGAAAAAAGAAGAAACATGCATATATATATATATATATATATATATGTATAAACATAATACAATAATACTAATTAAAAATAAAAATAAAAATAGACATAAAAGATGATGTTGATGATAAAATAAATAAGTACTATAAATAAAAATATAAAAATAAGTAATACAATAAATATAAAACAAGATAAAGAGTAAAGTTAAAAGATACAATAAGTAAATAAATGCACAAACCAGAAAGAAGATAAGTAAATAAATAAATCAAACAAGTCATTGCATGAACATATTTAGGCTAAGTATAGAAATGTTTAGGCTAAATAACTAAGAGGAAAGAAGTGCATGTTAAATATTTAGGGTAAATACAAGTTATAAGACTTGAAAGAAAATGTTTTAAAAACCTATCAGAACAAGAAGGATCTCTCTATGTGAGATCCTTTATCCGTATCCTAGTACACCAAATTTTCTATTAAGGGTCATGCTTGGTAAGTTCCAACAGAGTCATATCATTCTTGTTCACATCCTTCCAGCTCGTTTTAGGCCTTCATTTTTCCTCTTACAGTCTCTATATACAATCTTCTCACTAGAGCGTCAGGGTGTCTCCTCTTAACATATTCGAACCACCTAAGCTTTGTCTCTCTTAATTTCCTATTAATTTAGTCACCTTTATTTTGTCTTTTATCATTACATTACTGACCTTGTCTCTTATAGTAAGGTTGTACATCCAATGGAGCATCCTCGTCTCTGCCACCATTAGTTTATAACTATGCAACTGTTTGACGAGTCAATACCTTATCCTATAGAGCATGGCCGACCTAATCATTAAATTATAAAATTTACCTTTGAGCTTGAGTGGTATCTTCTTATCACATAAAACTCCTGATGCACTTCTCCATTTAAGTCAACCTTATCTGATAGGTAAATTATATCTTCATCGATGTCTCTATTGCTTAGATAATATATCCTAGATACTTAAAACACTCTTTTTGTGGTATAACTTTTGAACTAATCTTTACCTTCATATCGAAAGCCACCCTGTGGCCTGAAAAATTATATTCTAAGTACTTAATTTTAGTCCTACTTAATTTAAAGCCCATCAACTCTAATATATCCCTCCAAAGTTTCAACTTAACATTAACACTCTCTTTTGTCTTATCCACTAAAATAATGTCATCAACAAACAACATAAACGAAGACACATCCCATTAGATATTTTTAATGAGCTCATCCATCCCTACCATAAACAAAAAAAGGGCTCAATAAGGAGCCTTATTATAGCCTAATATCAATAGAAAAATACTATGTATCTCCTCCTATAGTCCTTACTCTTATCTGTACACTTTCATACATATCCCTAATAATACGTATATAGGTTATAGGAACTCCCTTAACTTTTAAACACCTCCATATGATTTTCTTAGGTACCATGGAATACACCTTCTCTAAATCAATAAAATCCATGTGTAGGTTGGGTTGTCTTTTCCTGTAATATTCCATTAATCTTCTAAGAAGATGTAAAGCTTCTATCGTGGAGCTTCTTGGCATGATGACAAACTACTTCTCTGAAATAAGAGCATCCTTTCTCATTCTATTCTCAATCACCTTCTCTCATAACTTCATCGTGTGACTAAGTAATTTGATATCTCTATAGTTTTTATAACTTTGGATGTCCCCTTTGTTCTTGTACAGAGGAATTAGCATATTATGTCTCCACTCATCTGATATTTTGGCAGATTTAAGGATCACATTAAAAAGCTTGGCAATCCAAGTAAAACCCTTTTCTCCTAGGCTTCTTCATACCTCTATGGGTATCTCATTAGGCCCTACTGCCCTTCCACTCTTCATCTCCCTCAAAGCTCTTTTAATTTATTCCCTTGTAATCTACTGGCAATAAGTAAAGTTATGATACCTCTTCGATATGCTAGGATCACCTAAAGAGATATTGTTCTCTATGCCGTCATTAAAGAGGCTACAGAAGTACCTCTGCCATTATCTTTTGATGTCATTTTCAAACACAAGCACCCACCCTACTTCATCTTTTATACAAAGGAATTGATCTAAGTCTCTCGCTTTATGTTCCCTAACTCTCACCAACTTAAAAAGATCCTTTTCATCATCTTTAATTCCAATTATTGGTATAATTTCTCGTAAGCTCTACTTTTAGCTTTTGAGATCGTTTTCTTTGCCTCTTTCTTTACCAGCTTGTAACTTTCTCTATTAACTACTCTCTCTATCTCTATGGTGTTATTTAATAGAGTTTTATAGGCACCCTTCTTGATCTTAACTTTTTCTTGTACATATTCATTCTACCACCAAGACTCCATCTTACTACTCCTAGTCCATTTAAAAGCACCTAATATCTCTTTAGTTGTATTCCTTAAAAGAGTTGTCACTCTCTTTTACATATGGTTAGCATCTCTTTCCAATTTCCATTCTTCTCCATATATTACTCTATCCTTAAGTTGTTCCACCATATCCCCTTTCAGACTCCACCATCTGATTCCAGTACACCTCCCAGGACTTCTTTTCTTCCTCTAACCCTTAATTGTAAGATCTAAAACCAATAATCCATGTTGAGTTGACAAGTAAGCATTAGAATCATCCTGTAATCCTTGCAACTAGGTCAATTGCTTCACCTTACAAGGAAGTAGTCAATTTGAGTTTTCATGGTTCTGCTCTTAGTCACTAGGTGCTCCTCATTTTTCTCAAAAAAGAGTTGACTAAGAGTTAGCTATCACCAACTTAAATGCTACTGGAGATCCATCAAAGTATTCCCACTATCATTCTTATCACCGTACCCAAAACTCCCATAATTCTATGAATAACCATCCAAGGTTGCCACTATATGACCATTAAAGTCTCCACTTATAATAACTCTCTCGTCAAGTGGGATCTGCTAAATCACCTCATCCACTTCTTCCTAAAATTGACACTTAAACTATTCGTCCAACCTTACTTAAGGTGCATAAGCACACACTACATTAAAAATAACACTATTCACTATAATCTTTAATGACATAATCCTATCATTAGTCCTCTTTACTCCCACAACATAATGTATGAGTTCCTTGACAACCAATATACCTACACCATTTTATCATCTAGAACATATTGAATACCAAAGTTTGAACCCATTAATCTCTTTCACTTTAGCTTCCATCCATTTTGTCTCTTAAATGCATGTTATATGAATCTTATATTTGTCTAAATTCCCTACTAATTCCAAACACTTACCTGTAAGGATCTCGATGTTCCAAGAACGTATCCGTAATTTGTGAACATCTTTTCTTCTTATAGACCCAAAACTCACTGAAATACTAGCCTTTGCTCTATTATCAGAATCCAAAGGCATCATTCCTACCCTAATGCCCATCACAAGCTATAGAAGACAAGCCCAACAAATCTCTAGATGACTTAAATATTACTCGAGAAAGGAAAAAATGATTGATATTAAATCCCAAAATGGGCACCGCAATAAATAGATATGGAAACCACAAGTACATATCACCGCAAGTAAATCCAAATTAGATGGTCCAAAATCTGAACCTCTAATAACAATTAGGTTTCTGCAGAATGCTAAAACACAGTATTAGATAATTAAAAAGAAAAAACAAAATATTAAAAATTATAGACAAAAAAGAAATTAAAACTTTTTATGGAACGATGAAGACTGAAAATTGAAATCCCAACACCTAAAGAGCAACGAATCAACCATAAGTAAACATAATATGAAACCAATCACAAGTACATCCATTAGAGAAAAAAAATTGTGAGATACCAATTAATTAGAGAAGGGAAACAACCAAATCGATCTAATTTGTTTAAGATGTTGCATACCAGCTTTATATATTCTTGTCACAATTAGCACTATTCGCTAGAAATTCCTCCATTATAGGACCCACTCTAAATCTACAAAAGAAGAAAGCAAATCACAAGGTCCAGATGAAAAAATATCTATAAGTGGATTGAAAATCGACCAAACTTGATCAAATCTAAGCTACTAACAGAAATGTGATCCCAAAATCAAGACCCAAAAAAATATTTGTTCTTTTCCAATAATGTCTAATAATACCAAGTTATTGGTTCACAAAACTACCCAGTTACTCAAGTTCTTTAATGTTCAACGAATGAGGTTAGATAAAAATAATAATCTATTTCAAAGACAGTCTAGTACAATCCCTTTTTCTCGCAGATGTATCCAAGTTCATAATAAATTCCAAAGCAAAAAGTTTCATTGAACTTCAAACAACTCCTCTCCTTATTGTGGGCAATAACTCCTGCATCATGATTCCTTTTGTCACTATTACAAATATAAAAACAATTTCAAGTTCTACTAAACCCAATTAACCAAAAATTCACAAATTCAAATTCAATCCTAACTCTAAATTGAAAGACAAAAAAAAACAATATAAAACTAGAAATTGCTGACAAAAATACAATAAAACCTTCATTGATTATCCGAATTAGAGGAAGTCAAGAAAAAGAGAAGAGAAATGATACTAAAGATCAAGGATTAATACTCATTAGAAATAAGACCCAGGCTCACTTTGAACCAAAAGCACACCCTTAAACTAAAAAGCTTAGGTCAAATTGAAGCTAAATAAGCACGTGGATGTGAACATTCCCCTAACTTTCTCTCTTCCAACAAACCAAACAATTCACCAACACTTTATAACTCCAACTACCTATCAAGACTCCTTAAAAATATCACTGCTTTTCAGCTCATAACATTAACAAAATACGACCCTTTGAAAATCGAAACCCAGTTATAAAAACTAGAAACTTGTGGACATAAATCTTTGAAAACTCTAGAGATGTGATGGAGATGAACAATTTGGGGGTTCACTACTTTGGCTTTTCCTTGAAATCACTTCATAGACGCTAATAATAGCATAAAACAACAAAAACCCACCAAAACCCTCTTATGTTTCTGGATTAGAATCCAGTCTTTGAACAAAACAAACAGGATTCCAAGAATTAAAAAATGTTCTCGAGGAAAGTAAAGAGCTTTCTAAAGACCCTTAAAAGTAAACTAGCCCCACAACACTTTTCAATCAAAAATTTCATAATATGAACCAAAAATTGGTTCTTTTTGACTAATAAGTTAAGAATTTCTATATGGAGAAAGTCGTGTGGTCATGGTGATATAAAAATAATATTTTTTAGTATATAAAATAATGATGGTCATATATATTGAAAAATTGATGATCACTAAAAACCGCTAAATGACAGCCATGTAATTGGTCTATTTATATATATTTATTTGCTAAAATGTTTTTTAAAAATGCCATTTCCTATGGAAGGTGATGGATGCAATCTTATAAACAAATTTACTTTTTCATATTTTTTGGTTAATTGAGTAAAAAAATTTAATCAATACAAGTGATGTAAGAGTATATTTAAATTTTTATGTATTAATATTTAAATAAATGTAAAATTGGATTATTTGTAATGGCTTAGACAAATATGATGAAATAAAGATAAATGGTTGACATTATTGGTCATCAATGTCATAAATAAAAGATACTATTTTTTTAATAAAGATCTTCTTATTTGATAGTGATGAACATTAAAAGTTACTAAATGATGCCTTTGTACTTGATCCAAAAAGACAAACTTGTTAGTTTTTTTGTTATGTAAATTTTATCATGTCATTAAAAATACTTACTTCTTTGTATTTTAATATTAAGTGATTTTTAAGTTGATGAGTCTAGAATTATTTATTAACTCTACACATAGTCGTGTATTGTTTTATTTTATACAAGAAGATGGAATAAAATTTCTATTATAGTTATACACATTCTTCATTTAGTGTGTAAGTATTTCTAAGCCTATCATTTTCGTCAATATGCAACGAAATAGTAAACACCTTATCGAGTCAAATATGTTTGCATGAACTTGCTTTTGCATAGATTTTTATTTGCATGTTGGTTATATATATAATTGGGAAAAAATTTGGGAGTTATCATTTTGATGACCGTCATAGTCATCATATTCAATACTAACTAAATTAGCCCTAATACACCACCCAATGATTTATGATATACACTGATAATTTTATTAATATAGACCATATGACTATAAATACTACTAAAATGATGACCATGTAGTTATTGTTTAAATTTTTAATTTTTTTAATATTATAGTATGTTAAAATTCTAAAGTCCTTAATTCTAACCACCACTATAGCTTCATATATGATGCATCAAACACCAAAAAAAAGAAGAGTCGGTAAATTCATCTCTATTAATAGTTGGGTGGTTCATCCTCATTTTCAAGGAAATTTTCAATTTGCCTATCTACTCACCTGACTCCTTTATAGCTGACAAAATTAGGTGGAATTATCATAGCTCAGGTACATTCAGAATCCATTCCAGCCTTTATTGCATCTTCTATAATAACCAACCAGAAGACATCATTCATATATTCTTCCAGTATGACTTTATAAGCAAACATGGCTTTCTCTGTGGGTTTCATTATCCATCTTCCACTTGGAACCAACTAATCAGTTAGGCTTCATTATTCGAATTAATATGTGCTAGGGATTACAAATTGTTTGGTGCTAAACTTATTTGACAAAACCCTATCCTAAAATGACTAGGAAGCCTGCCTGGCACCCCACGGTGACCCCCCAGTTGATATTTGATCCAACTGGAAAGTTCCCGTGGAGCCAAGCCTATTGCCTTCTTTAATTGAAAAGCCTTAACTTCACAATAAAAGATATAAGCAGTGGAGGTTTTTTTTTGGTTAAAAATTTCGGCAGCACAATGACTGTATTTTGACCTACCCAAAATTTTGAAAAGGCCTGCAAAAGTGGAAAACACTTCTATAATCATCTCAAAATCCCCACTACAAAATTTGGACTAAAAGTCCATTCACAACAATTTCAACAAACACTTCAATAATCTTAAACAAAAACTCAAATATATTCTTACATTTAACTTTAAAACCTTTATATACATGCATTCTTTACACAAAGTATAGTTCAAAACATATTTATGATGCAGAT
>JAOQMM010000002.1:21832848-21843087 GCA_027563515.1 Erythroxylum platyclados
AAGGAGGATAAAACAAGGAGATGTATAGCTAGTAATTAAGATAAAATTAAAGCTACTAAATAAATATTAAATTTAAAGAGTGAACAAAATAACAAGACAAAGAAAATTAAGGAGCAAGTGACAAATATAAAGTTTGACATTTATCTATTGGTGAGAGAGAAGACATTGAGATTTATGGTAATCTATGTGATTGTAGGATTTATTATAATTTTTTCTCAATTTTCAAGTTCAATATTTTTAGAAGACAGATATAGTAATTTTATGGGATTTTTTCTTAAGTTTATTAGAATTTTTAATATAGGTAGAATGTAAAGTTTATTAACAAAAGTTAAGTTTGGATCCAACTATTATCAAAATAACTAAAACTAGTCATTTGAATAGTTAGTTCTTACCTCGTATAAATCCTTTTAACATTTTCACAGTTAATTAATACGGAATACTCTACCACTCCCCTTCAAGTACCACTGAAACTGGCATCCGAATCAGGCCATTGATACTGGACATCTAGACAAACAACTGAAAAATTAATAATCCTTACTTTTGTTTTGATTTTTATGATTTTACTGTTACGTTTGATAAAAATATTGTTTAATTGAATTTTTTTATTCGTGTACTTTTATTTTTCTTATTCTCATAAATTATAATAAATTATTTTAAGAAAATGTTAATATTTCAAATTTTCAAGTTAAAAATATGTTAATATAGATAAATTTTAAATTTTTATAAATAATATTTATTAATTTAAAATCATTATACGTTTATTTGTATATTTTTAATAAACTTATTCAAATATATTTATTATTAATATTTATCAATATATATTAATTTTAAGAATAAACATATTTTTACAATTAATTAAAATTAATAAATAAAAACCTAACCAAGAGAAAAATAAACACAACTAAACGTTCTTAAGCAATCAATTAAAAAGGGAACCAATTAACGTAATCTCAAAGAATGGGTCAGATCGGATCTGTACAAGTGAGAGCCAGTTGCTCGTCCACTGCCTTACCAGGAAGCCTTAAGCTGATTAATTTTGGTGATAGAACATAATAGAGAATCTTATACCATGAGGAAAAAACAGAACACTAAACTTCATCTGACAAATTACAACATTGGATTGAGTCCTAATTGAATACCCCACTTCTGAACAAAGGATGTATCACCAGGAACCTAATACATTAGTAGAAACTGGGTCCGCAACAAAGCTAGCAGTGTTAGGAATACAAACAAGTCACATCTGCAGAATAATTACAATTCCATATCTTCCAAGCAATTTTTAGCATTACCTTCAGCAAACTTCAGTGCAGCACACAGAGAGACTTTATATTAGATAATTCTTGGGTTGACGTTTAAGAATTGCCTGAAAAGAAAATAACAACGTTAGATAACTTAAAATATGGAAAAGCCATTGAACTCATTAGAAAACCAATCCACTGACTAAATTAATAGAAAATTTCTATAAAGAATCAATTAGCAATTCCCCCACAGATACATGAACTACATAGGCATTCAGCCCCTACAATTAGAGCACTTGAAAACAAGATTCAAGACTCCAGTATTGGACCACTGGTGATGACAGCTGACAGTTCAACACTAACGGTATTGGACATCTCCAGCATGCATCTACCAACTTTGGTCCTTTCTGATGCAAAGGCATCCAGCAGTTTTGACTTCCTCGTAGACTAGTTTTCATCATAACCTCATTCCTTGTGCGACTAGACTGTTTTATTTGTTAGTGTACCACAATAATACATCAAGAAACATCTCTTACAGCATAAAGGTGCTTACTTTGGTAGTATCAATTATAACTGGAGGCTTTGGATGGAAATTCTCTCCAACACGAGGAAGAAACGAGCATCCTTGTTTCAGTGGGGTTGATATTGGAGGGCGTATGTCATCTTTATCAGTGATCTGTCGATCCTCAGTCAATAAGAAACCAAAAAGTCTGCAGCTGCTTTTACAAGAGGATACCATATCTGGACCACCTCTAAAAGTTGACTGAGCTATGAGAGGTTGTGAAACACTTTGTTGGATATGCTCAGGGGATGGACCAAATCGAGCACCAGACTGATGTTCCCCTCTTAGATTATGCTTAGAATGAGAAGACAACATGAACTTCCCACATGTTTTGGGATTGCAAAACCAACTTTGAGCATTAAATCCAGACTCCTCCTTGTCCTTAAAATTGTACTTGGCACCCAGATTTGAAACAAGATTGGTTGCTTGCTGAAACATTAATACTGAAGATGGTGAAGATACTTGTGCAGGTGTGCGCATGGGAGTGTTACACCCTTGCATTACCACAGTCCAACCACTTCTTGACTTTGACATATGGACACCATCAGAAATTCCAAGGCAACCCTTTTCTCGAGCCTCATCAGCATTTGGTGCTCTTCCAAATGGTGAACTAGGCAATATTTCTTGACCTTGCAAGACCTTCTGGAATCTGAAAGATTCACCAAAGCCTATGCCTTTGTGGGAAATATCAGTGTTCACAATGGGGTCTCCCACACCATTTTCCACAGCAGCAATCACAGAGCCATGTGAACCAGAGAAACACCTCGTTTCAGTATCATGTGGATGTTGATTTTGACCATCCACAGTGTCATAACGCATGTTAAAACCAAAAATTTCTTGACCTTGCAAGACCTTCTGGAACCCCGAAGATTCCCCAAAGTCAGAGGCTCCAATCCCATCTAAATGGGAATAGGAAGTGAAAAAGGATGAGTCAGTAAAAATGTTTGGATTGTTTATAGAGAACTTATTATTATACAATTACTTTAGAATGAAGAACTTACTAGAAGCAGGAAATTCTTGCTTTGACGAATGTAACCCTGACCTGCTCCTCTTCAAACCAGGAACCACAAAGTTGGAATTGGAATAAAAACCAGATGGATCAATCTCCCAAGGAGAAATCCTGCTATGCCTGTTAACCTCTGTATCATCCCACCTTACCTGAAAAAATAAGCACAACAATCACGTGACGCTACTAATAAATGGTTTCTTCTTTCAGTATGATAAGTGGAAAGTTAAAAACTCTAAGGAAGCCATAAATCGCAGTATATATGGATGTAAGATCCATCACAAGAATCACAAACGAGACAAACTCCTTGATGTCAGTCTCTCAAACTTGCCAAGCCATGCAAAGTACACCTATGATTCTTAGGCTGTAAAAATATTTTGTTCTCCATACTCAATTACTCAAAACATATATAACCAGAGTAGTTTTGCACATAATATTGCTGTCAACATGTGAAGAATTTGGATATCTGCTGAAAGGCCAAGATTTGATTATAGATGGAAAGGGAAACATTGAGTATTATAGAAGTCTTTTGATCCAAACAAACAGATTATGTTCACCTTGCAAGCTAACTATGAAATATCTGACAATTTTCAATTGATCTTATAGAAGGGAGCAGCTAACTCACCATGAAACATTGTAACAAAAATGTTAGAAACAGTACATTGTTCAAGGGAATTAAATTACACTACTACATAGGAGCTGAAGCAGAACAATCGGCTTGGAAAGAAGGCTCGATCCGTATTTTGGATAATTTCTCAAACACCACAAGAAAAAAAAAAAGGGAAAGATAAGCATAGTAATTGAGGCATAAAGTTGAATCCAGTCTAAGAACCACCATGATGCAATATGTCAAAAGCTTAAACCTTTTCAGAAGTACAAGTGACCTGGCAGAAACTCTCAAGAGAACTGTAACTATGAATGAATGCTACACCTCACAAGTATGGCCCTAAAAGTAAATGCATACCACTAGGCACCTCCATTTTGAATCAGGCCATCTAGCAGGATCTACGTCACTTATTCCAGTTATTATCCCTGTGTATCTGCATGGAAACAAATAAACTAAGTAGATAAGTTATTAAAGGTTCCAATACTATAGTCTAGTTGGAAGTGCAAAAAGCACATCATATCAGACCGTCTTTCTGCTGCATCCTCTGCTTCAAAACGCATTTTGAACCTCATTCCAACAGAAAAAGACAGATCGAGGCTCTTCAAGAACTTATTGGCATGAATGATGAACTCTGATGAGCTAGCCCTGCAAATAGCTCTTCATAATTCAGAGGTGTAAAAAGTTACAGCTAGCAACTCATGAGTACAACCAAGCAACTGTATAAGGAGCAAGTATACAGGAAGATTACAAGGCATTTTAACGGAGTTGACAAACTAGTAAAATGTAAGGCATATATTTGTTTCCAGATCATTAAGACATTTATGGATATTTTTTTTTTCCCTTTTCTTTGATAAATTACATCTATAAATGTTAAATGGATCAGCAGTATAAATAAAGCGTACATAACACCCATGCCCCCCTCTTTTCTAATGGAAGGATGATACTCCATTAGCATTATTAATATAGGTTCCATTGAAAGGACTTAAAGATCCTGAGAATGTAAAGATCAAGAAACATTTTGTTAAAGCATTCTTAACTGAAAAGTCCCACACAAGGCTAATAAAGCAATTCTGCAACTACTTAAGAGAAGTACTAGGAACATTTGAGTCAATAGAACAAGGTTCTTCATATTAACTTGGATTGTTTTTATATGAAAATAAGTGCTTCCAAGTCCCGTCACTGATGGATTGTTTTTTATACAAAAATAAGTGCTTCCAAGTCCCGTCACTGATCAATAGAAGAGAATTTTCAAACAAACCAAACTGCTTTGAGGAATGTTTGATTAATTTTTTTATGTTATCTAGTAGAGATAAAGAAACAATAAAAATTATTTAACCAAAAGTTAAATCTTAGTTGATGAAGAGATGATTGAAAGCCTCAAAAAATGGATGCACAAAATCTTATAGAGATAGTAGAAATGACGAGTGAACTTTCTTCTGTTTATACTAAGACTTACACAGAGCAAGCTGAGATAAATGGATATAACATGAAAAGCACAATGGATGAACCAACTTAAAAGTACAAAGCTTGTAGGGAAATACTAAGCAAACAAGAGTATATTAGAATCCAATGGCAGTAGTATTCATTCTTGATTCTTTAGAAAACTAGAGTTTTTCTTATGTATTAGTTTAGCACAACAACTACCTTCTGGTTGCAAGGGACTGAACTGGAAGCTTCCCAAAATATCAAAATAACATTAAATAGGAAAAATTTAAATGCCAATATGAACAACACTTCACTCCAAAGTCAATACCAAGTTTTCCTGAGACCTCCGTATAATTATGAAAGAATACAAGGGTTCGTTCATTATTTTCAGGTATGGTTTAACTGAGGCAATTTTACTACTATACTATCTTGTGGTTTCATATTCTAGAATCTAAAAAGATAGATATCATATTTACTTGAAGGTGATATTTGAAGCAAGTAGTAAATTACCTCGGGTTATAGCAAATGTTGAAAACACTTCGCTTTGATACTGAATTAACTACATCCATAAGGGTGCTGTGACTCAACTGCTGACTACTGGGAGGAGGAAAAGGATTGATGCATTTAGCTTGTGCTGCCCGGCGAATTCCTAATCTTAGCTCTCCATCATCACCCCTGAAACAAGAATACCATATGAGTGAGACCAAAAGAAGTTGTATTTCTATGAGAAAACTTCTTTGTACCTTAGAAAGAGTACTGCATCTCCAGAAACAAGTTTCTTCTTATTTACAAATGCACTCCAACCAGTGGTGAGCAAATGCCTACGTGGTTGACCTGGTCAAGCCAAAAAGGAAAGTAGTAAAATTCCTTGCCAGCAAATCACATTACCTAAAGGTGTATTATCCCTCATGGACATACCCCGATAAATATGTCGAAACCTCCACTCAAATCCATGCAAATCCTTTGCTACAAGCTCTTGAGAGGGCCTCTGCTGAGTATAATCCTACAGTGACAATTTTAACATTGTTAGATGAGGGCATGGTCTAGCCAGGTAAATGGTTTATTGACAAATATATAAGAGTTGGTATATATACCAAGGGAGGGAAGCAGTCCTCAGCAGCTCTACGAGGGACAGAGAAGCCTCCATGAGTGCTGGTATCAGAGGCAGTAAGTGTCTTACAAAACATATGGGGTGTTGATGGCTTCAGAGCCATTTCATTGTCATCCTCTTCATTGTCCCCCTCTATTTTCCCTTCTCTCAACTTCTGCTCAATTTGCTAAAGCAATAACTCCCAGTAAAAAATCAACCTCACTCCAAAATTTCAGTCACCCCATAACAAAATACCAAACAATAAAGGCATTCACAAATAGTAGAACAAAAACCAACTAAATATTTTCACCAGAATGCATGTGCAAAATGAAATATTTCAGTCATGGATTCAATGAGATATATTCCTGACTCAAAATTACAACCCCCTTAATTCCACGTTTAAATGCCTACCCACAAATTGAAACAGCAAGTACCTCATTCTCAGGAACCAGGGATACTTGAGCATAAACTTCATCAGTTGCTTCCTCTGCCTGCCAGAAAATTGAAGAAGGATTTTTTTTCTCATCAAGTACGCTTTACCAAAGTTCTAAACAAAAAGAAAATACCGCTTTTAGATCCCAAAGAAAAAGCAGGGAAAGCATCAATGCGTATGTGTAAAAATCCCAGGGCTCTTTCTGATCACTTAACTTGGCATAGCACATTTAGGCATATTGCTATGCCTGAATTCTAATACCTTTACAAATTTGCAATCGCATACACCAAATAGCAAAAGAATGACACCGCTAATACTTTTAGGCCCCTCATTGTTAAACAAACAACAGCAACCACGAGTGAGAAAATTTGGGAGCGCACATTTAGCTACTAATTCCAATAATAAATCAACATGAAAGCATATTTAAAAGAAATAACGGAGCATAGACAGTCAAAAGACTCACATGGAGCTTGACATCAACAACCCGACAGAAGACATGAGGAGGGAGTTCATAGGTCGCAAGAGGCGCATCGGGTAGTTGCTCCAAGTGGCCCTGAGGAAAGTACACCACAACACTCCCTTTCTTTGGCAACGATATAAGTGGACCAGCACAAGCATGCCACAGCTCCAAACAGAACGAGGATGAAGAACCAGAACCACCACAAGAAGCACTTATATTAGAAGCACTTACAGCAGAAGCAGAAGATGAAGAAGGAGAAGACAAAGAGTCAGAAGTGGGTGTTGCTTCATCCTCCTCAGTGGTGTTAAGATCTATCATGCTCACCATTTCAACGCCCTATTAAGCTCTCCTAAAACCTAAACCGCAATAGGGTAGACTTCTTCAACAAGGAGAAGCCGTTGAAGAAAGAAGATTTCTTGAACAAGTGCTTTTGAGAACAGGGCCTAAGGAGGTGGCAATAGAGAGAGAGGAAGAAGAAGAAGGAGAAGAAAGTTTCATGGCAAGTATTAGTGCAACTTTGGCATTTGCCTAAAAGGAGTCTCTAGGCCAGGCTCTTAAAAAAAGGAACCTTTTGTTTCCTCCACCCCCTCTCTCACTCTTTTTTATCTGTGACTGTGTGCGTCTCTAATGTGCTCCTTTTAGATATCAAATCAAAGCTTTTTTGTCTTGGTTAGGAAGGGAGTGTTTCATTCTGGATTAAATGAGATTAATGGGCTCTCTTCTCTTTTTCTTTTCAGTTTTTGATGAACATCTCTCACTTTTCTTGTTCATCTGCCAAATTTACAATAAAAATTAAAACTTTAAAAAGAAAAACTCAGTTGCAGAGTAGCAGTGCCTGCTACAATGCTGCAATGCTGAGAGAGTCTGGTGGGATATGATGTGTGGCAGAGAAAGAGAGCAAGTGCGTTTCTGTGTGTAATGTAAATTAGAGACGAGAGAGCCACAAGCTTAAAGCTTCCCAAGTGGCTTTTACTTTTTATGATGCATTTGTTAGTTAAATACCAATGCCCAAGAAGCTGATAGACTCGAGCATTAGAGTTAAGAAAGAAAATAAAAATACAAAGTTGAGATGGAGAGAGAGAATTCTGTACGGATATCCCTTTATTTCCGGGGGATGTCTATTCTGTCCCCTTCCACTTCTTAAATCTCGCGCATGTCCTCCTCCTAACTCAAAATCTCTCTCTTTCTTTGGCATGTGTTGTTAGGGACCCAACCCAACACACCAGAAGCCGAAAGTTTCCACATTTCTACTGCTCCCCGTGTAAACTGGTTGCCTCCTTAACAATTAATTAAGAAAAACACTTCATTTCTTCTGTGTTTTTGTTTAACAATGTCAAAATATGAAATTTTGATGAATCCAGATGAACAAGATGCGAAAAGGGTATTCTTTAATGACTTCTTAAATTTACCTGCTCTTTGGGTTTGATATTCAAACTGTAGATTCCTGTCCTGCTGTAATTCATTTCATGTAGCAGCATCCTACTACTCTAAATTGGCCAACCTTGGAAGAGGTCATTTCTTCAGATCTTATCTATTCTGGGACAATTTCATTCCAATTGAGTTAGAGCCTAGCTTATAGTATAGCATCCTATGGCTATTCACCAATTGGTACAAAGTTGGTCCCCCAAGAGTTTACATCCCATGGATCAAACATGTTAATATTCGAGTCTCACAACATTCATCTTCTTTTCTTCATGATGCTGCTACCTATTTCGCTTGCCCAAGTTTTTCACTTTACCCTCTAGTTCCATAGGCAATAATAGCTGTTTTCTTAGGCCGAAAGCAATCACCAACTTATATTATAGTTATACCCAACATATGATTATTTGTTCGTTTACCCATTTCAGATAATGTCAAATTCTGCAGTTTAGGAAATGGAAGCAAATACGCATACACACAACTCAGTTTTGTATTGGGGCTAACTGTACTTATCCCCACTATTTTAATTTCATGTACAGCATCTGTCTCCTTTAACTCCTACTGATGCCTGAAAACCAGAAGAAAACTCATTAATTAACCCCTGATGACTCCTAGCTCCAATTTGCATATTCAATACCGTTGCAGTCACCTTTCTACAAGTTGTTCACTGAGGTTTGCAGCCCTAAAAAGCTCAATAATGAGTAAAATTACCTGCTTGACATGACTACCAAACCTTCAACATCTAAGCACCAAATTCTATTGGAATAATTGAAATAGGGTTCACATACACATCAACAGAAAATGAATGAGTTGGAATTCAAACACATGTCAGAAACCCATTAATTGAAAGAGCAGGAGGAGTCTATAAAGACTCTGGTAGGAGTAGAACTCTCAATAAATTCAAAGAAATCCCATAAAAGGAATTGTAGGCAGAGGAGCACAGGGAATGAAAATGAACCCAGGATCAAAATGGGTAAGAAGGGCCCGGACCGGACACATTTAAAATTAGCTAAAAATAATGTCAATCATCAAGGGCCTAATCTTCTTCTTTCTTATGCCGGTGAAGAGAGGGCAAATGGGTCAATGAAGCAAGTGTGTGGACAAATGCGTCACAGTAATGAAAAGGGGGCAGGTCTTTATCAGAGCCATCAATTGCGAAGAACCCAACCCCTCCCATCCCTCCTCAGGCCTACTGCTGATTATAGGGTTTTGTAGAATAGGTCTTTTTCCTTTAAGGTTTAAAAAGGCGGATAACCCGGACAATTCGGGTTACAACTCAATACCCATTTGGCTATGACTTTGCCTCCTATTCTGGAAAGCTACACGAACCCCACTCTCGATTGGAGCGCGTGCCTCAGTCTAATCAATGGAAAAGGTGTTATTGGAATCTAGTGTCTCGGTCACCTATGCCCAACCCACAGGACACATCGGGTAAAACTCCCTTATACGGTCTGATCAGAGAAAAAAGCTCCCTATACAATTAAATACGAACTTGTATAAATGAAACAAAGTAAGGAAAAGGAAAAGAGCTATCAATTATGATGTCATAATCTAATTCAATCAATTACAACATTTATTTCATAATAAAATAGATATTTTAATAGTTATTCACTTGCAATTAATTAGAACATTTATTTTGTAACAAAATGAATATTTTAATATAACAAAATGAATATTTTAATAGTTATTCACTTGCAATTATTGGAGTTATCCTAAAAATAATGATATATTGGGTCCAATTATATTGTATTTATCAATCGAGTCCTTTTACTTGATTTTTTATGCTTAAATCTTTCAAATCAAGTACTTAAATATAAATATAATTGTGGCATATTATATTAATATGACGTTAGTATAGTAACTATATAATGGACTCTACGTCAACACCATAAGCACATATGGTGTTGTGAGCCCTCAATATCATTAACAACTATATACTAAGCGCGAACGAGGATGGCTTCGTCGTCATCATCCAACGGCTCCAAATTTTTCCTTCGTC
>JAOQMM010000002.1:21843187-21856826 GCA_027563515.1 Erythroxylum platyclados
ACAATGAGCAGGTGCCACTTTCTCCACTGGCCTTCTTCCCAGTAGAAGCTCCAGAAGCACAACACCAAAAGCATAGAATAGCCATGCCTAATGATAATTACATAGATTACACTTCAATATCATATTAACGTCACATGTTTACATGATATTGTGAGACTCACCATACCATATGTATTCTATGTGTTGACATTGTATGTTAATATGTCTTTTGTGTCATTTTCATGTCATCGTAATGATTTGACATGTCACTTTTGCTCGTTAGCAAAAAAGAAAAATATTGGGAAATATTCAAATAAAATAAGGAATAATTTGTTTAGAAATCCTGGATTGATAAATACAAAGGATCAAATATATCATTATTTCAGTTATTTTATATGATAAAATTCATGCTATATCAAAATTAATTGTCAAATATGGCTGGTAGCAAAATCTTGTTATAATTATTATGCCAACTTCATTTTTATAAATAATCAATTTATAATTCATAAATATTAAAATTAAGTGTTAGAATTTATTATTTTATATAAAATTTTTGTACGTCAAATTAAAGAAAAAAGAGAAAACCACCTATTTATACTCATATATACATCACTTTATTTGAGATACTAAAATTCACTTTTTATGTAGAATTAAACTTGATTGCAGTATATAACATGTTTTCATGATATTTTTCTCCATTTAAATATATTTTTTTGTATTTTATTGTTCTAAATAATTCAATTTACTGAATTTTTAATTTATAGTCATCTATGTAAAAGATTTTAGATACCACAATCACATGATCTTGTGATCATTCAGAATAAATTTCATATCAAAATAATGTTTAAAACTTATATAGAAGTAGTAAGAAGGAAAATATACAAATAATACATGAATTTTTTCTTTAGAAAAACATTCAAACTCCAAAAATTAATTACATTTTGATGAAGGAGAAAAACTTTTATTTTATAGTCTTACATTAACTTTTTCTATTTAAGATCACATGTTCCTTTCATACTTTGCCATTGTACTTATGTTAGCAATTTTATGAGCAAATACATTACATCATCTTAAAATGAACCTAATTTCATAATCTCTTAAATATTGAAATTTCATATTTATCGCTCTCACTTTGTAGATCAAATTCATACAAGTCATATGTATGAATTTATGGACTATGGAGTTCAAGTGACTTTGGAGTTCTGTTGTTTGAGCAATATATCTAATATTGCCGGTGGATGTCCTGAGGTGTGTTTACATTCTTTATAAGTAATCTCATCATTTATGTCTATACATAAATCTCTTTCTTTGATTTATTTCGTACTTAAGAATTTGAGTGAACTAAATTAACCAATTATCAATCGATGTACGCCTATCATCTTCTTTTGATAACATTTTATCTTCTTTTCTTTATAATGTCTCCAAAAAGGGACTTATGATTAGAAAAGGAAATTTCTCTTCCTTTCTTTGAATGATAGTAGTGTGTAAGATTTTAGCCCTGCATAAACGAAGCCTAACCTTAAGTTCAACAAGAAAGATACGTCAAGTGGTTTGTTCTCTTATTAAGAATATGTCTTAGTTCAATATAGTAAGTGCCTTACTAAGAAGGACATCACCAAGGAGTTATTGTTGGAGACTAGAAGTACTAAGAAGGAAAATACATGACTCCTTCCTACGACAAGGGCAAAGATTTGTTGGTAGATGAAGTTTATTATCCTTATTAGTCTGTTAAAGTTGGAGATTTTGTCTTTGAGGCTAACAATGTGAGACCTTAGATCTTTGGTGGAATCACACTTCCAAATGATGAGAGGCATCTTAATATTTAATAACATAGAGCCGGAGGTGATTCTTTGCTCCATGAAGAGTTATGTAATGTAGGTCTATTACATATATTGCACTTTTACATGATTCTTTGCTCCATGAAGAGTTATATAACGTATGTGATCTCTTGTTGCTCTTGTTACGATCTGATATAATATGTAATATCTTTGCATAATTTCTTCTTTAATGGCAAAGAATCCATTCAACTGTAACGCAATCTTTGAGTGCATGTAAGTTGATTTTGTTGATATCCACTCACACGCCTAACGGCGATCTCTAGTGCAATATTCTTAACTTGGTTTCAGCTGTGGCATTGATGTTTCTATATACGTGTTTAATTGATACATCCCAATTCAATCTTTACAAACAGTAAGTATAAAATGAAAGATCCCTTGAAATTTCAAACTATAGACGATCTTTTCTGATAGAGGTTCATGAAACACTAGAAAAATTACTCATTTTCACCCGCTTTATTGAAAACATTTATGAATTTACATCTTTTTGTTATCAAAGGGACACAACCACAGTCCCGTATAACGAAGCATACGCAAGAGATGAATTACACATAGTTCTGAAAAGAAAGGTTGTGGTGGGCAGACGATTGATGACAGTGAAAACAGGAGGAAGGAGGAGGACCACCTCCGAAAGTAGAACTCTTTCTGCAGGACAGTAGCAAACCCTCGACTTTTACGCGGGTGCCACAGCCTTTCATCGTACTTTAGTCATGTCATTCACCCCCTGCTTCTCACTCGTCTCAATGTACGTGCCTTGATAACCCCTAGTCCTCCACAAACAAACATGATTCGATAAAACAAAAAATAAACTGGCTCCTAGTCGAACTAGTACTGCTCGAGTGCCGAGTGAAGATATCCTTAATGCTTTTAACCTTTGGTTATTTCATTGTTGGATACTCTCCTTGCATTCAATCCTCTTGTAATAAATGAAATATCAAAAGGGCTCCCAAATACAGTGACCGTGGGATTCCCCTTTTTGTGGCTATCTTACCTATGTATTGGATTTTGCTGTTTTCAACCACACTCAGCACATACTTATACCCACCTACTCAAATCTCTTTAGAAAAAGAAGGGTAAATTTTTTTTTAAATTTTTGTCAATTTTTTAATTATATATTGAATTTTAAAACTTTCAAATTTTTTTAATTCTAGTCCAAACTTCAAAACGTGACAATAAAACACTCAAACTTTTATTTTTTTTTAATTCTAGTCCAACGTTAATTGTTGTTTTTTCGAAAAGCTCAGTCATTTTTTTCTATTTGTTCTTCTAACACCTCAAAATACTCTCACATTACAGTACTAGTAAACTCTTTGTTTTTAGTTCATTCTCCTAATATCCTAAGTGTGAGGATGTCGGGACTGTATAATCTAAAAATCGAACGATGAAGGTGTCGAGAGAACAAACTGAAAACAAAAAGAAAAACTGAAATCAAAATGTAAGGTCATCTAGGTTGTGTAATATAATTTAGGTCATTTTTAAACAACGAAATCGTTTTAATTATGTGATTAAACAACGTCGTTTCATTAATCTTTATTTTTTATGTTAATTTTAGCTGATGTTTATTAATAATTAAGGTTTTTGAAACATGTAGAAAGTTACGTAAGCAAACTTAATAAAAACACTAGCATCGTGTTAGAATTGAAAAAAATTGAAAATTTGAGCATTTTATTACTACCTTTTGAAGTTCGGATTAGTATTGATAAAAATTGAAAATTTTAGTATTTTATTGCTACTTTTTAAAATTCAAGTTATAATTAAAAAATTAATGAAAATTTAAACTTTTTTTTTATAATTAACCTGAGAAAAAACAAATGTATCAAAGGGAAGCATAATTAAATGCAGAGGGTGCATTCTGAGTAGTTAATGTTTACTTACTTCTCACGCCACTGCTCATTTTGAAGCAAAATTGTCCCAATTCGTCGGTTTGATTCCTTTTTCTACATTAAAATATACAATAATAGTTACTTGTAAAGAAAGAGTTTTATGAGGGCGATACTAGGCACAATTTACCCTTGTGGGAGTGGGTAAAAATGGAATAGAGGTGGGCAATAAAAGGTCTGTATGTTATATAAGTAAAAGTAACAGGGTACGGGTCTCGAAGGTCGCTCCCATTCACTGTGGTTAGGATCAGGAGTACCCATATCCCAAGATGTTTATTTTGACACGTGGCGAGATGTTTGTGGTCGGAAAAAACATACAAGGGAGACTTGCCAAAAAGAACTAGACCGGTCCTTGTCTGATCAGGAGTTGTCGGCTACTAATAAGGTAACGTCGCCATGATCGTACGGCTCACAGCGGTCCAAAACTGTATCAATGCGTCAGTGTCAGTTTGGAATCCACAGGCCTCTACTCTCACCCCTATCAATCATGTATACAGATATATACATCTGCTGTTAAAAGAAAGGATAATAATAGATAATAAGCAAAATAGTAATATTGCTGTACTCCTTTGCTGTTGTGCCAAGTTAACCTGAATTTGGATTAGTTGCTTTGGGTTAAGCAGTGAGCACAAAAGATGATTACAATTACATATCTATTATAAAATTTTTAAATTTTAATATCGTATTTGAAATACTATTAAAATATATCATTGATATCATGTTAGGAGTTGAATTGAAAAATTATATTATATTAGAATAAACATTAGGAATTCATTTGATTTTTACTTACATAAAATTCAAAAACTTGTTTAGTGGTTAGGGTACATAAAAAGAAAAGTAAGGATTCTTTCAAAAGGTCCACAAGTGGAAAGTTGTTTTCGTGTATATTTTCAGTCTCCAATGTACTAAGAAAGATAAGCGCTTTATAGTTTTTACCTCTGACTATTCCTTTCCATAATGTAATACATATTGTAACATTAATTATCTCATTATTAATGGCTTGATTAATGTAAATTATCCTGGAATGCCTTTGAAAAGACATAATACTCAATCACTACAATTCAAAGCTCCGACTCTTATCAAAGCTCTTATCTTGGAATACCTTTCATGATATCAAAGCTCCGACTCGTATCATAATTTCTATTTCCTTTCAATCATGGCTAATGATCTTGTGAGTCATAACCAAGAGGGTTTGGTACCTATTAAGAATATGCAACAGGTTGTGAATACATAATGCAATAGATATTAAATCCCCATTTTACTTACACCCTTTAGATAATCGAGGTTTGATCTTTGTTACAAAACCTCTAAGTGAAAGTGGAGATAATTATTTCATTTGGAGAAGTGGCTTCCTGAACATACTTCAACCTATGAACAAAGCAGGGTTGGTGGATGGATCGATGAGAAAACTCGATGTTTGTTCC
The DNA here is from genome assembly GCA_027563515.1 of Erythroxylum platyclados. Taxonomy (NCBI): domain Eukaryota; kingdom Viridiplantae; phylum Streptophyta; class Magnoliopsida; order Malpighiales; family Erythroxylaceae; genus Erythroxylum; species Erythroxylum platyclados. Next base: position 21,848,306 of record JAOQMM010000002.1, read on the forward strand.
AGGGATTACCAATGTTGGATCCAATGCAATGTTGTGGTCAAATCATGGCTGATCAATTCAATCTCCAAAGAATCGTAAACAAGTGTTGTCCATATAAACACTACAAGTGAAATTTAGTATGATTTTGAAGAATGATTCACTCAATGAATTGCACCTTGGGTGTATGAGATGAAGTGAACAATTGCTCTATTACAACAAGAAAAATCACCTAATTGATATGTGTGTGGAGAGAATTACAAAGTCTTATATCAGTACCTGTGTACATTTATATTGAAAGAAGAGTTGATTTTCTAATAGGAATAGATGACAGTTCGATTGCAAATCCTCAACATAGAAACCCATCGTCAGTGCTTGGAAGAGCCTATGTTGTGGTTGCAAAAGATGAACAGTAACATAGTATGCCTGCTACTTGTGTTTCCATAATGGAGGCCACGACCACTCAAAGAAAATATTAAACACATAGATATTTTTCCTAGTTTTCCTAGATTAAAGGATCTTTTGCAGAGATCCTAGTTTTCCTAGATTAAAGGATCTTTTGCAGAGAACACACGAGCACTAACAAAATTTTATCTAAATACTGTATTATGTTATTATCATCTTATCTTTAAAAAGTTTAACTTATTTTTATATTAAGTTTAAAATTGTAACTGCTCTTTAATAGTTGATATTAAACGTCGTAATCTAAATCATCAAGTGTGTCCAATAGATATCATCTCTTACTCACACATGATGGGTTTAGATGATCAACATTATGTGATTTCTCATACTTATCCAATAATCCATTTGACCAGCATACAATAAGTGCTCATTATCATATATCTGATAAGAGTATATGACATCTTGATTAAGGAATCGATCATGGGACCAATGTATTATTGAGCAGATATTATATGCTATACCCTATGTCATATCTCACATTAATATCCTTTTGATCTCATTTATTTCATTATATCATAATTGTATTCAATTATCTTTCTAAGTTATGTTGGCCACCTTTAAATATGTTTTATGTAAGTCTTTAAACACAGTGACCTTCCTCTATTCTGAATCCTTTCAAACCAAATTTATCTTGCTTTCCTAGAATCATTTAATAAGATCGTATCATACATGATCTGTTGGTAACATTCTAAAGTAACAAACCTTAAATTTAATTCTAAAAAATTAGACAAGATTCTTAAGGGTATTTAATGGGGCACCTTAACCTCAAGGGTCTCACATAACGTAATATGAGATCTTGTAACTTACATTAACCGCTTTATAGTAGTATTTACACACATGATACGAGTCATGTGTTACAATATTAACTTATATTCTCTTTATGTGAGGGTCTTTCATTAACAAACTACTAAACAAACGTTAGTTCAATCATATTAAATGTTTAACTTGAGTTCACTTATCTACTACAAAACAAAATTTTCAAAATTCACACATGGCAATTTAAGACATATATCGTAATAAGCTAATAAATTTGTACAAACTTCCTTGTAATTATAATGAGGTGTTTATGAATTAAATTTGTCGATTTTAATTATCACCTAGATAATAAACTTTAAACCTACCTCATCTCTAATGATCATAAATCACCAGAGGTGAATGCTTGTGTGAGAAAGCCAATCTTTGATCTATCTTACATACTCTTGGTTCATATCTATAAATATATACATTTATGCAAAAATAAACAAACATATTTATGAAATAAGTATTATACAATGTATAATGTCCATAGACATTCTCATTTAAATATGATATTACAACAATTGAACATATAAATAGAAATGTTACTTATTATATTTCAACATCTACGTAAGCCTAGTGACTTCACATGTCCAATATACACATCTCGGAAAATTGGCTCATTGGATTGGCACCATAATTAGTGTAGATATATACTTCATGTTCACTTCTCCTCGTGAGACTATATCTTTCATATAATTATACTTGGTATCTATATGCTTGGTTTTATAGTAAGATTTGGGATCTTTTGTATACGTGATTATTGCTTGACAATTACAATTGATAGTTACTAAATCAGTTTCACTTTTAGTGACTCTCAGATGAACCAAGAATTGTCAAAGCCATATAGCTTATTGTACTGCTACTGAAAATTCTATGAATTCAACTTCCATTGTAGACAATGCAATGCAAGATTTTTTCTTACTTTTCCATAATATTGCTCCATTATTGAGTAAGAAAACAAATATGAAATGATTACATTATGAAAATATAGATAACACTGCCTTAAAGTCTGCTTCATATCATAAATCGATTTTAATAACTGATACACTTTATGTTCTTAGCCTATCTCTATGAACCTATAGGTTATTCCATATAGATTTTTTTCTTCTAATTGTCCATTTAGAAAAGCAGTCTTTACATCCATTTGATGTAATTCAAGATCCATTTGATGTAAGCATAGATGTACTTGCTTAAGTTCATAGTTCCTCACCTTTTGACTTAATGTAATGAATGAAGGACTCACATTAATCACAGGCGATTGTATATCCCCCATGTGCATCCTTTATGGCTGTTACTCTGTATCAACAACTATATTCTCTTCATATGCTTCCAATCTACTCTTCTTCTCAAATGATTCTATCTATAGGTTCATTCAATTTCAGGATCAAATTAAAGTTGGGTATCCAAGTTGTTACTCTTTTATCTCCTATCTTGTATTAACTACTTGAAACAAATTAAAGAAATCAAAGTAAATGAAAAAAAACAAAAAATAAAACATAACAAAAATGGCAAAACCAAGCTCCCTATAAACAACGTAAAAAATTTGATCAACCAAATCTGAAAGCACATAAAGCCAATTATAGTAAGTAATTAAATTGGAGTAACTCCATAATATCAAATCCTATAGGGAACTATATCACTAAATCTATTAAACCTATTTAAACATTAAAACTAAAGAAAACATTTATGCTTAATAATGAAATCATTAATCTAATAAAAACAATGCAAGTCAACTAATAAAGAGAAATCAATAAATCAAAATTTAGGGCTTCAAGGTTCATTTATATAAAATTTTAATTATTATACAAGTTTGATTACCTATGGTAAAGTTACAACTAACTTAAATTATCTACCTCTTCTCTCGAATTAGACTAGCATATCTAAATAGGTAAATATTATCTCTTGGTTCAAAACCTAACCTAATCAAATTCATTAAGCATAGTTATTCTTTTTAGTTATCACTAAAGTTTAGGATACCATCGTTCTCTAGCGCTAAAGTGTTTGTTCTCCTAGTTTACAGATCATATTTCACCTATTGATCTTTTATATAATCTATAAGATTGAATCAATGATGGCCATACTTAACTCAACAATTAGGAATAAAGACAATAAATTCAATCAATTAAATAATTAAATCATGTATTGGTAATTAAAGAATCCTTACATGTATACTCCTAATCCTAGCTAGGATTTCTAATTGCTAAACATAATGAAAAAAAAATACAAACAAATAATTCTCAATATAAAGGAGAGAATAAAAGAAAGAATTGATAAAATGTGCCGCTGGCTTATACAGTCTTGCTCCAATTCCTCCTCCGATGCTAAGAAAGACAAAAATTATGAAAACGAAAGAAGGTGGCTATCAAGCTCATCCTAAAAGTTTCTTAAGTAAAACCTAGTACAAGTATTTATAGTTAAGGTTACAAAAATATAGTTCTAAACCGCTTGAAATTGAAAATAACACGTGCTTATAAGTTGTGCATGAGAATTAGTGGTAGATTGTCATCATCACCAATGCCAATTTTGTTTGGACCTTTTATCCCTTGCGAGTCAATATATAATCAGTATTTGGCACCAAGTTGTAATTAGCGCTAGTTTGGTTATGTAACGCTCTTCATAAAATAGTGATGATTCTGGTGTTGATCGCATACACCAATTTGATGTCAATCTTGTTCTGTTTCTCAACTTCTCGTACCCTTACATAAAATAGTTGCTTGTCTCCATATATGTCTGTTGTGTATTATGCCTTGTTCTACCAATTTGTCTACCGTTTGACATCTTTAAGTTAGAATTGATCTTTTAAAAGGTTGTTGTCCATTTTCTTATCTTCTAAACGACTCCAATATATCTTCGAATGGATAAATGTGGAAGAAGTTGCACTTAATTTTATATGTTCTTCTCAAATTTATCATTACAAGACAATGAACTAGACATAAGAAATATTATAAAATCTATATAAAACATGTCATAAAAGTGTTAAGTAACAAGTAATTTAATATCATATAACATGTAAAAGATAAACTTGTCAAGTACCTCACAATTCAACCCTGAAAATTTGGATGCATGCTTGAGACTGAAACAATTTCCATCAGTGTAGCCTAGATTCACTTTCTGGGTCATTCTATAGATTGCTATAGTGTAAGATCACTAGAAAAATTTGGTCATATTATCATAAAAGTGATCAAAGTAGGCACAAATAATCACATCATTAGCAGAGAAAAATTTGCTAGAGTTACTTTTAAGTTGCGACTAGACCAATCTTTGGTAGGGAGAATTTAAGGTTGAAGGAATCTGGCAATAAGTTTTTTATGAAATTATATCCAATATCTGCTTTGACTGTAGATATATTAGTCATATTTTAATCAATATTTGTCCCCAGACCAAACGACATGAATCAGCTAACGGCAAGGGAATGAATCAATCACAAAAGTCACTTAAGGAACAATAGGAAAAAATTGCAGGCTCATCGATGAGTGGATGGTGGTATTCAATAGACAAAGTTGGAGAAACCAAACAATGACTAGCACTAATGAAGGACCTTATATTTGGGAATAAAAACAATTACTATAGTATACATATTCAAGATTTACTACCTTAAGTGACATGCAGTCAACTCAGAATCTCACAACGAAGATGGATATCATGCCTAACAACGAGATATCTTTTGCTGAAGGCAAGTCTCCACAAACAATGATCTTTAATGCCAAAGATTCGGATCCCATAGTCACCAACTATACGAAGAAAAGATCAAATAATAGACCCACAACGTAGGAAATCCAACTATCTCATTACAACCATATATATTGCTCAACTAAGCAAACCTTACAAAGACCTAAATATATTAGTCCAAGACAATTTAAACCATTCAAATATGAGCACTTGGCCTTGTGAAGCCATAGACCTACTCAAATTCAACCTTCCTGATTACATTTAGCCTACAACAACACTGAGCCTAAGTTCGCTGGAACAAAAATACTTTGAGACATTTTCAAACATAAAAGAGAGATAAGAGCATGACTTGAAAGGACTTAACGTGTGCAAGAAAATCATCGTAGCCAAAGCCTCAATAGGTTGGAAGATTAGCTAAGGAAAGAATACGAGGAAACAATCATCTAAGAAGTGCTCTATTGGTTTCATAGTGCTAGATCTGAATGGATTTGTGTTGGCCAAAAAAATACCAAATATTTTAATACCTGTGCTAAAATTGGAGAATGAGGACTAGTGCTAAGACAGACAAATCCATAAATATATAATAGAATCCTTTTTTGCCAAATTATACATTAGGGAGGAAAACTATTGTAGCCATACCATGTATGTCAGACCATCTCCCACACTGGCTCATGCATAGAGTGTTTCCCTCATAAGACCTATTACTTAACTAGGGATCAAGAAGAAGTATTTAATATATGTTCCTACAAAACCCAAGCTCCAGACGAGATCCTAGCTCTCTTCTGCCGAATTTTTCTGTACATTGTAGAACCCTCAATCGAATTTGTTTCCAATGTGCTTATTCCTAAGACCTTCAGACTTAAGGCAATAATGCAATTATGCCCCATCAGTCTGTGCAATATAACATACAAGTTCATTCCAAAAATTATTGCAACTAGGCTAAATAGAGTCATGCCATCTCTCATTCTCCTTACCCAATCTAGCTTCATTCTTAGTCAACAGATTAACGATAATATAATCATAATACAAGAAATCATGTACTCAATACAAACAAGGAAAGGGGAAATGGCTTGTAATAATTAAAGTTGATATGCACAAAGCTTTTGATAGACTCGAATGGAAATTTATACAAGAAACCTTGATGCAATCGAGTTTTCCCTCACCTTAATTAATAATGTCTTATTTGTCTTCGTACTCTACACATGTCATGAAACAAGATGTCAACAGAAACTTTTAAACCATCTCAGGGTATCAAACAAGGTGACCCTATATTGTCATGTACCTTTGTTATATTTATGAATTGATTGGTTACACATAAAGAGGAGCTTATTTTCAAAGGAATTCGGAGTTTGGACACTGATCTAACTTACAAAAGGTAGACCACCTATGTCGCATCTATTTTTTTTTTTTACTGACGATCTAATCCTCTTCCCATATCTTAATCTTAAATTATTAAAAAAATTCTGTAAGGCTTCAGGTCAAGAGATTAACATAACCAAATGACATATGTATGTTTGGAAGAACATTTCAAGACACTTAGCTACAACCTTTAGCCAAAAGCTTAATATTAACTTAATGAGTAATCTTGAAAAATACTTGGAGGTGCCTCTAATATATGGTTGGATAACTAGGAATCTTTAACTAAGCAGAGAAGACCAATAACAAATTGGAACAGTGGAAAGCAACATAACTCTCTTTTGTTGGTCGTATCACACTTGTAAAATCAGTAATCACTACTCTTCCCACCTATGTCATACAAGTACCTAACCTGCCTAAAGGTACTTGTGATGAGCATGAAAAAGGAGCAAGGGACTTTGTGCGGGGGACCCAAAAACAAAAAAGAAAGAAAAATTCACCTAATCCAGCAGGATAAATTTTTGTTAACTGACATCCAATGGGGGGTCTTGGTATCTGTAAGGCCCATGATTCCGACGATGTTAAAACGTTTTAAAAAAAAATGCTTACCAAAAGTAATGCATTCTGAGTTAAGTTCTTTAAAGCTTGGTTAAAGAAATGGACAATTCTGCATAATAAGGAAGCCTTCAATTCATATGAAAGGATGACTCTATTTTTTGTAGAAATATTTGACTTATGAGTAGCATTATGAATAATGAGCTTTTTGTGTTATAATTAATGTTTTAAAAATGAGATCAGATATCTAATAGTTCAAAGGAAAGGTTTCAGGTTCAAAGATTCAACCAGTATTGAACCACTATAAAATTGATATATAATAAACAAGAAGTAAAAATTATAAGAATAAATAAAAATAAAATATTTTATTGAAATAAAAAGAATACACGCTACAACAGACGTTACAATTTGCGACGATTTTTTTGCGACAATAAAAATTTTGTCTCCAAAACTAACCATTTGCGACAAAAAACAACTTCGTCGGATAAAGCAAACTATTATACAACTTCTCACACAAAATGTCAGAAATGAGTTACATTTTACGACAATTTTACGTAAATGTTGTAATAACATAAAGTTTTTACGACGTTTTGTACTTTTCATCGTCTAAACCATGATCTTTGGCGAAGAATCATAGACATGTCGGAAAATGTCATGACAAAAAACCTGATTAGCATCGATAAAGAATGATCTTCGAGAAAGGTTGAGACATTTAGCGACTAAATCATAATTTGATCGTCAATTGATCGAACAATTAGCGACGAAAATTTAGCTTCGTCGGAGAAGGTCCTCATATTCATCTTAATCTGCGACGTTAAAGTAAACAGTCGTATAATATAGACAATTTGCGGCGATTATTGTTAGTTTGTCATAAATGTTTATCGACCATTTACTTCTTCGTCGCAGATTGTTGAACATATCCTGACTTTTAATTTTAACGTCGCTATATATGGGAAATGGAGACGATTTCTGTTTTCGTCGCAAAAAGCTAAATAATAATATAAATTTAATTTGAACGGGAAAATTTATCATAAATTTAAGTTAACAAGTACTGTTAATCATTAATATTTAGTAACATTAAAATAATTATTTAATGAAAATTATGGGAATAGTATAAATATAATATAATGATATATGGTGAGTAGTACTAGCTTTTAATTAAGTTAACAAGTACTCTTTAAAAAATCTTACAGACATAGAATAACAACAATAGTACATAGTCTTACTCCTAAACTCCAAATACAAAGGATAATTTAAAAATTCTTACAGACAGGACAATACATGAAGTTAATCAATGATTGTAGCTGATAGCATTGATAAATGACAATAATATAATTATTTATTTGGATTCCATTTGACATACGAGTCAGTGAAGGTAAATGAGCTCCCTATGTCTGGATTCCCGAGGAGGGTCCTCGCACATTTGAAAGCACCAATTGAAATAGTTAAAGATCTTCCCTTTGGTTCTGGGTTGTTGACACCCTCTTCCAACAACTCCTTTGCTATTGCTAAACTTCTAGAGGGAACAGCGAATAACTCCCTAGATTTAGTATGAAAGACAACTTGATCAGATGAACTGCTAGTATATTGTGTATCACCTAGCACATAGGCAGTGCTGAGGTTAGATAGGTAGTTTAGTGAAACTGTATAATGAGAACAAATTGGAACACATGCATACCTGATTGACTACACATAGTCATTGGAG
>JAOQMM010000002.1:21881158-21892641 GCA_027563515.1 Erythroxylum platyclados
TGTTAAATGTTATGTTCATATTTGAGTTATGTTGTTGATGTTTTACTTATGTTTATTCATGATGAATCAAGGCCCATCGTTTTACTTTATGTTTTAATTAATTGTATGTTTATGCCAAATGTTTAGTTTTGATGTGTTTTTGACATATTTTAATGTGGAATGTTCATGTTTGAGTAAAGATTATGCATTAACTTTCATTTCGTTTTAGTTGTCCAACATAATAGGACCAGGTAGAAACAAGGGAAAGAGGGTCCCATCTACTGAAGATGTTCCTCCCAAATAGCAACCACCGCCTTCATCCTCCAATGAAGGCAATTAGCAACAACCTACTTCTACCTCAACTAGTGCTGAGGGATCTTTAGGTATGTTATTATTAACAACTTATATTTACAGTTATGCGCAAATATATATTGCCATCATTAATGTTTATTTTGTTAACATTATTATTTGGTTGTCAGGTTCTAATATTGACATAAGGAAAAAAGAAGGTAGAGATATCACAAAAGGATTTGAGTTGCAACACATGAATGTTGCAATGAACAGCAAGTTGACGATGCATATTGACCCAATGCAACGTCATCCTCTGGATAAGATCTAATAAGCCAAGTTGTCCAGTGAGTTAGGAGTCGTTGTCAGGCATGAGTTACCTTGCCTTCAACATGCTAGGCAGTTGAAGGAAAACAACTTGCTACAGAATGCATTGGACAAAGTTTCGGTAATTTTTCAATTTTTTTATTATATGCATTACGGTTTAACCTTTTTTCAATAGTTACTTAACTTATACGTGTTCTTTACAGATGAAGCTCAATATCGTTGATATCGATAAGCCTGAAGTTTCAAGCAGTATTAGTTAACTGTTGAAACAAAGGGCAAAGGATCATCGGTATCGACTTCATAAATACTACATGTCTTTTCCTTCAGATGAGGAGGCAAGAAGACATGTTTCAGAGTAGATCACTCCAAAAAATTGGAGTGAAATGTGTGATTATTGGGCCTCTGAGAAGGTTAAGGTAAGTCTGATTTCTCTTCATATTTCCTTCCATTTAATTTGTTTTTGCATTTAATGACTATTTGTTCTCTTTATTTAGGAGAAGTGTCAGAAAGCCAAGGTGAATAGAGCAAAAATGAAGACTCCTGACAACACCGGCTCGAAATCGCTTGTTGTCGTATGTCAAGAAATTGTAAGTGTAATGTTTATAAGTTGTTATTCAATTACTTAAAATAATAAAATCTATTGTGTTCTAATTTTTTTAATGTAACAGAGCCAGACTCAACTCGATAGATAAGAGTGTGATAGGATCATACTCTATAAGCAGACACACTATAAGGAAGGTGAAGGCTGGACGTCCGAAGAGGCGCAAAATAATTATGTAAGTATCAAAAATTTAATTTTTTCTTTAATTATTTATGTTATACTAAGTAATATTTGAATTACATCTCAACATTGTGTTTTAAATTGTAGGATAAGATGTAGGAGTTGTTGCAAAGATTGTTGTCTGATGGGAATGAGCCCGATGTGGATGACATTTGCAATAATGTCCTTGGTATAAGATCTGGGTATATCAAAAGTCTTGGACATGACCCTAATCCAATTGGTTCATCATCGTCACGACCAGAGTATGTGACGATGCCTCTTGGAGTTGTTGCAAAGATCGTTGTCTGATGGGAATGAGCCCGATGTGGATGACATTTGCAATAATGTCCTTGGTATAAGATCTGGGTATATCAAAGGTCTTGGACATGACCCTAATCCAATTGGTTCATCATCGTCACGACCAGCGTATATGACGATGCTTCAAGAGGAGAATCGATCACTTAAGGCTCAGTTACAACCTAATGAGGATAAATTAGACCATAATGAAAGAGAGTTGACCAAGCTTAAAAAGATGGTCAAACAATTACTTGGGTTACAATATGTTAGTAGTAGTGACGATGAGGAGAGTTAGTTTGTCGATAAACATTTTCCTTCACTTCCGTAATTAACAAACATGTTTTTGTATATAATGGATTTAATTATTCATTAATTTGAAATTTCTATTTTATTTTAATTTATTTTTAACTAAATATATGTCACTAACAATAACTATAATATGTAACTAAATAATATTTCAAATCATCTCCCAAAAAAAAAACGAATTAAAATTGTTGATATTAATTATAATTAAATTTTCCAGCTTCAATAAATATTTGTCACTAATTAAGGAGTAAACAGTTGTCTATCTACATTATCATCATACCACGTTGATGATAATGTAGATAGACTACTGTTTACTCCTTAAAACTATTTACAGAGCCCTTAACAAACCACAAGGAAATACACCTAAATTTAATTGAAACCATCAACTATGGAATAGGTAAGGCTTAATGCTGATAGATTCTTTAACCCAACTTCAAGCATAACTACTATCGGAGGAGTCATTATAAACACTCTTGTTCTGTAGAGAGAAGGTTTCACTACCAAAATTGGTCTTTATTAAATCAATTTAACTGAACTTTGGGGCATCCACATTGGACTAGAGATGATTTAGAAGCTAGGATTCAAGAAAATTGAACTTGAAGTGCACTGTTTAACAGCTCATAACATTTTAACATTTTAAAGAATGAGAATAATCTGCTCAATAATCATGAACCATTAATTAAGTTTATTCATTATGCGACAAAAATACCAATCAAGTAACTGATTACCTAACATATAGTTGAAGTTAAAGGGTTTTGAGTGAGCCTGGGGAGAAATTGGACCAGATCCAAGTAAGCTCATATATAACTAGGACATTATGGTCCTGTTTGGCAATCAGCTGATTGTATTAACTGTTAGCTGATTCTATCAGCGGTTAGCTGATAGCTGATTATAACAGCTGATTTGACCAGCAGATAACATCAGCTGTTTAATAAAGATGTTTGATAAAATTAGCTGTTTAGTATTAGCTGTTTATGTGTAAAATGACTTATAAGGACATGACTAAAAAAAAGAATTTATAAGGCCATGATTAGATATTTAATTTTACAAAAATTAAGTTTTTAACTCTAATAAAAAACATAGAACATTCTTAAAAATTTTGTCACCATAGCATATTTTTTATTTTGTAACCAGAAAACTTATTTCATTAGTAAAAAAGTACTCCTAAGTTTTGTAACTAAAAAATTTACTTCATTATAAAATTTTTTATCACTGTATAATAAATGCATAAATTTTAAGTTGAATTATCCATAATATTACTATAGCATAATTAGCATAATTCAAAAATTATAAAATGTTTATACTTGTAAAGCATACTTGTTGAGTTAGCGTGTTTTCTGTTTGAAGAAAACAAAAAATCAATTAAGTTGTTTTCGTGGGACCATCATTAAAGGCCTTAGATTTGTATTTGTATTAATCTTTTATTGCAATAAGTAAAATTCCAAAAAAATCAAAAGGATTGGTGTTAAGTATAAGTGCATTAATTGTGGTTTGACTTGTTAAGTTTTGAAAGAATAAATGATATACTTGATTTTTTACCTATTAATTTTTGGCTGAACATTCAAAAAGCTTCTCATATGGAGCTTTTTAGAAATCAGCTTGTTGAGGTTAAATAAGCCAACCAATCAGCCATTCACCAAACACTTTCATTAGCTTTTTAAGTTGGTCAACCAGCTAATTTATGTCAAACAGTTAAAAAACAGCTGATAAGCTGTTTACCAAACTCAGCTTATATCTCAACCCAAAACCTTAAGACAATAAGTTATATGTCCTATCTTTGTATATAACTAACTTCATCCTTATGTCTTTTTTCGATGTGGGGTTACTCCACTTGTGAATTTCCAACACCTCCCCCTCAAAAGTGGATCCATCCATATCGGAATAGCTCCCGCTTAATTCATAGCTTATGGGAACCTATTTGAGTCATTTCATGAATCACCCATTCATTTTACCCAAGTCTATGAATCTCTATCCATCTTACTTTGCCAACCTTATGTAACTCACTTCATCCTTACGTCTTTTTTTGATGTGGGATCACTCCACTTGTTAATTTCCAACATCTCTCCCTCATGAGTGGATCCATCTATATTAGATTAGCTCCCCTCTTAATCTATAGCTTATGTGAAGCCATTTGAGTCATTTTATGAATCATCCATTCACCTGACCCAAATCCATGAATCTCTATTCATCATACTTCACCAACCTAGCTCGATACCAATGAACAATTTTGAGGGAGCCTGGGGATCAATTGGACCGAATCCAAATAAGCTAATGTACATGTAGGATATCATATCTCAATCCAAAACTTTAAGGTAATAAATTATTAGTCCGATTTTTGTATATAACTCACTTCATCCTTATGTCTCTTTTTAGGGATTACTCCACTTATGAATTTCCATCAATAGTACTCGTGAAGGAGATTTGTGAATTATATTCCTCCTAACCCTTCCTAATGCACTGCATATGACCCTTCTAAATGACGAAATTGACGCTATAAGCATTTAATATGCTAGAACTTGTACAACTTTCATTAGGTAATTCATAAAAGCTCCTCTTTCAATAAATTAAAAAAAAACAAATAGTTTTACATTTAAGATTGCTAAACAATTTGGAAGTCAGTATTTACATTTGAGAAACTACATCAACTTTATAATTCTCCCTTTCTTTTTTACAATAAGTTCACCCAACCAATGAAAAGCACTCAAAAAGTACATTAGAAGAATGTTCCTAGTTTGGCGTGCATCAATTTCACTCTTAGTGGACACTGCGTGTAAGTGCACTGCGTGATAACCTTACTTAATAATGCATGGTATTTTCCTATCTTTAAAATGCATAAAGATTTATGTTTCTTTGTCTAAAACTTCTTACTTGTAGGAGGTTCAGTAAGCGATTATGAACTTTCCCTTCTATTACCCTACGCCAGACTTGTTACTTCTAACTTCACTTGTAGAATTAGTAAACAACAATGATTTGGTATACAAACGTGAGGTTAGACAAGACTTGAAGGAAAGACTTTTGATAAGTTCTGGAGTATGATTGATCGTTTTAAAGTTTCCTTTGTGTGCAAGCAAGAAAGATTAGAAAATTGAGTCCTACCATTATATTGCAACCTCATACTTCAGTTTTAGATGCTGAGTTTTCAACTCTATACGCCAAGTCATGCTGAATTGGCTTTAAGAAGTTAAAAGACACATTTCTGTTAAATTTCTTCTTTGATGTTTTATGATCCACCTTGAAATCATTGCTCTAGTTGAATCAACAAAAACTGAAGAAAAAAAAATGTAAAGTTGACATGCAAAATTAATAAGGAAACTCCTGTTGAACTCTTTGCTTCAACCTAATGGTAATGCTCTAGATCTAGAGTACTTTTACAATATCTTTCTTCCTCAACAACTTTCTTCAGCAACCATGTTTTTCTCTTCAGAAACATGAAAAATAAGTGACAGGAGGAAGGAGTGAGAAAGTTCATCCAGAAATCATACTTGGAATCAAACATCAACAGCAAACTCGGATATTGTCTGGCCAACCCTTTTGAGCATCTGGTTTCCAGGAGGCTTATGATATTGATGCAAAGGAGTGGAATTGGTGTCGAGATAATGGAGGATAATGACCGTAACAACAGAAGAAACGAACATTGGTATAGGCCCAAAAAACCACAGTAACAAGTTGAGAGCAAAATATAAAGCTCTAAGTCCAAGTGACCAAAAATCACCACCTCTTATGATTGCAACCTCCACATTTTTCACAGGTATGTTACTGTCTGGTATACTGAATAGATAATTTGCATGAACAAAATGCCTTGCTGATTGAACAAAGCATGAAAATGCCAAGAGGAAGCATATGAGGAGGCTTATGTACTTCAAGGAGAAGGTGGATGGCCTTGTGTCTCCATAGATCAGTTCACTTTGGAAAACATTGCCAGAAGATCCTCCTAGCCAGGCTCCTATTATAGAGCTGAGAGTTAAAGAGATAGAAGCTAAGTAAGTTGCCGCAGAAGTATTGGAGGCTATCACATTTAGGGCCATCTCTACATCAGTTCTATCTGCCTGCCATACCAAGCAATAAATTAGAGATTTTAATCAAACTTTTGCCAGAAAAGAAAACAAAAGATATGATCAATCACAAACCTGCATAATTCTCTCCACCCAAGCTCTTTTGTCGTTGTTTTCAAAGCCAAGAACTGTGGTGTGAGGAAAGTTAAGGTATCTGTATAAAAGATAGAGATGGTAAAGGAACATAATCAACAATCCAGAAGGGACCAAGAACAGATCAAGGTACTCCTTCTGAAAAGCCATGCCTTCCCTCAGAATCCTTACCTCTACTGTTAAGAAAGTTTGTAATCCTGTGTAAAAATATATATTTAGCTTTATGCGATTCGCAGATATTGACTTTTATAAGGCTGCATTGACTAAGTAAGTTTCTTCCACTAGGATGCCAAGGCAACTTGCAACTTGTTTATTTCTTATTAAAGTGGATATCCAATACTTATTGAACTTCTTTCGAACCCAAAAAAGCTAAAGCTAAGAATGGAACAGAAGTGCTTCAATTCTCTAGTTTCTAGTGGTGCTGCCATTGTCAGTCCTTTTCAGGAGAGCATATAGCTTTTTGTTTTTTCCCCAATTGCAACAACAATAGAGAGGCTTTAAACAGAATTGTTCACAGACGATCTTATCTTAATTGTTGCTTGATGGACTCTAATAAATCACATTCACAGATGCTTTAGAGAGCTCTCTCTTGTCGTGAAAGCAAAGGCGATTTGCTATCGATTAATTCTATTATACATTGCCGGTTTCTTGGGTATGACCCAAAACTTACGTTGACTTCGATTCATATATAATTGTACCCAGTTAGTTCTCACTCTCTAAATGCATCATAACCAAGTGCACATGAGCCACGCTTTTCATGCCACCATTTGAGGTATACTTAACTCTGAAAAAAAAAAAGAAGAAACATAAAAATGAGATAATTGGTGTATTTTTATTCCAACTCTTAAATCTGGTGTGGACATGTAAATATGCAAAATGTTGACAATTATAAAGATTTGCCTCCCCAGGGATGATTTTTCAATAGCCAAAGCTGTCTTCGCCAAATGCTGTCTTACCCTTGTAACCATTTGGCTGACAGTAGTTAGTGTGCAATTGAACTGTATAAATGTCATGATAATAGAGGATCACCACCATTAGAATGGAGGAAACAAACATGGGTATGGGACCAAAAAACCACAGGATGATATTAAGAGCAAAATAAAGAGCTCTAAGCCCATACAACCAGAAGTTACTGCCTCTTGTAACAGCAAACTGAATATCTTTCACTAGCTTTTTGTTTTCAGTTGAGCTAATCAAGTAATTTGCATGGACTAAATGTCTTGCTGCTTGAACAAAGCCTGAAAAAGCAAGAAGAAAACAGATGAGGAGGCATATGTTCTTGATGAATATAGTATATGGTCGTGTGTCACCATAGACTCTTTGGATCTGAAGGACTGAGCTGGATGAAGAACTACCAAGCCAAGTTCCAATAACTGAGGTGAGAGTCAAAGAGATTGTAGCTAAGTAAGTCGCTGCAGATGTGTTGCTTGAGATAACACTGACCGCTCTGTCTAGATCCTTTTCACGGTCACCCCCCTGCAGACACCAACTAAGGAGTCAGAAGTTGAATTCAAGACTATTGCTTTGGAGAAACAATGTCAAAGAAGAAGAGAATAGAGAAGGAGGGTCTAGCCTCAACAATGCTTCGAACCCAATCCGTTTTGTCCTGGTTTTCACGGCCAATGATTGTACTGCGAGGATTATTCAGGTTTCTGTAGAGAAGGAAGATATGATAAGCAAACATGACAGACAACCCCATCGGAACCAAGATCAAATCAAGGTACTCCTTGTGAAATTTCAAGTGAAACATTTCTCAGTAATGAGGAGCGTGTTTCTGAGGTTTTCCTCCTGCAGCTTGTGCTTTCATTGGGTTTATATGCAGAAAACACATGCAATCTTTTACTTTTCTCGTTCATATTGCAGTGTGGCGCTCCAATCTTCAGAGCACAAAAGCATATTCTGACAACAAACCTTTGACTTAATCATACATTTAGTCAGGAAAATCAATCTGCAGACCAGGACACAAAAGAGTTAGCTAGACACACGCAAACAGATTGGTGGAGATAAAATAAAACAGAGGAACTAAGCAAAACGACTATCTAACCAGCTGCATATCGAATAGTTCAGGACCAATCACAGCAATAGCAGTACCAATAAACTAACCAGATATAGTTTTCAATTTTTTTTTTTTGTTTAGTACCTTAACATTGGCATTTGCTAAAGGACACCTACCGAAAGCATGCGTAAGCATTACATAAAATCCATTACTGACCGATGTGTCTACCAAGGGTTTTCCTGCCTAACCGATGTGTCTACCAAGGGTTTTCCTGCCTAACTTGTCTCCTTGTAAGCAAACTAATCTGATACGGTATGTTTGTATTAAATCAACTGCAAGTATATGAAGCTTATACGCCAAAAAAAAGAAAAAAAAACGAATCAGTAAATGCTAAGATCAGACACAGCTGGCTCCATTAGTTGCATTCTCAACATTATGCTAAATAATAAAGCACTGTATGAAGTCATACAGATTTATTTATGTTTCCCAGGATGCGTCATGTGTATGAAGCTGAGAGTACAATAATCACTGGAAACTAGTTGGCATATGAACTGAGAAAAGTGGTAAGATCTGATTAAACTATGATCCTCTAGGGATAAATCTCAATGATAGAATACAATCCAGACGTTTCCCTTATTTTGTGCTCACGAAATCCAGCCTCCAGGAAGATCTTTGCCCACTCTTTCTTGTTCCTTTCTCTTCCTGTGGTTGCAAGCATCATTTCCATGTCAACAAAGAGCCTTGTTTTGTTAAGCTCTTGCTCATCTCTCTTGTCACTGATCAAAATTTCTATAAGGATCACCTTTCCTCCATCTTTGCTTGGAATAGCTCTTTTACATTGCTTCAAAATCTTTATGCAACATTCATCATTCCAGTTGTGCAGAACAGACTGTAATAATTATCCAGATCACTAGTTAAGATAAAGCAACAATCTAATAACTAGAAAAATCACTGATAAAGTTTTAAGCTGCATATATGAAGATGATCACGTTCATTAGTTAACTAGATGAATCAGAGTAAACGAAGTAGCAGAGAATGGTATAAAAGTGCACACCTTGATAACTATTGCGTCTGCTGAAGGGATGAACTTAAACATGTCTCCTCCAACAAATTTCAAGTTCTTGGTCTCCGGCAAGTTTTTAACAACTTGTGGAAGATCCAAGACTGTGCATTCGATTTGAGGGCATGCTTCAGAAATTGTCCGAGCAAGCGTTCCGTTGCCACCCCCTACATCAACCAAAGAAGTTACCGTGTTGAAAATATCCAAATGTTGTAGAACAATCAAGCTGGCAAATCGAGAATCACAGGCCATTGCTTCATTCATTGAGATCATAAACTGACGATTCTCCTCCACGTGGTCCCAACAACTGCTTCCGTGGAAAGACTCAAATGGTGTGAGATCATTTCCTTGGAACCAGTCGCCGAGTGAAAACCATGGAGTAACCAACGAAGGGTTCAGCAGAGCCAGAACAGTTGATGACAAGCAGGTGGAGCTATCTTTGAGCAGAAGTCTAGAGGAATTTGTGAGAACATAACGTTCTTCTTCTTCGTGATGATGATCCTCATGAATACTAGAGGTAGCAAAGAGACCAGAGTGCACCAGTACGCGCATAAGGCGTCGCAAGGAATCTGCTTTTGTTAGAGGGATGTTAAGCGCCGAAACCAACTCTTGAAGGCTAATTGGTTTGCCATGTTTGTTGATTATGTCAGGTATGCCTAGTTCAACGCTAGATTTCAGACACATGGATTGTATAAAGGAGTACATGTGTTTGTAGATGTGAGACTGAGCTTTAAAGCACTCACTAACTTCACCACCTTGAGCCAAATCCATAATTACCACGCAGTTTCCAATTCCTTACCAATTTCTCAGAACAACACTTTTATCATTGTTGGATTCTGCTTGTGTTTCCTTCTTTTATGCAAGATACCACAGTACCTATGCTAGTCTAAATTTATTGATTATCTATATTTCCGATATTAAATCAATTTTATAAGTCATATTAAAAAAAAGAAAAGAAAGGACAATGATGATGCCTTAAGGAATGGTTATTGACAGATCAATGAGAGACTATTTATTTAAGTTCCTTGTGCAAGGTCAGGAGATCACCATAGACGAACCATAACAGAGAAAAAGTCGGACTAAAGATTGTCTTGAACTGCTAGAGCTAAACTTTGGACTTGACTTGGAAAATTAAGGGCTAAGCACCATGTCTCTACCCTTATGCAATTGACAAGGAAAGTTAAGGATTGTGAATACCCCACAAAAAACAGAGCCTGAAAACAAATAATGTGTAACTCAACATGCCACGTTTTGTAAACTATATCATTTGGATAGTCAATCGGATGGATAATAAGATGAGATTGTGCAATTGCAAGACTTGACTGGAAGAAAGACTTGCAATGTTACTTCCTTTCCAGGCATAAAAACGCTTGTTGTGAGTTTGGTTTGGCTGTTTGAGTGAAAAATCTTATAGATTTGATTATCTAAAATATTTTTTCTACTTATCTGATTTTATGAAATGTTATTTTTCTATTCATTAAAGTTGTATACTTTTTCTTCCTGCTATATAATTCTTGCATGTTCTGTGATTTTTTGGTCCACAAATAGTTTGTGATAATGACTTTTCTACATTTTTTTTCTTCAGGTAATTTGGGACAAAGCCCATGAGTTGAATCACAATCACATATTTATCAACTTTTGAGTTACTTATAATCAAAATTTCAGCTCCATAATTTACATAGTCCTTGACATGGCTTAATTGTTTTTTCTAGTAGAGGTTGAACTTGAGTCTAAGAAGTTTTACTATAATAAGAAGAGCATAAATTCATAATTTTACATGTTTGTCGAGGCTTTTCTCTCTCCATTTCCAAGGAACTTATTATATAAGCTAAGTAATATGTTTTTATATTATAAACCTAACTCTTAGTACAATATATTGAGGCACTATTTTATAATTTTATAAATTTTAGAGACTAGTTTATAATTTTATAAAATTATCTAAAGTGGTATCCAATATTGATTGGTACTAGTAGTATACTGTATTAGAACAAAAAATGGTACTAGATTTGTTATGATATTCGTAACATTACTTGAGAGTTCAAACTATATCAAACCAAAACTAGTATTAGGTCTGATATGGTATTGGTAACATTACTTAAGAGTTCAAACACCTGTGAGTTGGGCCGTTGCAAGTAGTATCAGGGCCAGTACCAAAGTCGAGTGTACCAGTGAAGACTTGGGCCCTAAGGGGTGGATTGTAAAATCCCATGTCGACTAGAGAGGAGAACCAAGCACGCCTTATAAGGGTGTGGATACCTCTCTCTTGTGACGTATTTTAAAATCATGAGGGGCAAACCCAAAGAGGACAATATCACAAGTGGGTCG
>JAOQMM010000002.1:21895514-21926054 GCA_027563515.1 Erythroxylum platyclados
GTTTCCTTTGTTTGTTGCAGGTTGTTTTTCTATTTTTGGCTAGTCAAAATACAGCCGTTGTGCTGTCCGATTTTTTTAAAAAAATGTGAATGAAACGTAGTGCAAATGATACTGGTAAGCCTTGCATAGTCGAGTTAAGGATACCGTGTGTACTCTTAGCCCGGGTATGCGGCAGTTGTCACGGGCGTGACATAGATCCGGGTCGTGACACATTATATGACTTGAAGTGGGCTTCCAGGGCCTAGCATATCTAGAATTGACTCTCACTTGATTCTTCGTAGATTTAGGCGGAGTGTTGTGTGTTCAAGTTATGGAAAATGGAAAATAGAAAATAGTTGATGTTATCCTTATATGTAGATGATATGTTGGTGACAAGAAGTAACATTCAACTTTTAAAGAATTTAAAAAAGGAAACACAATCAAAGATTGAGATGTAAGATTTTAGGCTAATTAATTATTTTTTCATAATAATGCAAAAATATATTTTTCTAACATAAAGGAAATATGTATAGGATGTTCTTAAGAAGTTTAACTTAAAGCAAGTTTTCCAAAAAAAAAAGGTGCTTAACTTAAGGCAAGGGAAACTAGTTGCAAATCCAATTATCCAAAATGAGAAATCAACTTTTGATGATGAAGAAGATAAAGTGGATTTTACTATTTTTAGAAGCATGATTAGACGCCTACTCTATTTAACTGTTGTGTAATTTAATCTTATTTTTATGATAATTTTTATCAAGTTTTATGCACTTAGCAAGTTAAGCTCACCTTAATATTACTATAAGGGTATTGGGATACATTAAAGGTACCATTGATTTTGGTATGTGTTATAGAAGGAAATTGATGGCAAATTATAGGGATATGTTGATAGTGATTATATTGGATGTATAGAGGATTTTAAAAATACATTAGAGTACATATTCTCTTTTAAGTCAGGTCTTTTCTCATAAAATTAAAAAAGCAAGAGGTGGTGGCCTAGTCAATGGCTGAAGTTGAGTATATGTTTGTTGTTGCTAAAGCAAATCAAGCTATTCAGATTAGAAAATTAGTGGCTAATTTTAAGGAAGAGTATGTTGAGCCTAGTCTTATTATGAGAGATAGTAAATATGTTTATCTTGTGAAACATGACATAACTAAGCATATCAAAATCAAAATTTATTTTGCTAAAGAAGAAAATTATTAACATATCAAGTTATTATATTATAAGTTTAAGTTACAAATTGCAGATATTCTTACTAAGGCATATCCTAATGATAAATGATATATTAATGTTAAGTTTAATAAAATGTTAGTATACAAATCAGGAAAGGCATCCATTTACAAGCCACAAACAAAATCAGAAATAGTCCACCCAAATTCTAAATTAATTTCATTTATCCCTTATTAATAGCCTTTACTCAATAGTCAAAGTACATACTATGGAGACTTAAATGAAGGAAGGATTAAAGCCTTTTGGAGCATTTAACACATTCCATTTAGATGATCAAAATTCTCTACCATAAAGATGAAGAACATTATGTTAGTTTATATCCTTTAGTCAATCGATTGGTTGTAATTTTTGTAATATAATTATATAAATGCATTATTTATTTTATACATATTCAAATGTATATGATAAAGTACAAGATACAAATGTACACTATAAACTAAATTATGATAATATCATAATTATGAGATTTATTTTGCTTTTATATATTATTCCTAGATTGTTTTATCCATTATTCTATTAAGAATAGGCATCAGTAAAGCATAAAAGGACTATCACATATTATGTTTCTTCCTTATAAATGAAGTATTCAATCTTATAGAATAAAGTATATAGATAATTAACCAAACATGTGGGTGTTTGCTAAATAATAAGCATTAAACTGACTGATATAAGAATTCCATTTAATTTATTACTTGTATATCTACGTAAATTATCATTGTGATGATTGCATCAATTATCCTTTGACTTAAAAATCTCCATAGTATCTTATATAGGGATTTATAAATATTGATATTACTTATGACCCATCCTTGTCTAAGGTAGCTCAATTAATAATCATTAGATATATCATGAACTATATAGAGACAGTTGAATAATTAATATAGCATTCATTACCTTAAGGTGATTAAAAAGAATGTTTTGCTATTCTCGATTAGTATTGATTCAAAAAATTCTTGGCTAAGGTGGAATGACACTTTGAAAATAATTTTCAAATATTGTTTATAGAATCGGTTACTAATGGTGAAAAATTAATATGATTTGACTCAAATAGGAAGACATCAAATCCTTGTTCTATGTTTAATCAAAATATTATATAATTAAATGATTGAATTATATAGAAAACATATATATAACTACAGTTATTATGATTAATCAGTTTTATAAATTGCTTCGAAAGGAGGTGTAGGAAAATGGTCTAGCTTCCAATAAGGTACAAATTTATGATTCGTGCTTTATTATATTTTATGTAGAAATTATGTTATAGAATTTAAAGGGATTTCAACTTTCCGAAAATAAAAAAAAAACAAATTTATTCTTATTCCACTACGTGTAAGATTGGATCTTGCCCCGATTTTCCAACAATGGTATTAGAGCCATATTTAATTTTATAACTTGATTTCATGTTTATTTTTTATTGATGTTTTTGGAATTGAAATTATAAAAGCTGCACAACTTAAGTCTTTAAGTCAAATTAGATATGATTCATGAAAATCTTAATAACCCTATAATCAAATTAGATGTGATTAAAATTGAAATTTATAATGAGTTACAATAAGAATGTAATTTAAACCCCAAAGACCCCAAGCCTCGTGAAATCTAAAAAGCGAAGAATTAAACATTTTAGAAGCCTTAAAATATGGAAAATATCCAAAATAAGTTGAATCACAATAAATAATGGTGCTTATTATGATTTGTTAAAGTTTTGCAAAGACAAGGTGTACCATTTGTGTGTTGTCAATGATATTAGTGCAACTAGTTGGTGTTATGGTATTGCAATTAGAAGTTGTTTGAGATTTTTCTAGTGATGAGTAATGTTTTGGCTATATATCTAGTGTTGTTACAATAGTGAGTGCACGTAGATAAGGAAGCAGCTCAGATGGCTGACAGAAGAAGGAAGAAATTGTTGGTGGCTTATAAGTGAGAAGAAGAATGGTGACAACAGGAGTTAGACTCAATAACTTAGTTTACTGTTTGTGATGCTAGGGTTTTGTTTCTATGTTTTCTTATAAAGAAGAAAATGTGTGTTTAGACATTGGGTTAAGCTCTCTTAGGTTTGGGATAAGGATGTTTGTCTATAAGATTAAACTATTCTAATCTAGAAATAAATCCAAAGCTAGAATGAACTCATTCCTTATTAAGAATAACTTTATTCAAGTAGAATTTAAAATGGTTTTAAATTCTAGTCCAATTCCAAAATAAGTTAAGTATGTTCTTAATTTGATTAAGATTAATAATTATATTGATTCCTAATTAAACTTTAGAAAATTATTTTCAAATTAAATATAAATTATATTTCAATTAGATTTAAGTTAATTAATTTAGACTCCTTAGAATTAAGAAGAATGTTTTCTTAAGTAATTAAGAAAGGTATTTCTTAATTAAATTTATTTATTTTAATTTGATTGAGATAAAATAAATTTATTATTTTATTTTTATAAGGTTATTATTCTACTTTATTTAGAAATTATTTTTAATTAATTTAAATAATAATTTTCCTGATTTACTAGAAAAGATTTTTCTTGATCAAATTTGAATAAATTTTTATTTATTAATTAATAAAATGATATTTTTAATATTTTGAAAATAGTTTTCTAGTTTATTAAGGAATAATTCTCTAATTAATTAAGAAAATAAAATATAAATAAATAATGTAATGGAACTTTAATTAAATTTAAAATAATTTATTTAGTTTTAAAAGTAGTTTCCTTTAATATTAAAAATAGTTTTCTAATTAAGTAAAAGTTTTTTTAATTAGATTAAAAATGGTTTTCTAATTAGATTAAAATATCTAGTTAAATTTTTTTAAAAAGGAGTTTTTAAAATTAAAATAAGTAGGAAGAGTAATTTGTTGAAAATTTATTAATTAATTTTATCAAAGGAGTAAAATGTTTTATATGTTTGACATATTATATGTGTATATTGAATTATGTGTTAAATGTGTGACATTTTTCATGTAATTTATGTTTCATAAGACCATTCTAAATTAAATTTTTTGTTAAAATATAAAATATATGTTGAAAATGTGATTATTGCCTACCATCATTTAACTGTAAAACTAAAGTTCTATTTATTGTAAGGCCAGTTGAGTGACTTAAGACCCTTTTAAATCGATTATATTTTATCTTAAATTAATAGTTCCTACTTAGCTAAATTATATGATTTGGATGATTGACTTATGACTATGTGACTTTAGAAGCAGAGTTAGAAATAACATACAAGACATGTTTTGGCAAGAGCTGTCATCAAATAAATCTAAGTCATATGAGGTGTGATTGATAAGGATGTTATCTACTTAATTTAAGTTTAATTAGTTTGTTAATTAACTCAAGATCAATAAATTTAAATAGGGTCTTAGCCCATGCGAGAGGTTAGAATAACCTTTCTAGAATAGTTGTGAGGGTTATTATTTCAAATAAAATAGTTAAAGTAACTGAATATATGGTTAAAGCCATAATCTTATTTGGTTGTCACGACATATAACAAATTACTTGCTTTTCTTACATTTTTATTTTATTATGAGTAAAAATTATCTTTGTTTAGTATAGTTGATAATAAGATTTAGTGAACTAAATTTCTTGGACATAGGTTAGGCATGTGAAGAGTTCTCAAATTTTGATTAAAAAGTTGTATGTTTATTGTGTAAATTTGCTATTAATTCATGTTGATGATTTTGGTGACAAAGTTTTAGAGATATGTAAATATCATATATATGACAAAATATAATGACATTTTAAGTTAATTAATATCTCAAAGACTTTTAATGGAAACATGTAAAATTGATGTTATCATTATGATAGCATAATACAAATAGTTGCATGAAGTGAAACTGAAAGGTATAGTCCTTTGATGAAAATTTTCTACTTAATTTGGCCGACTAAAAGCATAAATAACGACTAAAATTGAAGGCATTTGCTATTGTATGATAATATAATTAGAAGAAAAATAATTGCATGATTTTTCTTGTTAATACATGATATGATAGAGATCATATATATTTCAATTTATGCTTTTGAGTATTTGATATTGAACTTGGATTCATTATTACTATAATTTTCAAGACATGATAAGAAATATATTATTGAGTAAAATAGTTGATATAAATTTATATAAACACTTTTTTTTATATTAGTCAAAGGAGATTTATGCTTATAATAAGTGGCAAGAACATAAAGTTAGATTACCGAGATTATCCTTTTATACCATATTAGTTGAATTAACATAATAAGAACTATATAGTTTCATACAAAGTTACACACACATACACACACACACACACACACATACACACATATACATATAATTTTATATATATTCTTCGATTATTAATTGTATGAAACTTGTAAGACTTATTAGGTTGAAAGATAACCAAATCAACCTTTGGTGAAATGATGCTTATGGTATTAGATTGTTAAATCTTATATATAGGATATAACAATTTATAAAAGGATGAATACTTGTATTTCATTACATTTAATAATAAACTTATATAATATAGTCATATGTATTAAATGAAATATTGATTTAAAATTTTAAAAAGTTTAAAGTATAAATATAAGCAGAAATTAAGCATTTGAGAATACTAAAATATTTCAATGAGATCGATATGGTGAGATTTTTATTAGAAATGAGATTCTCTAGTGAATACTTCTACAACTAAGTTTCATAATAATATGGATTTATGTACAGAGGAAAATATAATATGAGATATTATATGATAAAATATTTATTTCTTCTATAGCTATGCCTAATAAAACAACTTGCCTTTAATAGTTCCAATTTAATTAATTAAAAAAATTCATTTTAGATATGAAATTGTAAGATTTGAAAAGAGTCACAGATAATGCTTTTGGAATGTGATGCTTAGTTGAAGTATATATTAACTAATAATTTTATAACTAAATAAAATAATACTCATTTGGATCCTTGATTAGACCTTAATTCCTTTTGAATGCCAAATGGCTCTAGTGTTTTTCAATATATTATATGATGAAAGAATTGAATTATACGAAAAAAATCATGCATGAAATATTAGTCAAAACCACTTTCATATCCCTAATATTTGGGTATTCATGACATATTGCTATATGTCAATCTTGATCTATGAATATAAATTATTTAATTAGAGATTATATCCATTATCAATATATTTAAGAACCTAAAGTGTCAACCACAAAGAATGGCTGATGAGAGAAGAGGTAATTTAATCAAATTGAACTTGATCGTAAAGTTTGAAAAAATTTATGATTAAATATGAGATATTTAATAAATAAGAACTAATATGATATAATGGATGTCATTTATGACCAAGTAATTTTTAATTAGAATTAATTGTAATTCTAATTAAATTTTAATTACCATTATAATTATATTTTAATTAAATTACTAAGAAGCCAAACCTTATTATCAATTTACGTAGGCTCTAAAGGAGATTGTGCATTTTACGTATCCCTCTCTACACCACTCGTAGAGTTCTCTCAACTAATACGTGTGGATACTGTTAGAGACTAGATACATGTGCAACTATGGTATTTGCGATTAATCAATTTTAGAAATCGATTTGACAATGGGTGTAAGAAAATGATCAAGTTTTATAATAAAATACGAATTTATGGTTCATGCTTTATTATATTTTATACATTAATTATATTATAAAATTTAAGTTAATCTTAGCTTTCCAAAATTAAACAAAAAAATTTTATTTTCATTCCAGTGCGCACGGAATTAGATTCTGTCCAAAACTTTTCAACTCCTTAATCAAGCCTCATATTTGTTTGAAACTAGACAAATTCTTAAACCCCAAATCTCCAAACAATTTAGAATTACAATACGATTATACCATAACTTAATGGCATCTTTACCATAGACTACAAGAAATTAGCCTGCAATTCATTCAGTAATGTCCTGGACCTCTGCGTCAGCAGTCCATATATTTTGTTTTTGATACGTTAATTGATCCACTTCTTCGAATCAACTAAACCTTATGTATTTCTGGCCAAGTTAGGGAGTTTAAGAGACTGATTTAAACATTCTGTGCTCTTTCATCCTTCTGGGCCATTACAGTACAAGTTGATGTCAGTACTTCTATGCTCCACTTTCAAAACATGTTGATGCCAGTAAATGAACACAAAGTGTTTGGTGTTTAATATTTCATTATGATGAAATTTTGCCCTTCATAAAAGACAGAATAAGTAGAAATTTGATCTGCTATTGTAAGATGGAATGCAGCTGTAGAATATAATAAATCGAACTTTTATTATTAATTAGGAATCATTTATCTTGACAGACCATTGGAAGTTCTTTACCAGTAAAGAAGGGGATATTTCTTCTTTTGCTCGAATGGGAACTGCCTTTGACATATTATGGTATAGTCCCAAGTCGTCTAATACACTTGATTGCCATGATCAAACTATGACTAATACTTGGAATATCGTTGGGTGTTTCACTGATTAAGGATAAACCTCAATCAGGGACCTTAATCCAAGTAAAGGTCTTATCTTATAGCGAGTGAAACCAGCCTCCATGAATAATCTTTTCCACTCCTTCTCACTTCTTTCTCTTCCAGTAACCACCACCATCATTAACAAGTCAAAAAGGAGCTTTGTCTCTGTTAATTCATGTTCATCATTCTTCTCATCTATAACCAAGTCGATGATGATCACCTTCCCTCCCTCACCTTTACTCGACACAGCTTCTCTGCATTTCTTCAGTATCTTTACGCATTCGTCATCACTCCAATTATGTAAAATTAACTGCAGGTATTTAATTCGTTATTAATAAAGACTATATAGCAGGCAACAGGTGACATTGTGCTTGCAAGAAATATAGTAATTGTGGTCGATGCGAATTATCCAAATACTGATCCAAGCTGTAAACTGAAATTGACTCTCTCTCTCTGTCTCTATATATATATAAACAAGAAACTCGTTCCAGAGAAGCATACCTTAAGAATGATAACAGCTGCCGGAGGTATATGCTGGAACATATCACCGGCAACAAAATTCAAGTTCTCAGAGCTCTCCAAGTTGGCGACGACCTGTGGAAGTTCAAGTACAGTGCATTTCATGTGAGGGTATGCTTCAGATATGATCCGAGCTAGTGATCCAGTACCACCTCCTACATCAACAAATGAATCCACTCCCTCAATAATTGGTTTGCACTCTCTAATAACCAAGTTCATCATCCGGGAATCACAAGCCATTGCTTGATTGAAAAGTTGATTGAATTCAGTGTTTTTGTCACTTAATTCCCAAAATGGCATTCCATGAGCTTTCTCAAATGCTGTTGACTCGTTACCATGAAACCAATCTGCCAACAAATGCCAAGGTGCCAAAAATTCCGGAGTAAACAATGACTTGACAAACAATGATAAGCAATTGGGGTTAGCCTTGACAAGAAGCCTTGAAGATTGTGTCAGAGAATATGATTCTTCTCCATCTTCTTGACCAGTCACCATAGCAAAGAAGCCTGAGTGCACTAACATGCGCATGATTCGGTACAAGCAATTAGTTTTTGTTGGGTTAACGTTAAGTGCAGAGACCAACTCAGGAATAGTAATGGCCTTGCCATGGTTGTGGACTGCATCGGGTATGCCAAGCTGCACAGCGCACCTCAGACACATAGAATTCATGTAGTTGAACATGTGGTTATACAAATGAGCTTGAGCTTCAAACAACTCAAATACCATTTGTTTCTTATTGGGATCCATAACAAATTACTGCTAAGTTCTTGGAAGAAGAACATTGCCGCAATGTAATTTTATAGTGAAAATTGTTTCTGTGGAGATTCACTAGAATTCCCCTCTAAGCCACTCAATTCACTAGGCTTATGACTATTCAAAAGGAGAATGACCCACTCGGACGAAATAAAATATTCATCACTGGTGTAAAACCCTCGAGTGACCAATGTTTTGATTCCAAACCACTCAATTCACTACGCTTATGACTATTGAAAAGGAGACTTCAGTGACCATCTTGGACGAAACAACATGTTCATCGTTAGTGTAAAACCCTCGAGTCATTTTGGATTCCAAACACAAGTCGAGTTTGGTTGGCTCCGCTTGACTTTAACACAAAGTATTTGTTCTTTTTTAACTTGACAATTGGTCATATATACTTAGAATACATTAAGAACTTTTTTTTAACATATTTCCCGCGTACTTTTTTTTAAAGAATAAACATTCATAATAATGCTCTGAAATTTAAATAACAACAATATACTGTGTTGAGTAGAAAATATATATTCTATTTTAGCTAATGTAAAACGATTACAATCATAAAGTTTGGTTAATAGTGAGAAATCATTTATATCCTATTAAATACATTGACTCGTTGAAATATAGTATTTTAAATTATAAGGATGAAAATCTTAAAAGTTCAAAGATCTTTAATTTTATTATGCTTTTCAAATTTTTCTAAAATATTTTATTTTTTTTGGTTAAATAGTTCTTGATTTGTTTTATAAATTTAATAATCATAGGCTTTTTATAAATGAAAATTTTAATTTTTTTCTTTACGTTTACGATAAGACAAAAAATATTAATTTATGTAACATTCTACATCCGAATTGATATTACAATTTTTTTCTAAAATAATTATAGTTTTTTAATTAACCTTTTCTTTAATATTTCACGTGCTTCCTCTTTTTTTTTGAAAAATGAAAAAGAATTTAAATTATAGTTAAAACTAAATCGACATTAGAATGAGTTCAAGACTTTAACCGTACCATCCTATGGCAATATAAGCTAGGAACCAAAACTCCCTGAGAAAAATGGTATGACTATCTGCATAACAGACAACAACACAAGAAACAATTATAGGCACTACTGAACTTTCATCTTCATGGGAAAGCTCATTTACCATTGTTGGTATTTGGGTTTTTCTTTCTCTTCCTAGCAGATTTCCTTTTTGCAGATTTGGATTGCAAGCAAAAATCACCAGAAGTGTCTAGGACATGGTCAATATCTAGTGAGGTATCACCGTCCTGTTCGATATCCCCTGTCCTCTGATTCTCAGTTAGCCCAACCGTTGCAACTGGAGACAGCATGTTGGCCCAATCCCTCTGACAGTACTCCAAATATTAGGAGGTGAAATCATTCTCCCTACTGTCTAGATTCTCCACATTGTCTGCACTGGAATTGTCAAGAGATGTCTTTCCCTGAGAAATATGTGTGACCACTTGTTTAGTCCTCAAGTCAACTAGTTGAATACCATTAGATTGCTGCTGCACAGTTTTACCAATATTTGCATCTGCTTGTTCTGTGCTACCATTGGCTGCCACCATTGTTCTACCACCTTCGGTCACCATTTTCCTATGCTTAGGGGTGTTAATAATCTTTGCTACTTGCACTATCATGTTCTCAGAGGGGGTAGAAATATCAGTAGCCTCGTCATCCTTTCCTTCCTTTCCAATAACCAATTGTGGAGAGTTTGTCACCCTAACTAGATTTTGCAATTAATGCAAACTAACAGGCGTTATACGCTTTTCACCACAAACAACAGTAACTTTATTAACTACTTTCTCACAATGAACTATTCCAGTAGTACCCTCCATTAATTCATCATGCCAAGCGGATTGGAAATTCCGATCAGTGGGCATCCATTTCTTAAAGGTGTTACTCGGTTGCCAGGGGTAGGAGATATGCACAAATGTTTGCTCAAATTCACCAGTATCAGTTATATGCATAAGAGGTAATTGATCAGGTAATGGTGATGTTTTAGGTATTTCGATACATACCTTAGCATAACTGATCCTCTCCATACGTGCCGTTTGGGAATCTATGCATAGAGGCTTTCCCAGGGAGCTAGCGAGAAAGCTCAGCCCTTCAATTGTCCAAAACTCCAACGGAAGCTTGTGGAATTACACCCAAATTGGAAGCACATTTATGGTACCCCGATTGAGCTCCATGCCTGGCCTTCACTTTTGCACGAACATCAGTTGATCTCCGATGTGTCAAGGTCCCATTTCAACTAATTCGTCTAAGTTGGTGGTTTCAGAGAATTTAAATAAAAAAACGCCATCCTCCATTAAAATTACCTATTCCAGTCTTTTTTTGGCTCCAACGTGCTTTTGCCCATGCGTTAACGACTGAAAATGCAAGTCATTTAGACTAGAAAATTCCCATTAATGCAGAGGACCAAGCTCTCATGCCAGCTTAGAGGAGCTCCATCGGAGGTGTAATGATGCCGTCTTTAAACACGTTTTGGTAGTGTTTTAAAGCACCTTTGTGGTGTATCTTCGAGAAAAGTTGTCTCCAATCTCCCGCTGTCGTGGGTTTATCTCACCTTCCCCGATTGGGTAGGTACCGCTGCAATTTCTACTGCTTTCACCTTGAGAGACGCTATGGAAAGAGTAGGGAAGTCCTCGTTGATGAACGAGGGTTCACCTTGCTCTATATGGGAGGCTTGGGGGAGGCCTGCCATGGAGGCTGAGGCCGCTATTACTGAGAATCAGTCACTATGGTGTTAACAAATCAAAGAAGGAGAAGAGAGAAAGATAAAGGTAGAGAGAGGTTAGAGCATTTTCTCTCTCATCGTTGAAAAGTCAAAACCCAAGCTTCCTCTTTTTAAATATGTTTATTTTATAATAATAGTATTAGGAAGCTACAATGTCTAGTGTGATAAACTTCCATCTCTCAGTAGAATGACTTCACCTCTAGGTTGCATTGTTGATTCTTTCTCCAGGTTTTGTCTCTTAAACAGGTAATTCTCTATTTCTCTATTTCTCTATCCCTTTACTTCATCCTCCCCTTGTTCTTCCAGTCGATACCTACCTTGTGCATTGGGTTTTTGTTTCTGCTTGTCATTTTAGATCTTTTAACTTTCCTTCTAGCTTCTCTTCTAGATTCCTACAACTTCACAAGGTACACTTGCTTTTCATTATCCATTCAAACTTGTTAACCTTCTCATTCATCTTCTGTGCTCTTTTAAGTCACACTAGCTTTGAACATTCTTCCCTGAGCTCTAGTGTTTTTTTTTAATCTTTTACTACTTTTGAAATACTATTTTGAAATCCCAAAAACCTTCTTCCTGCTTTCCCCTTTAATCAATCTCCATCTTTTGGATTGTAGTTTCCCTCCTCTTTCTCAAGCCTAAGAGACATCTCTCACTTTTAAGAGCCTTCCTCGTCTAACTCAATTTAGTGGTCTTTCTCACTCAGGCCAACTTTTATTCCTACCGAGGAAAGTATTGATGTCTCTAAAGGTCCTTCTCCAATTCGCCCTACTCCTTCTATACCTAGACTTCCTATGGTCACTGAAGCTTCCCCTTCTCCTCTAGCTTGCAACTCTCAGAGGTGAGTGCTTGGAGACTTTTCTCCTTTTAAAAGCTTGATGTTAATTCCTCCAAATTTCACTGAAGGGGTAGCTTACTGGCTCCTCCTAAGGAGATCCTCTGTATTGGTGCTATAAAATGGGTAGCCTCTTTAATAGGTTTTTTTCATAGATAAGAAACTTTCTTTTCTTATAATGAGAACTTCGACAGTTATGAATTGAAAACTCTATGGCTTTATAGAGCTTTTAATGGATGAATTGGGGTTGTTTATCTTTAAATTTATCTCTATAACTAATGTAGAGCAATTAGTGAAGTTGGGGCTTTGACATATGATGGATAACCACTCTTCTAGCAAAAATAGAGGTCTAAAATACTTCTCGAAGAGTTGAAATCTAAGTATGTCCTAGTTTAGATAAATATTCAGAATATTATTTTAGAATATTAGTCTATAGTGGGTTGTACCACCTTGCAATTTATTGAAAAGCCTTTATGTATGGATGAGACAACTGCAACAATGAGGCGAATAAGATATGTAAGACTCTACGCTAAGGTCAATATGGAAAGTGAGCTACCTAATTTTATTTCGCTTTTTAGGCTGAATGAAAAAAAGGGGCCTTTTAACGACCTAGTTCAAGTCACTTACCAATGGAGAACTCCCTTTAGGCTCAATAGGAAGAGATGGACCTTACTAGGAAAAGGTTTCAAAAAGATGATTATTGGGAATTGAGAACGATGTCATATGTGCACACTCTTAGGGCTAACATAAGCCTAATAAGATCAACTCACTAGGCATTGGAAATTTGGAGATTCATTATGGTACCACTAATGTACCCCTACAATCACTTTCACATAATTTCTCAACAACTCATGATATTAGAGTATTGGAAAAACAAACAATTGTCAAACCTGAGTCAACACTTTCAGGCGATCATAAAAAATCCTCTCTTTTAGAGAGAAGTCAAAAGGGTTTACTTGATGTTTTTGTTCTTATTAACCTTAAGGTGACTGATGGTATAAACTCTACTAACTTTCCTTTTATAATTTTGGATTCATCTGAGGTTATTTTTGTGAATAAATTTAATCTTACTATATAAGATTTTCAGACTGTTGAAATTGAAATTTCAAAAGTTCACCAAGTTTTGATTTGTTAATAAGACCTGGAATATGATTACCAACTATGAAAAGCATTATAGAGATTTTAGTATTGTATCATATGATCATAGCAGGATTGGGATATGTAGCTTCTATATTACTTATCAATGTATTCATTTGTAAACCGAAATATAAATAGCTAGCCCCTTATGTGTGAACTTTATATATGCCTTTAACTTTGTATTTTAGAGAACATCAATTTGGGATTCGTTAGGAAGCTTATCTAGATCTATTTAGGTTTTATGTTTATTCATGGGAGATTTTAACTATACATTATTAGCTTTTAAAGTAGAAGAAAACCTATGCCTTAAGAGACCTTAAGAAAAACCTATGCCTTAAGAGACCTTAAGAAAACCTATGCCTTAAGAGACCTTGTGAGGAGTTCAAGTCCTATCTTTTAGACCTGAAAGTGATAGATCTAAAACTTGGATGTCATTATTTTACTTTGAGTAATAAATAAGGAGCAAGTTCTATGAGAAAGAAATTGGATAGGAACCTTATGAGTCACTTGTTGCTTGAGAAGAATAATAATAATCTTTACTTTGATCACACTCCTATAGAGATTTAAAACCTATTGGGAATTTAAAGAAGAATAACTCCATTCAGATTTTTCAATTATCTTTCTAATGTGAAAGGATTCCAAGAGGCTATGGGTAGAGGTTTGGGCTTACGTATTTACCAGAATGAATCATACAAGTTCTTTAAGAAGTTGATAGGAATAAACGAAGAACTTAAAAATCTAAAAGTTTATAACTTAACTAATACAGATAGTAAGCTAAACTTGGTAAGGAAGAGGCTTAACCAAAGTAAAAAGGAGCTTTATGCATCACTTTATGATCCTCTAAAGCTATTGAATAAAAATATGTCTATAGGGAAATACCTCTCCTTAGATAGAATTCTATAATCTTATAACTAAAGATGGTGATAGTAATACTTCTTACTTCTATAAGTATCTCTTGTCTAGAAGGAACAAAAAAATAATCACATCTCTCATCACTGATAATGGAAGAGTATTTGATGATCAATTTGGGATTTTAAACCATACAGTGAATTACTTCAAAGCACTCTTTGGTTCCCCCATCAAAATATTTTCAAATCTCAACTCACTTAGTTCTTTCATCCCAAAGTTGATCACAAATTAACATATAGTTTTTAAACTAGGCCTTTCTCTGAAGTCGATATCAAAGAAGTGCTTTTTATCTTATTCATAATAAAGCCCCATGATATGATGACTTTAACGCCTTCTTCTTTCAAAAAGCTTGGAACTTTATCAAAACTTATTATGTAATGTTGTGATGTAGTTCTTCTCATGTTTAAGAACGTTAAAAGTACCTAATAAGACACAGTTATACTTGGTTGCTAAATACCCTAGCCTTACATCCTTAAAAGACATTAAACCAATTGCTTACTACAATACATTTTACAAAATTATCTCCAAACTGCTAGCTTTTAGGCTAAAGCTAGTGCTACTCTCCATCATCAACCTTTGTCATTTTTCTTTCATCCAAGGGAGATCAATAGGAGACAACATGTTTCTTGTCCAAGAGTTCCTAAAAATTTACCATACTAAAGGCTTTTGATTTGTACTTTAAAGATTGAATTCAAAAGGCTTTTGACACTATATATTGGAATTTCATCTTTGATTCCTTAGAAGCATTTGTCTTTCAAACACTTTTTAACTTCTAGAATAAGGAATGCATCCCTACTCCTTTATTTATTATCCTTATTAATATTGAAGCTACTCTGATCTTCAAAGGTTCAAGGAGAATAAGGCAAAGAGAGCCTACATCTTCATACTTATTCACCCTATACATTGAGGTTCTTACTAGGCTCATACACCATAACATTGCAAAGAATAATGGCTTCAAGTTTTATAGTAAATGTAAGTTTTTGAACATTTATAATTCTCTTTTACTGATGATCTTCTTCTTCTCTATAGAGCATATATCAATTTAATGGCTTGCTTAATTAACTTACAAAACTCATTCAACTTGCTCTCTGGCCTTACTATGAATAAGGGGAAAAATTACCTCTTTCTTTTTGCAAATGCTAGTCACCTAGCCCCTTAACTAGCTGGTGTTCTAAACTTTGCATTAAGTCCCCTCATTTCATCCATTTACGGATATCAAGTACTTCAAAATGGTTATCTTATATTGATTTTTAGCCTCTTTATGACATATTAAGAAGTAGAATTGGATATTTGAGCAAAAAATGCCTCTCATTTGCTAGAAGACTATAATTAATTTTAGTAGTTCTTAGCAATCTAAATATATATTGATCATTTCATTTGATGCCACGTAAAAAGATGATCAAGGAAATTGAGAAGCTACTTACAAACTTCCTATAGTATAGGGATGCAAATAGGAAGCCTAGTTCTAAAGTTAGATGGAAAAGCATATGCTTGCCAAAGACACACAGATTTAGGAATCCTATTAATTTTTTTTGATGAAAAAGGTCTTATTTGCTACAAGAATATAAAGAATAATATTTGACACTCAATCACTCTAGGTCAAATAGATTCATGGTAACTATTTGAAGGGGAGAATTTTTAAAGTTTGAAGACAAGAAGTGATTTGTCATGGTTTATGCAATAATTCCTAAAACTTAGGGACACAGTATAGAATATGATTAAAAATAATAATTGGCAATAAAGAGAAATATAGGCTTCAATATGAAAATTGGAGTGAAGATAACCCTCCTTATTTCCTACCCAACTTTCATAACATTTGACTATCATTGATTAAGAATGCCAAGGTAAAGCTTATCATTAATGGCAATGAATGGAATTGCAATATCAGAGGAATTGGTTTAACAGAAAGATGCATTCCTTCTTAGAATCCTTATTCAAACATTGATAATAAATCTGTTTGGAGGCAACACTTTTCTAGAATCTTTACTAGTAATTCATATCAAAAACTTCTAAGGCCTTATACTGCTAAAGTCAAATGGTGTTAGCTTATACGGAACAAATACTAAGCCCCTAAGGTTTCCTTTATCTTATGGCTTGCGACACTAAACAAGCTTAGCACTTTAAATAGACCAAAGGGCCTTTCCAACCTAGAACTAGGATGTTTCCTCTTTTTACAAGTTCTAGAGTCTATAAATCATTATTTTTTAGTTGCCCTTACTCAAAGGAGCTATGGTTAAGCATTCACTAAATAAGTGGTCACTTCTATAATGAAACTGAATAGGAAAGAATCATTCACTAGGCCTTAGATCCTTAAATATTAACTAACAATGATCGTTCCTTATTCAAGGTTACATTTGTTTATACAATTTACTTAATTTGGAAGTAA
Source organism: Erythroxylum platyclados (assembly GCA_027563515.1). Classification (NCBI taxonomy): domain Eukaryota; kingdom Viridiplantae; phylum Streptophyta; class Magnoliopsida; order Malpighiales; family Erythroxylaceae; genus Erythroxylum; species Erythroxylum platyclados. The sequence goes on from JAOQMM010000002.1 coordinate 21,912,437, forward strand.
AGGAACACAAGGCTCTTTAGAAAGTCACAAATGGAGATACAAAGTCTAATTCATATGAGCTTAACTTTGAGAAAAAAACTGATCATGGTCAAAGGTAAGAAGTAAATTGTCTTCTAATCTCATCTACAAATTCAACCCCTAAATGCTTCCTATTAAGGAAGGCCTAAATTAAACATGACTGATTGTTAAGGAATCTCTTTGGAAAAGTTCACATATAGTAGGTTTTTATGGGCTCTTAAATTAGGAATCATATAAGGATAGTCCATTAGTTACATGAATCTCTTATTAGATGTTTTGGAATTTATTTCATGCTCCTTAACTAGTCATTTTCTTTTCACTAGTCATTCTCTTGGCCTTGAGAATCGAATGTTAATGTATTACTTTCCTTTTTGGAACATATTCCTTAATTTTAGAAAGGATATGCTTATTTTATCAAAATGACAATGACATTTTATTTCATAAAATAGTTACATGATAACCCTTCTTACTCTTTATTTTTTAATAATTTTGTAATGATTGAATTTTAGTTGTTCTCTATTTTTTTCTTTCTTGCTTTTCTAACCTATGCCATTTGGTGTTAATTTTTTCCATGAAAATTTTTTATTTTACTTTATCATTCTCCATAAATGATTGAATATCCAGTGTCCATATTCTTAACCTAGTTCTTATAATTATGATATGTTTAAATGTATAATTTTTATTAAGTAATATAGTAATATATTATATGGTATTCATTATTATTTTAAGCACACGTTTAATATTTGAAATCATGTTAAAGGTTGGGAATTAAGCTAAAATTAATAATTTCTCAATTGAATCTTTTTACTATTGATATTTTCTTAATTTAGTCTTCTTACCGTTAATACTTTCTCAATTAATTCATTTCAACATTTGAGTTCTAATATGAGTAACATTGTCATTTTACAATATTATATGCACTATTATTATATTAACTTGAATGGTAATATAGCAATCATGATGGATGAAACATCAATATCATAATGATATCATATTTTTACGTGATATTATAAAACCATAGTACCATATGTGTCTCTATATACTTATCCTCTATATCATTGCAATATCATCATTGCGTTGTTGTGATATACCAGTTTTGTGGTGCTATTAAAAAGTACTTGATTAAAAACTATTCAAAGATAAGAGATCAAAAATTAAAAAAAGGTTTGATTATAAATATTAGATTGAGAAATACACCAAATATATCATTTTCCTACTTATTTTATTAGAAATCATGCTATACCAAAATAAGTTATCCATTATGGTGTAAAACATAATGATTGTTTTGAAAAAATAAATAGTATTACTAAAATCAAGGATAATGAGTACAAAACTGAATCAAGCTATTAGAATAGCTTGAATAACAAGGAAATACTATTGTTTATAGTTATCAACTACAAATAATATAGAATCATTGGATTTTATTTTAGTTTTGTCTACAAGATCTCCCACAATGGAGTAAAGAGAGCCTTATGAGTTTAGTTCTAGACATTTTGTCTTTCCTTAACCCGCTAATTAAGTGTGTAGCTTTAGACCCAGTGTGGAAGTCTCCATTTCCAAAATAGAGCAAAGAGAGCCTTATGATTTTGGTTCTACACTTGTTATCTTTCTTTAACTTGCTAATTAAGTGTGAAATTTTAAACCCAGTGCAGAAATCTCCATTTTAGTAGTATATATTGACTACAATTCAAGTGAAACTTATGAGCCATTAGTTGATAATTGATGTTTTTTGCTATGGAGTTTATGAGGCTCTGTTTAGCAATTAAAACCTTCAAGAAGATTATATGGTTTCTTTCTATCCAAATGCCATATATTGTATTAGTTAAAGCAAGTTTACTCATTATAATGTTGTTTTAGCCTTTTCTATTGTTAAAACAATTTCATTTATTTTCAAAAAAAAGTTTAAAAGTAATCAAGTCTACTTCTTTACTTTATGATATTTATTGCTCAATTTTATTAGATTTTTTCAACTCAAGATGGAGTTGTTGGTGTGATAAACCCCTTAATTGCATTCGAAATGCTTGAAGTAAACTGAAAGTCAAAGAATATAAGCTCCGCGATTTCAATAACCTAATTTCAAAGCACATAAGTATTAGTTAGTGTAAGGAATTTACTCAGTCAATCGATGGTGCTTAACTTCCCTTTAATAGCAAGCCATGACATCATTAAGGCTTTAGGATAAGCCTGCTGGTACCAAACCAAGTTACACAATGTAACCTTGACAACATAGCCTCTAAGCATTAATCTGTAGGAGCCATTGGTGAACATTCCTGAATGGTGGCTCTTCCATTTAATATGATCTTCCTTATTCGGTGAAAGTTGAATTAAAAGCTTATTGGTATGTACTGTGTTGGATATTAGTCTATTATGTACAATTAAGGCTTTATAAATTTAAGCATTATTTGCAACTACATTCCTTATAATGTTGAGTTCCTAAAACTCACTCAAAGATCATAATACGTACCAATTTTCATGCTAAAAGAAAGTGGAGGATACATTGTTAATCCTATGTAAGAACTTTATTATGTACCTTTGCTCTAACATCATTATGTGAGACATTGTCCATGATCTATCATATGGTTCCAACTATCATAAGCTTCAACTTTGAAATACTAAGCATGAATCCACTTCACCCATAAGGAGTTCTTGTCATTTATAATTCTCCATATTCTTTTAAGCATTTGTATTTAGTTAGTTACCATTATTGGCATTATATTATGGCCCCTTGTCTTTATATAACTTAGTCCATTTAATTGTGGCTAAGTAATTCCTACTACCTTTACTAGACCAGAGGAAATTCCTTAGTATTTACTCTATAGCTTTACATATATTCTTGAATAATTATAAGAGAGAAGACCAATACATATGTAGACTATTTAGCATAAAATTCGCTAGTTGAATCCTCCCTGCCAAAGATAAACATTTGTTGCACTAGCTTGAAATCTTTGAAGTTATTCTTTCCAAAAGTGGTTTGAAATAACTATAGGAAGGCCTTTTAGAAGTTATTTGAACGACAAGATAATTGAGGGGGCTTTAGTGGCTTTTAAGCTTAAGATGCAAGATAACTAGTTACAGGTTGCATCTACTTCAATGGAAACTATTAGTTAGCTCTTTTATTGATGGTCAAACCTGAAAGTGCTTTAAAAATATTTAGGGTTATCACTAAAAGCTTAACTGAATTGGGGTTAACTTTATAGAAAAAGATCATATCATCTACAAAGGATATGCTTGTGATCCTCACACTCTTACAAGTCGAATGGAATTTAAAGCTTTTGTCTTGGCTAATCATGCTTTTAATAAGCTTGACTAGTTACTAAATTCTAGGGTAAAAAGGTAAAAGGATAAGGGACCCCATTTCCTTAAGTCCTTTGCTCCTTTAACCATCTTTATTGGCTTACCATTGACCAATATTCCAACTGAAGTAATAGTTATGCGTTGTGTTATCCAATAAGTCAACATTGCAAGATTCCAAAAGCATGTAATGTATTTAGAATAAAATTCAAATCTAATGAATCAAATGCTTGACTGAAATCTACTCAATAGCCAAATTCTTACTAGAGTTCTTTCTATTGTAGTGTTTGAAGATTTCTTGAACCAAAAACACATTATCCCATATTAATATGCCCTTAATTCAATCTCCTTGAGAAGAATAAGCTAGGTATACAAGCATTTGGTTCCAATATTCCAACTAAGAATTTAGCAGTTATCTTATATATTGTACTGCAACAAGATACAAGTCAATATTCCTTTAGGAAGTTAAGATAATTTACCTTAGGAATGAGGAATATGAATGTCTTGTTAAGCTCCTTTTAACATGAACACATTCATGAAGAATTTAAGCATTGAATCAATCACCAAGGTCTTAATATAAGGCTAGGTTTTGTTAAATAAAAAGGCATTGAGGCTATTAAGGCCTATTTCCTTATTTAGGTTTAAGGCGAATAGATGCTCTCCCATATCCTTTTCATTAATAGATTTTATTAGAGAGTCAACTATTTATGAAGTTATCTACTCCTTGATAATGGATTTCATTCTTGTCAATCAAAAAGTTACCATTCTTAGCCCTTAAAGAGGATATCTTATTGATATTTTTAGTGCTAATAGTGAATTATAGAAGAATTGTGAATTTTTATCTCCATCACTCAACCATAATATCCTTGATCTTTGCTTTAACAAAGAAAGATTGATTTCATCCATTTGATTGTAATAGAGTAATGCTTATTTCTCATCTTCTTTCAAAACCATATTATGAGGACAGTTATAAAGAGAGCTTTGGATGTTATTTAACTTGTCTTTAGCCTCTTTGATAGCCTTCTAGTTATTGGAGCATCTCTTACTATTAAGCATTTCTAGTTTTGTCTTAACCCCTTGTATCTTTCTCATATAGATGAAGATTTTGGCTCCATTTACTAATGTGTTAAGACATTTGGCAACAACTTCATTAAACCCTTCCACTTTAATTAAGTACTTGATGAAGTAGAATGGAAAGCTTCTCTTCTGTTAACTGAATATATTTTGCACTAGAATATTTGTATGGTTCGATAAGAGACTATTATTGAATATTGCTTTGCACTTTATAAAATCATCCAATCAATATTCAATAACCATAACTCTGTCTAGTTTTTTTCTCATGTACCAATTGCCTTTTTTAAAAAAAATTCTAAGTGTAGAAATGGCCCTTAATTCTTAAATCAATGACCTACAAGGAACTAGTGCGTTCTATAAGTTCATCAATGTGATTCCTTAAGCTTATATTCCTTTCATGTTCTTCTAAGTAGAGCATATAATTAAAGTCCCCCAAAATCATCCATAATTCATTCATGTTGCCCGTAATCTCTTTGAGCTTATTCCACTAGCAACCTCTTTAAAAATTGTAATTGAAAGCATAAACAAAAGTAATATAGAACCTTACATCCTAATTTTTCATTTTAATATGGAGGTGTATCAGTTGTTCCCCTACAAAGTAAGGTGTAGCCTCTACTTTGCTAGAGTCAAAAGCGATTAGTATCCTTCCTTCATAATGATAATGATTTTTTATAATGGTGGACTAGTGCCTCCTTAAAAAGCTTAATTCCTTACATTTTTCTCTTTGATTTTGATTTCCAAAAGACCTAATAGGAATGGTTTTATATCATGAATACAATCTAACATCATTTGTTGATTACTGGGGCTATTGAGTTCTCTAGTGTTCTAAGCTACGATGGTTATTAGGGAGGAGAAATTAATGCTTTCGTTTTCCTCTCGGAGCTTCTTTCTATGAATCTTTGAAAACTATTCTCAACAAGAGTATGACTGGAGGTTTTATTGATCTAATTGTTTAGTTTTCTTGTTAAAGGATCCACTTGTTCTTGGGGTATAGAGATAAACTCATTCATCAATAAGGAGGTGTTCTAAGGTTCCTAAGATTCTATAATGGTGATTTTAAGATTATAGGAAATAATCTGCTCAATGGATTCCTCTTAAGGTATTTAAAGTTCTTCATTCCTGCTTTTATCTGAATTTAGTATATTAATAGGAGGATCATCTTGAGTTGTTTGCACTACCTTATCATTGTAGTTGGCATCATTGCTAGTTTTAAAGTTGACCTTTTGATGCAAAAACTCCTGGTATTCACCAATTTGGAATTGTTTCCTTGTTGACCTCCATAACTACTTTTGCTTAACTTGGTTAGACATCAAATTATAAGTAACTAGAACATAGTCTTCAAAATAATTGCTAGCTTCATGAAGTCTTAATAAGTGAATTCTTTTATGATAACTTACTGATAATTTTAGAAAACAAACTTAGGCATAGCTAACTCTTTTTGTTGTAGTTATTGTTTCATCTATGCATAATAGTTTGCGACAAAGCTTGTAAAGAGGCTCAAGCCTCTAGTTATCCAATATTTAAAGGGAATATTATGAATATTCAACTAGAGAGGAATTTGTTTATGCCTCAAATCATGGAGTTTAATTCTAGGTTCTTGAAATTGTAAAAATAGAGGTTTAAAATTATAGTCCTATGGGCTAGCTTCAAGTAACTTTTGAGCTTGGATGTATGAGCAGAATTTTAAAAGGAATAGGTTATCATTATTGAATAAGATCTCCTATAGACCAAGATGCTTTTAATTATGGTTTGCCCTAGTTTTTAAGGTCAGGAAAGATGGTCTTTTGTCTATGAAAAATCTAGTGAGAGTGTATCCCCATTTGGTAGCACCTCATTTGAGAATGTCTATTTCTAGAGCCACAATACTTTTTCCTTCAGAGGAATATGGGCGTAATAATGGAGATTTAGGTTTCCAATAAGGAATAGTATCGGAAGAGCTCGAGGCTAGAGAATAACCTTTTAGGACTAAAGAGGCTTTAGCCTGAGTTACGGGAAGAACTTGGGTTCCTAGAGGTGATTAGACAATGGTACTAGGTCCTCAGTTTGAGTTGGCTAAAGGAGGAAAGTCCTCCATAATAAAAGGTATAGTTATGGTTATAAGTTATGATAATAAACTATAAAAGAAAAAAGGTAGCAAATAGAGAGCCACTTGGGGAAAGTTAAAGAGGGATGACAAAAGAGGAAAAAAAGTGGAAAGGGACAAAAAGGTAATCCCTACTAGAAAAGTTATAAAGCTAAGAAAACATAATAAAAAAAAGAAGAAGAAGATGCAGATAATTTACGAATAGGAAAGGTAGTGAGAACTATATGGAAAGCAAAATAGTAGGTAATAGGAGAAGGAATAAAAAGGTGAAGTTAGAAAAATCAGGGAGTTTCAAAAGTGAAAACAAGGCTTGCAAAGATACTAAAGGAAAGAGGTTAGAAGGAACTAGTAGGAGAAAGTTAGAATTAAAAACTTGTTGAAGAAGACCAATTCGAGAGAAGAAGTCCATCATACATATCATACAATGATTAGAAAGAAACTAACAATGTTTAAAAATATTTCTTAGTACATAATAGACAACGTAATATTTCTTAGTACATATTTGCAACATAACATTGACATAGTTATTATGTCAACCTTTTCAATAAATAATTAATTTATATTTCAAAGATTAATTTTTAATTGTTTTTTATTATTTTGTATAAAAATTTTGTATAATTGGGATTAAAGAATAAAAAAGATACCACCTAATTATATTCATATATACATATAACTTAATTTAAGATCCTAAAATCGTTTTTTATAATGAACCATACATAAATTTTCGCATTTTTTCTTTATTTAAGTATAATATTGCTTGTATTTATTTTTTAAAACATATTCAGCCTATTGACCTTTTTAAATTAACATTTTTAATAATTATTTGTAGAAAAAAGTAAATAGTTTACAGAAATGTCAAATATAATTTCATTTGAGATTTGAAACCGATTTTCATTAATTTGTTGTGACCTGTTATAAAAAATTTTGTACAGTATTTGACAATGACATGGTCTTTTGATCATATGGAATAAAAGTTATATCAAAATAACGTCTAAAACTTGTATAGAAATACTATAATGGAGAAATGAATAGAGAGAGTAATGACAATGTATAGTAGTTGCAAATTGAGGAAAGGTTGTAAAAGAAATGAATAGAGAGAGAAAGAGTTTAAATTTTCTAATGGAATGATACTGATATCTGACGTATAGCTTAAAGTAGAAAGAGAAATGTATACAATGGTTAATGCTTGAGATATGATATTGTTTGGGATAATCATGATCAAGGTAATCCTTTTTAACCAAACATACATATGGTTCTTTGATAAAATTTGAGGCTTGAATTTCGGTTGATTTGTCGTAATTGGGAATGGGATTTCTATGATTTATTTTCAAGTCAATACCCAACATCAACATTAATTATCATGTTATCCATGAGATTGTTGTGATTAATAATTGCTCCGCAATTAATATGAAGAAGTACCCAAAGAAGTTGTTTACAGATTCACATAACCATTGTTTCAAGGTGTCATCTTGTTCGAATTATCCAAAAGAACATGAGTGGAACCATGTGAAAGAGGACATATTGTTGGTTGAAGTCAAATAATATGGAATTTGGGAAGATAGATACTTTTTTATAATTATAATTAAACATATTTCTATAATTCAGTATAATGTGAAGCTATGAAAAAATCTTTAAGGATTATGATTTTGATGAATTCATTGAAAAATATTTTTCTTTATTCCACTGAAGGTAATAAATTTGCCAGCAAAAATTGAAGTTTTGGTTTACATTTTGATCAAGAATGATCATGGACATTTACATAGTTAATACAACATCAACAATAACCTTATGAAAGTTCCACAAATAGGTGGGATCTGGGAAGGTCCAGTAGTATGCAGTCTTATCCCTAACTAGTAAAGAGGCTGTTTCCAAATGACCTTCATAAAAAATGCATATACATATTGAAATAACAAGAAATAAAAATAAAATGGACATAAAAGATAACAATAATATAATAATATAAATAAATAAAATATAAAATAAGTAATAAACTAAATAGTACGATAAAAATAAACAAGATAAATAGTAGAAAAAGATAAAATAAGTAGAATAAGTAAACAAATACATACACAAGAAATAAGACAAGTAAATAAATAAATCAAACAAGTCACTAAAAAAATTAAGGTTAAGTAGGGAAATTTTTATGCTAAATCATTAAGAGGTAAATACTACATATTTAAATGTTTAGGCTAAATACAAGAGGAAAATGCTTAAAAGACCTATGAGAACGACAAGGATCGCTCTATTTGTATCCCAGTACACCAAAGTTTTCTATTAAAGGCCATATCCTTGGTAAGTTCTAGCATAGCCGAATCATTCTTAATAACCTCTCCCCAATTCTTCTTAGGCCTTCCTTTGCTCCTGTTACAGGTTTTAAGTACAATCTTCTCCTATTTTCTCACCGAAGCGTCTGGGTGTCTCCTCTTAACAAGTACAAGGATTTGAAATAATTGATGAAAAACCTAATTATTTTCCTAATCAAAACTACAATAATGTCGCCTCTTTTAAAAGGGTAGTACTCTTGTTTCTATTTTCTAATTTAAGGAGTAAAAGGATTGTAAGATGCATTTCTTCTTACAATCCTTATTTAAACATGGATAATAAATCTATTAGGATGCACCATTTGTCTAGAATCTTCACCAGTAAGTGATGTTAAGAACTTCTAAGGCCTTATACTCCTAAAGTAAAATGGTGTTAGCTTGTTTGAAACAAATACCATGACCCCAAGGCTTCCTTTATCTTATGGCTTGCAACTAAACAAGCTTAGCACTTTAGATAAACTAAATGGTCAGTTGAACCTAGAACTAAGATGTTTCCACTTTTTACAAGCTCCAGAGTCTATAAATCATTATCTTTTAGTTGCTCATATTCAAAGGAGCTATAGTTAAGAATTCAATAACTAAGCGGTCACTTCTATAATGAAATTGAAAGGGAAAAAGTCATGCTTAGGCTTTAGATCCCCAAATCTTAACTAAGGATGATTATTCCCTATTCAAGGCTATATTTGTTTATACAATTTACTCAATTTGGAAGGAAAGGAATACAAGGCTCTTTGGAAAGTCACATATGGAGATACAATGTCTAATTTATAGAAACTTAGCTTAAATAAGAGAATTGATCATGGTCAAAGGTAAGAACCTCAAACTATCTTCTAATCTTATTTGCAATTTCAACCCCTAAATGCTTCTTATTGAGCAAGGCCTAAATTAAAAATAACTGATTGTTGAGGAATCTCTTTGGAAAAGTTCACATAAATGAGAGTTTTTTCTTACTTTCTAACCTATATTATTTGATGTTAATTTTTTTCATGAATTTTTTTTATTTTACTTTATCATTGTCCATAAATGATTGAAGATCTATTGTCCGTATTCTTAACCTAGTTCTGATAATTAGGATATGCTTAAATGTATAATTTATATTAAGTAATTTAGGAATATGTTATATGGTATACATTACTATTTGAATCATATAATTAATATTCGTCATCATGTTATATGGTTTCTTTCCATCCAAATGCCATATAATGTATTAGTTAAAGCAAGTTTAAAAGTAATCAAGTCTACTTCTTTCCTTTTATGATATTTATAGCTTCAGTTTATAAGATTTTGTCAACTAAAGCTGGAGATATTGCTATGGCATAGCCTCTTAATTGCATTCCAAATACCTGAAGTAAAATGAAATTCAAATAATAGATGCTGCACAATTTCAATAGCCTAATTGTAAGGCACATAAGAATCAATTAGTGTAAGGAATTTCCTCAGTTGATCTATAGTGCTTAACTTCCCCTTAATAGCAAGCCATAATGTAATTAAGGCTTTAGAACAAGCCTGCTAGTACCAAACCAAGCTATACAATATAACCCTAACAACATAGCCTCTGAGCATTAATCTGTACGAACCATTAGTGAACATTCTTGAATGCCAATTCTTACATTTAATTTGAGCTTCCTTATTAGGTGAAAGTTGAATTAAAAGCTTGTTGGTATGTATTGTGTAGGATATTAGTCCACTATGTGTAGTTAAAGCTTCATAATTTGAAGCATTTTTTGAAACTACATTCCTTATAATGTTGAGTTCCTGAAACTCACTCAAAGCTCCTAATATATACCAATTTTCATGATAGAATTGAAGTGGAGTATCCATTGCTAATTATGTATGATAAATTTATTATGTACCTTTATTCTAACATTAATATGTGAGACATTGTCCATGATCTATCATACTATGGTTCCAACTATCATAAGTTTCTACTTTGAAATACTAAGCATGAATCTGCTTCACCCATAAGGAGTTCTTGTCATTAATAATTCTCTATATTCTTTTGAGAATTTGTATTTAGTTAGTGACCATTATTGGCATTATATTATCCCCTCCTTTTTATCTTTATATAACTCAATTTATTTAACTATGGCTAAGTAATTCCTACTCCCTTTATTAGACCAAAAGAAATTCCTTAGGTTTTAATATATAGCTCTCTATATATATTCTTGAGTAATTATAAGTGAGAAGATTAATACACATGTAGACTATTTAGCATAGAATTCACGAGTTAAATCCTCCTTACCAAAGATAAACATTTGTTACACTAACTTGTAATCTTTAAAGTGATCCTTTCTAAAAGTGGTTTGACTTCACTATAGGAAGGCATTTTAGAAGTTATTTGAATGCCAAGATAATTGAGGGAGGTTTGGTGGCTTTTAAGCCTAAGATACAAGCTAACTAGTTATAGATTACATCTTCTTTAACGGAAACTATTAGTTAGCTCTATTCCTTTTTGATGGTCAAATATGAAAGTGCTTTAAAAGTATGTAGCGATATCACTAAAAGATTAACTGAATTGTGGCCAACTTTATAGAAAAAGATCATGTCTCCTACAAAGGATAAGCTTTTGATCCTCATGCTCCCACATGTGGAATGGAATTTAAATCTTTTGTCGTGGCAAATCATGCTTTTAATAAGCCTAACTAATTACTCCATTCCTAAGGTAAAAAGGTAAAGGGATAAGGGATCCCTTTGCTTTAATCCCTTAACTCCTTTAACCATCTTTATTAGCTCACCACGGACCAATACTTTAATTGAAACAGTAGTTATACATTACGATATCTAATAAGTCAACATTGCAAGAAATCCAAAGCATGTAATGTATTTAGAATAAAATTCAAATATAATGAATCAAATGGTTAATTGTCATCAAATTAATGGTCAAATTGTAACACCCCTTCTATAAAACCTACAACCATCTATACATAAGGCAACTAATTTCCTGTACATTCATTATTGGCATACATTTCAGTTCAACACTATACATATACACATTACCAAACTCCCCAAGGCTTAACATTATCATTTAGCAGTAGTAAAAAATCTTTACATTTACGTGGTAATCCAAAAGAAAATATGCAATTTCCTTTAACCATTACATGTACAATCATCTTTAACTAGAAAAACCTTCCAAAGGTATTATTTCTTCTATCTGTTGGCCTTGGTCCCTACAAATGTTCCCTATACCTCACTCCTATGACTTGGACTACACGGATTAACACCTGCGCTAAACTTGAAAGCTTAGTAGGGAAACACTTAGTTTGGATGACCACTCACAACAGTCATCTGCCAAGCACATACATTCATGAATATCGCATAAATATAAATAGTGATGGCATACTTAATCAAATAAATAATGCAAACATGCTTCAATATGTTGTTCATATACCATAAATTCACCTTTAAAAGTCAAACATTGATATTCAACACTCAACGATACAAGTTATCAATACAAATGCAAATGCTCATTCATATACCGATTATTTATGCTGTCATAATGTATTTCTTATTTAAATCTATTTACTTTACTTTTTATGTTAGGCCTGCACATTCCCGTGGGTGTGGATAACGGGAGCTGTCGATATCTGAAGATATCAAAACTGTGGATACCTGAAGGCATCAAACTGTGGATACGCGAAGGAATCAAACTGTAGATACCTGAAGGTATCGAATTGTGGACACCGGTGGTCTCAAATTATAGCAGTTGCACTGTATCCCTATAGGCATGCCTGTCTATCCACAACTAAGACAATAGAGCAGGCACTATAACATTTCCTTTAACTATTTGCAAATTTCACAATTCGTATATTAACAAATCATGTGAGAAACACTTAAAGTCATAAAATCTATATTTATGTTCATACATGCAATTCATGGTTTACCACCATTAGATGGGTATCAAAATCACACTTATATCATCATACTATACACATATGAGTAATGAATATGCATACAAACCATTTATGTACATGTAATTTTTTTTTGGAATGCATTATGCTCAATCTTATATTTCAATGTTTAGTTTCCCAATTCACATGTGTTAAGTCCTATTTCATTTATCTCTAGGTGTTCAAAAAGTTTCATGCATTTTAAAAAAGGTTCAAATAAGATTTAGTAAAAAATAGAAATGAGAACAAACTCAAATCAGTGTAATTTGAGCTCAACCCCAAAGTGGTCTAAAAATAGGCAAACTATCAGTCCAGGAACAAATCACATGACTGAGTCTAATTGTTCCTTAATATTCGTATAGAAAAAGTCAGAACTGGGTTTCATGGTCTTCTAGACATTTCTCCATCTGGGTCTTTAGTTTCCAAAACAACAAAGATTAGGCCATTCGGACTTTTAGTACATGAGCTATAGACTAAATATCACACACTACTCCAAAACAGGGGCAGCATCTAGTCGACATTTTAGATCTCAATTTCCAAGGTTATAAAGCTAGAATTAAGTCCAATTCCCTCCTATAGATGTTTATATCTATGTCTTAGGTTTCATATGCAACTAAAATCACATAATTTGGAGGTCTTTAGGCTGAGTTATGGCTAAAACAATGTGACTGACTCAAACAAACCCTAGACAGAATTTCATTACACGATACTCTCTTGTCATATACAACCAAGTTCATGCAAGATAAAACCAAATAACACCAAAGCATCATCCCAGCAACCATTTCATATCAAAATGAATCTTTATATCCATTAAAACATAAACAAATATAAAAATCAACTAAGTGAAATCCCAAACCTCAAAATTGACTAGGTAGGTCTTCTATTGCCTTTCCTTCTCTTCCTCTTTGGCTTTGCTTGACTCACCAACTAGAAACACCAAAATA
>JAOQMM010000002.1:21926154-21936436 GCA_027563515.1 Erythroxylum platyclados
GGTAGGTCTTCTATTGCCTTTCCTTCTCTTCCTCTTTGGCTTTGCTTGACTCACCAACTAGAAACACCAAAATATACATATCAATCTCACTTGCAACCTTATAATTTCATTTCTTCATAAGCAAAGTAAGAAGAGATAAGGGCGAAGAGAAAATCCCTAACTTTTACTTTGATTTTCACCTAAGATTTGTTTGATTTCTTAAATGAAAATTATGGGATGAAGAAGGAGAAATGGAGAGGAGAGAAATCTAAACTTAGAACCCCCAAAATATCTTGCATCTCCCGTCTTCATATTCTCATTCTAGAACTTTCAAGACTCACCCATATTCTTAATTCCTATTGGACACACATGCTTTATTATTATTGGTCACACATGCCTTAATCCAATTGATCCATGCGTTAACTTTAGAAAAATTGCATATTGGTCCTTCTTCTTCCTTTACTTCCCACATTGTCCTATGATATTATCAATTAATTTCATTCCATTATGTCTTAATTTTCTAATGGAATAAATTTCATGTAATTTGATTAATTATTCCGGGAGTTATACCCAAAACACTATAGGCTGTTCGAAAACAGAGACACCAGCCAGAATTCAAAAATCTTAGAGGAACAATAAAATTTTGGTTACTTCATGATAGTTTTAGATCTATGTCTCTAGTTTAATCTCCAATTGGAAATATCCAATTTTGGGGTCTACAGACCAAGACATGGCAAAATTACAGAGGTATGTTTATGCTGAAACGAACAAATTACCTACTTACCGAATTTTTTTCCATTAAATACCATTATGTCTCTTGCTATACTTAGATGCACTTAATTTTTTTGTTATGTTCACTTCTTATTGCACCCTAGACATGTTATAATACTTCTAGGGTATATGTTGGGGCCTTACACAAAATCTTACTATAGTTCTTTCTATTATAGTTTTTGAAGAGCTTTGGAATCGATAACATATTATCCCCTTATTCATCAGCCTTTAATGCAATCTCCTTGAGAAGAATTAGCTTGATATATAACCATTGGTTCTAATCGTTTAACTAACAATTCATCAATTATCTTATATATTGTATTGCAACAAGATATAGGTCGATAGTCTTTTAAGGAGTTAAAAGAATGTACCTTACGAATGAGGAAAATGAATGTCTTGTTGATCTCCTTTTTACATGCTTATATTCCTGAAGAATTTAAGCTTTGAATCAATTAGCAAGGTTTTAGTATAAGGTTAGGTTTTATAAAAGAAAAAGGTATTAAGGCCATTAGGTCCTAGTGCCTTATTTAGGTGTAAGGCAAATAGAGCCTCTTCCAAATCCTTTACATCAATAGATTTTATTAGACAGTCAACTACTTATGAAGTTATCTACTCCTTGATTATAGATTTTAGTAAGTTAACAGAGGAAGTAGCTTCAGTGTTGGTTCCAACTATTCTGCCAAAGAAGTTGAGAGCTTCCTAATATAATTCCTCCTTGTCAGTCAATAGGTTACCATTCTTAGCCCTCAAGGAGTATATCTTATTGATATTTTTGTTTCTAGTAGTGATCTATAGAAGAATTGTGAATTTTTGTCTCCATCCATGAACCATAATATCCTTGATCTTTACTTAAACAAGGAAAGATTGATTTCATCCATTTGATTGTAATAAAGTAGTGTTGTTTCTCCTTTTCTTATAGAACCATATCACGTGGAGAGTTATAGAGGGAGCCTTGGATGTTATTTAGCTTATCTTTAGCCTCTTTGACAACCTTCTAAGTATTAAAGCATCTCTTATTGTAAAGGATTTTTAGTTTATTCTTAACCCCTTACATTTTTCTCTTAGAGATGAAGATTTTGGTTCCACTTACTAAAATGTTAAGACATTTGGAAACAACTTCATCAAACCCTTTCACTTCAATCAAGTAGTTTTTGAAGTATAATGGAAAGCTTCTCTTCTGTTGACTGAATATATTTTGCACTAGAATAGTGGTATGGTCCGATAAGAAATGATTATTGAATGTTATTGTGATCTCTGGAAAAGCATCCAACCAATATTCAATAACCATAGCTATATCTAGTTTTTTTCTTATGAACCAATTGCCTTTTTGTTTGTTGTTTTAAGTGTAGAAGTAGCCCTCAATTCTCAAATCAATGACCCACAAGCAACTAGTCCGTTCTATAAGTTCATCGATGTGATTCCTCGATCTTATATTCCTTTTAGCTTCTAATGAGTAGAGTAAATAATTAAAGTTCTCTAAATACATCCACAATTCGTTCATGTTTCCCGCAATCTCCTTGAGCTTATTCCACTAGTAAACTCTCTAATAATTGTAATTGAAAGCATAAGCAAAAGTAATATAGAACCTTACATCATAATTTTTCATTTTAATATGGAAATGTATCGGTTGTTTCCCTACAAAGTAAGGTGTAGCCTCCACTTTGCTAGAGTTAAAAGCCATTAGTATCCTTCCACTATAATGACAATGGTTGTTTGTAATAGTAGGCCAATGCCTCCTTAAAAAGCTCAATTTCTTACATTTGTTCTCTTTGATTTTGGTTTCCAAAAGACCTATTGGAAATGGTTTTATATCATAAATACAGTCAAATAGCATTTATTATTTATTGGGGCTATTGAGTTCTTGGTGAAGATTAGAAAACATAATATTTCTTAGTACATATTGACAACATAATTTAACCATAGTTATTGTGTCAGCCTTTTTACTAAATAATTAATTTATATTTCAAAGATCAATTTTCAAGTGTTTTGTTTATTATTTTGGTATAAAAATTGTACACGTACTTGGAATTAAAGAATAAGGAAAATACTACCTAATTATATTCATATATACATATAAATTAATTTAAGATCCTAAAATTAACTTTTAATGTAGAACCATATATAAGTTTCTCATATTATTTTTTCTCTATTTAAGTGTACTATTGCTTGTATTTATTTTTTAAACGTATTCAATTTATTGACCTTTTAGATTCACATATTTTTAATAATTATTTGTAAAATAAAGTATATAATTTACATAAATGTTGAATATAATTTCATTCGAGATTTGAGAAGGATTTTCATTAATTTATTGTCATCTGTCATAAAAGATTTTGTATAGTAGTTAACAATGACATGATCTTTTGATCATATGGAGTAAAATTTATATCAAAATAACGTCTAAAGCTTGTATAGAAATACTATAATGGATAATATAAAGATAACAGAGGATGTCGTTTAGAAAACATTAAGATTCCAACGTCAATGGGAATCGAATGAAGGGCAACACTTAAGCTTAACATCTCGTGTTTATTTCTATCTACCGCTGCTTAAGGGCTACCAAAAGAAGAAGGCGCGTGTAGAACGTGCTCAAAGCGAGAGTGGTCTGCGTACTTTTCCACTTTGTCTGCACTTTTAACCTTTCCGGTTAGTCCGAACCACCGCATTAAGATTGTTCGATTATTTTACTGCCCGTTTAATCCGTTCACCCACTTAGCTAATGCTTTGATGCATTCTGTTAAAAGCTGAACATTTTAGACGGTAAACAATTTTCCTATAGTTTTATATTATCAAACAAGAGTAGTACCCATATCACCTTTCTCTATCTGACGGTTTCTAATGGAATGATTACAGCTTAGGGTAAAAGAAGAAAAGTATACAATGGTTAATGCTTGAGATATGATATTGTTTGGGATAATCATGATCAAGTTAATCCTTCTTAATCACTCATACTTATGGTGCTTTGACAAAATTCGAGGCTTGAATTTTGGGTGATTTGTCGAATTTGGGATGGATTTACTACTATTCGTTTTCAGGTCAATACCCAACATCAACATTAATTATCATGTTATGCACGGGATTGTGGTGATTAATAATTGCTCCTCAATTAACATGAAGAAGTTCCCGTAGAAGTTGTGCATAGATTCTTATAACCATTGTCTACTTGTTCGGAATATCCAAGTGGAACCATTTAGAAGAGGACATATTGTTGGTCTTATTGCTTTCCCCTTGAAGGCAAATAATGTGGAATTTGGGAAGATAGATACTTTTTTATAATTAGAATTAAACATATTTCTATAATTCGGTAAAATGTGAAGCAATGAACAAATCTTTAAGGATTATGATTTTGATAAATTCACAGAAAAATATTTTTCTTTATTCCATTGAAGGTAATAAATTTGCAAGCAAAAATTGAAGTTTTGGTTTACATTTTGATCTAGAATGATCATGGACATTTAAATAGTTAATACAACAATAATGACAACCCAGTGAAAGTTCTGTTAATACATGAGATCTGAAGAAGTCCAATAGTATGCAGTCTTATGCCTAATTAGTAAAGAAACTGTTTTTAAATGACTCACATAGAAAAAATATGCATATACATATTAAAAATACAAAATAAAAATAAAATAGACATAAAAGATAATAATAATATAATAAAATAAATAAATAAAATATAAAATATGTAATAAACTAAATAGTACGATAAAAATAGAAAAGATAAAGAGTCAAAAAAGATAAAATAAGTAAATAAATACACACACAAAAGAGAGAAGGCAAGTAAATAAATAAATAAATAAAGTCATTATAAAAAAATTATTTAGGCTAAGTATGGAATTGTTTAAGCTAAATCACTAAGAGGTAAGTACTACAAATTTAAATGTTTAGGCTAAATATAAGAGGAAAGCTTAAAAGACCTATGAGAACTACAAGAATCTCTCTAGGTGAGATCCTTTATCTGTATCCCAATACACCAAAGTTTTCTACTGAAAGCCATGTCCTTGGTAAGTTCCAGCAGATCCAAATCATTATTGATCACCTGCCCCCAATTCTCCTTGGGTCTTCCTTTGCTCCTCTTATAGGTTCTAAGTACAATCTTCATATATTTTCTTACTAAAGCGTCTGGGTGTCTTTTCTTAACATGTCCAAGGATTTGAAATAGTTAACGAAAAACTAATTATTTTCCTAATCAAAACTACATTAATGTCAGCTTCTTAAAAAGGGTAGTACTCTTGCTTCTATTTTTTAATTTAAAGAGGAAAAGGATTGTAAGATGCATTTCTTCTTACAATCTTTATTTAAGCATAGACAATAAATGTATTTGGATGCAACACTTGTCTAGAATCTTTACTAATAAATCATGCAAGAAATTCTAAGGCCTTATACTCCTAAAGTCAAATGGTGTCAACTTGTTTGGAATAAATACCAAGACCCCAAAGCTTTCTTTATCCTATGGCTTGCAACACTAAGCAAGCTTAGCAATTTAGCTAGACTAAGCAGTCTTTCCAACCTAGAACTAAGATGATTCCTCTTCTTACAAGCTCCAGAGTCTATAAATCACTATTTTTCAGTTGCTCATATTCAAAGGAGCTATGGTTAAGAATTCAATAACTAAGTGGTCACTTCTATAATGAAACTGAATAGGAAAAAGTCATTCCCTAGGCTTTAGATCCCCAAATCTTAACTAAGGATGATTATTCCCTTTTCAAGGTTGCATTCATTTATAAAATTTATTCAATTTGGAAGGAAAGGAATGCAAGGCTCTTTAGAAAGTCACAAATGGAGGTACAATGTCTAATTCATAGGAACTTAGCTTAGATAAAAGAATTGATCATGGTCAAAGGTAGGAACCTCAAACTGTCTTCTAATCTCATCTACAATTTCAACCCCTAAATGCTTCTTATTGAGCAAGGCCTAAATTAAACATAACTGATTGTTGAGGAATCTCTTTGGAAAAGTTTACATATAGTAGAGTTTTATTGCCTTTTAAATTAAGAATCATATATGGATTCTTTTAGTCTTGAGAATTAAACATTAATGTATTACTTTCCTTTTTGGAAGATATTCTTTAATTTTTAAAAGGATATTCTTATTTTATCAAAATGATAATGATATTTTATTTCATAAAAGAGTTACACGATAAACCTTCTTGTTCTTTTTTTTTAATTTTCTAATGACTGAATTTAAGTCATTGTCTTTTTTTTTCTTACTTTTCTAACCTATAATATTTGATGTTAATTTTTTTCCATGGATTTTTTTAATTTTACTTTATCATTTTCCATAAATGATTGAAGATCTAGTGTCATATTTTTAACCTAGTTTTTATAATTAGGATATGTTTAATTGTAAAAATTATATTAAGTAATTTAGTAATATGTTATATGGTATACATTACCTTTTTAAGCACGCAATTAATATTTGAAATCATTTTAAAGAGTGGTAATTAAACTAAAATTAATAATATCTCAATTGAATCATTTTTCTATTAGTATTTTTTAATTTAATCTTCTTACCATTAACAATTTCTCAATTAATCATTTCAGAACATGAGTACTAGTATGAGTAATATTGAATTCTACGATACTATATACATTATTATTATTATATTACTTGAAATGGTAATATAGCAATTGTGATGAATGAAACGTCAATATTATAATGATATGATATTTTCATGTGATATTGTAAAACCCAAAATACCATATGTGTCTCTATATACTAATATGATATATCAATTTATCCTACATATCATTGCATTATCAACATTATGTTGGTGTGATATCCCAGTTTTGTATTGCTACTAAAAAGTACTTGATTAAAAAATATTCAAAGATAAGAGAACTAAAATTTAAAAAAAAAGTTTGATTATAAAGATTAAATTAAGAAATACACCAAACATAACATTGTCCTACTTATTTTATTAGAAATCACGTTGTACCAAAATCATGATCCATTATGGTGTACAACATAATGATTTTTTTGAAAAATTAAATTACATTACTAAAATCAAGGACAGTGAGTACAAAACTGAGTCAAGATATTACAATAGATTGAATAACAAGGAAATACAATTGTGTTATAGTTCTAACTACATTAATATAGAGTTTATTGGCTTTTATTTCAATTTTGTCTAGAAGATCTCCTATAATGGAGTGAAGAGAGCCTTATGAGTTTGGTTCTAGATTTGTTATCTTTTCTCAACCTGATAATTAAGTGTGCAGCTTTAGACCCAGTATGGACGTCTCCATTTCCACAACGGAGCAAAGAGAGCCTTATGAGTTTGGTTCTAGGCTTATTGTCTTTCCTTAACCTGCTAATTAAGTGTACAACTTTAAACCCACTATGGAAGTCTCCATTTTATTAGTATATATTGACTACAATTCAAGTAAAACTTATGAGCCATTAATCGATCCCCGATGTTGTTTACTATGGAGTTTATGAGTCTCTTTTTAGCAATTAAAACCTTTAAGAAGATTATATGGTTTCTTTCCATCCAAATGCCGCATATTATATTAGTTAAAGCAAGTTTAAAAGTAACCAAGTCTACTTCTTTCATTTTATAATATTTATAGCTCCATTTTATAAGATTTTGACAACTCAAGTTGGAGATATTGGTATGACATAGCCCCTTAATTGCATTCCAAATACCTAAAGTAAAATGAAAGTTAAAGAATAGATGTTCCACTGTTTCAATAGCTTAATTGTAAAGCACATAAGTATCAGTGAGTGTAAGGAATTTCCTCAGTTGATTTATAGTGCTTATCTTCCTTTTAATAGCAAGCCATAACATAATTGAGGATTTAGAACAATCCTGCTAGTACCAAACCAAGTTTTACAATATAAACCTGAATGGTAGCTCTTTCATTTAATTTAAACTTCCTTATTGGGTGAAAGTTTAATTAAAAGCTTGTTGGTATGTACTGTGTTGGATATTAGTCAGTAAGGTTTCATAATCTGAAGTATTTTCTAGAACTACATTCCTTATCGTGTTAAGTTCCTGAAACTCACTCAAAAGTCCTAATATGTACTAATTTTCATGATAGAATTGAAGTGGAGGATACATTGCTAATTCTGAGTGATAACTTTATTATATACCTTTATTCTGACATTAGTGTGTGAGACATTGTCCGCGATCTATCATACTATAGTTCTAACTATCGTAAGCTTCTACTTTGAAATACTGAGCATGAATCTACTTCACCTATAAGGAGTTCTTATCATTTATAATTCTCCATATTCTTTTGAGCATTTGAATTTAGTTAGTGACTATTATTGGCATTATATTAACACCCTCCTTTTTTTATCTTTATATAACTCAATCTATTTAACTTCAGTAATTCCTACTCCCTTTACTAGACCAGAGGAAATTTCTTAGGATTTAATCTATAGCTTTATATATATTCTTGAGTAATTATAAGTGAAAAGACCAATACACATGTCAGTTATTTAGCATAGAATTCACTAGTTAAATCCTCCCTGCCAAAGATAAACATTTGTTGCACTAATTTGTAATCTTTGAAGTGATCCTTTCTAAAAGTGGTTTGAATTCATTATAGGAAGGCATTTTAGAAGTTATTTGAATGCTAAGATAATTGAGAGAGGTTTAGTGGCTTTTAAGCTTGAGATGCAAGCTAACTAGATACATATTACATCTGCTTTAACGGAAACTATTAATTAGCTCTATTCCTTATTAATGGTCAAACATGAAAGTGTTTTAAAAGTATTTAGGGATATCACTAAAAGACTAACTGAATTAGGGTCAGTTTTATAGAAAAAGATCATATCTTCTACAAACGATAAGCTTGTGATCCTCATTCCCTTACATGTGGAATGGAAATTAAAGCTTTTTTCTTGGCTAATCATGCTTTTCATGAGCCTAACTAATTACTCCATTCCTAGGGTAAAAAGGTAAAGGGATAAACAATCCCTTTGCCTTAGGCCCCCTAGCTTCTTTAACCATCTTCATTGGCTCATTATTGACCAATATTCTAATTGAAACAGTATTTATGCATTATATTATGTATTAAGTCAACATTGCAAGAAATCCAAAAGCATGTAATGTATTTAGAATGAAATTCAAATCTAATGAATCAAATGGTTAATTGTAATCAACTTAATAGCCAAATTCTTATTGGAGTTCTTTCTATTATAGTTTTTGAAGAGTTTTGGAACTAACAACACATTATCACCTATTCATCTACCTTTAATGCAATCTCCTTAATAAGAATCGGCTAGATATATAAGCATTGGTTCCAACCTTCCAACTAACAATTAAACAATTTTCTTATATATTTTATTTTAACAAGATATAGGTCTATAGTCCTTTAGGGAGTTAAAAGAATGTACCCTAGGAATTATGAATATGAATATCTTGTTGATCTCCTTTTAACATGCTTATATTCCTAAAGAATTTAAGCATTGAATCAGTTACCAAGGTTTTAGTAGTATGAGGTTAGGTTTTGTGAAAGAAAAAGGTACCGAGGCCATTAGGTTCTAGTGCCTTATTTAGGTGTAAGAAAAATAGAGTCTCTTCCATATCCTTTGCATCAATAGGTTTTATTAGAGAGCAACTACTTATGAATTTATGTAATCTTTGATTATGGATTTCAATATGTTAATAGAGGAAGGAGCTTCAGCATTGGTTCTAACTATTCTACTAAAGAAGTTGAGAGCTTCCCTATATAATTTCGCCTTATCAGTTAATAAGTTGCCATTCTTGGCCCTCAAGGAGGATATCTTGTTGATATTTTTATTTCAAGTAATGATCTATAGAAGAATTGTGAATTTTTATCTCCATCCTTGAACCATATCCTTGATCTTTGCTTTAATAAGGAAAGATTGATTTCATCCATTTGATTGTAATATAGTAGTGCTTGTTGCTTCTCTTCTTATAGAACCACATCACCAGGAGAGTGTAACACCCTCTATACAGAACCTATAACCTTCCACTCATAAGGCAACAAATTTCCTATACATTCATTCATGGCATACATTTCGATCCAATGCTATACATATACACGTTACAAAACTCCCCAATGCCTAACATTATCATTTAATAGTAGTAAAGCATCTTTACATTTACATGGTAATCCAAAAGAAAACATACACTCCTTTAAACATTACATGAACAGTCATCTTTGACTAAAAACACCTTCCAAAAATACTTTTTTTATATGTTGGTCTTGGTCCCTGTTGGTGTTCCCTGGACCTACACGGATTAACACCCGTGCTAAGCTTGAAAGCTTAATAGGGAAAATACTTAGATTGGATAACCACTCATAGCAGCCATCCACCAAGCACACAAATTCAGAAATATCACATAACAGAAATTGAATATAACACTCAACAAGTATACCAACTATGAGATTGCATCAGAGCATAAAAATATCAGAACATATACAGAATTTACCTACTGATCTTTTCAGAAGTGGGTAATGGGTACAGAACAGAAGATACCTATGATTGGTATCTACAGAAGAGGCAATAGCCTCTGAAACAGAAGAGACTTATATCTCTAAAATAGAAGGCATCG
>JAOQMM010000002.1:21936536-21964980 GCA_027563515.1 Erythroxylum platyclados
ATGGGATGAAAAAGGTGAAATGGAGAGGAGAAAAATATGAAGTTAAGCCATCAAAGTTTCGTCCATCTCCCCTCTCCATATGCCTTTTCATGAACTTTCAAGTGTTAGACACATGTTTCAATCCCATTGGACCATATGTCACAATCCTATTGGACCACGTGTTAAAATCCCATTGGACCATATGTCACAATTCTATTGAACCATGTGTTGCAATGCTATTAGACCATGTGTTACAATTCTATTGGACCATGTGTTACAATTCGGTTGGATACACATGCTTTAATCTTATTGGTCCATGAGTTGACTTTAGGAAAATTGCATATTGGTCCTTTTTCTTCCCTTAATTCCAACATTGACCTATAATATTATCAATTTATTTCATTCTCCTATGACTTAAGTTTCTAATGACATAAATTTCAAGCAATTTGGTTATTTATTTCGAGAGTTATACCCCAAAAACTACAAGCTGTTCGAAAACAAGGACAACAGCCATAACTCAACTTTAAAACAGAATTAAAAACTCTTAGAGAGAAAATGAGATTTCAGTTCCTTTATAAAAGTTTTAGACTATGTCTCTAGTATAATATCCAATTTGAATCATCTAATTTGGAGGTCTACAGATCAAGATATGGCTAAATTATCAAAGTATATTCAGTGGAACTTATCCATTCAACTGGGTACACATCCCAAATCAAGTAACTTCAATCTTATCATGCAAGAGCAACACAAAAATATATTTGATTTAACCAAAAACATTCCATAATCAAATGGAATTCTTCTTCTACTAATTCTCCTCACATCATGTTCATAAATCCAAGCAAACATGTCAAAAATTTCTATACATATTTCACATTTTAGTATGTATGTCTATGCTGAAAAGAACAAATTACCCATTTACTCATGTCTTTTACATTAAGTATCATTATGTCTCTTACTATACTTAGATGCACTTAATTCATTCCTTATGTTCACTTCTTATTACACCCGAGGCATGCTATAATACTTCCAGGGTATATGTTAGGGTGTTACAGAGAGTTATTGAGGGATCTTTGGATGTTATTTAGCTTGTCTTTAGCCTCTTTGGCAACCTTCTAAGTATTAGGGCATCTCTTGCTATTAAGCATTTTTAGTTTATTCTTAACCCCTTACATCGTTCTCTTACAAATGAAGATTTTGTTTCCACTTACTAAAGTGTTAAGACATTTAGAAACAACTTCATCAAACCCTTCCACTTTAATCAAGTAGTTTTTAAAGTAAAATGGAAATCTTATCTTCTGTTGACTAAATATATTTTCACTAGAATAGGTGTATGGTCCGATAAGAGATGATTATTGAATATTGTTATGCTTTCTGGAGAAGCATCCAACCAATATTCAATAGCCATAGCTCTATCTAGTTTTTTTTTCTTATGAACCAATGGCCTTTATGTTTGTTATTCTAAGCATAGAAGTGTCCCTCAATTCTTATATCAATGACTCGCAAGTAACTAGTGCATTCTATAAGTTCATTGATGTGATTCCTCAAGCTCATATTCCTTTTAGCTTTCATTGAGTAGAGAAAATAATTAAATTCCCCTAAAATCATCCATAGTTCATTCATGTTGCCCACAATCTCCTTGAGCTTATTCAACTGGTAAACTCTCTGAAAATTGTAATTAAAAGCATAAACAAAAGTAATATAGAACCTTAGATCACAGTTTTTCGTTTTAATATGGATATGTATTAGTTGTTTCCCTACAAAGTAATGTGTAGCCTCTACTTTGCTAGAGTCAAAAACCATTAGTATCCTTCCATCATAATGACAATGGTTGTTTGTAATCGTAGGCCAATGCCTCCTTAAAAAGCTCAATTTCTTATATTTGTTCTCTTTGATTTTGATTTCTAAAAGACCTATTAGGAATGGTTTTATGTCATGAATATAGTCAAACATCATTTATTATTTATTGGGGCTATTGAGTTGTTGATGCATATTAGACAACATAATATTTCTTATTACATATCGAAAACACAACATTGCCATATTTATTATGTCAACTTTTTAATTTATATTTCAAAGATTAAATTTTTACTGTTTTGTTTATTATTTTGTATAAAAATTGTGTACTTGGAATTAAAGAATAAAGAAAATACCACCTAATTATATTTATATATACATATAAATTAATTTGAGATCCTAAAATTCACTTTTCATGTAGGATCATAAATAAAATTTTCATTTTTATTTTGTCTATGTAAGTATACTATTGCTTGTATTTATTTTTTAAAACATATTAAGTTTGTTGACCTTTTAGATTCACATATTTTTAATAATTATTTGTAGAATAAAGTATAAAGTTTACAAAAATGTCGAATATAATTTCATTCAAAATTTGAGATCGATTTTCATTAATTTATTGTCACCTATCATAAAAGATTTTGTATAGTAGTTAGCAATGAGACGATCTTTTGACCATATGGAATAAAATTTATATGAAAATAACGTCTAAAACTTGTATAGAAATACTATAATGGAGAATATAAAGATAATAGAGGATGTCATTTAGCAAACATTATGATTACAACGTCAATTAGAATCGGATGAAGGGCAACACTTATGTTTAACTTCTCAAGTGTTTATTTCGATCTACCGTTGCTTAAGGACTACTAAAACAACGAGACGCGTGTGGGACGTGCTCAGAGCGAGAGTGATATGCGTACTTTTCCATTTTATCCGCACTTTTAGCGTTTCGACCGCACTAAGATTGTTCCATTATTGCACTGCCTAATTAATCCGCTCGCGCACTTAGCTAATGCTTTGATACATTCTGTTAAAAGCTGAACATTTTAGAGAGAGCGACAGGAAATGTTTAAAATTTTTAATGGAATGATACTGATATCTGACGTAGAGCTTAGGTTAAAAAGAGAAATGTGTATAATGGTTAATGCTTGAGATCATATGATATTGTTGGGGATAATTATGATAGTTATGGTGCTTTGACAAAATTCCAGACTTTAATTTTGGTTGATTTGTCGCACCTGGGAATGGGTTTGCTTTGATTCGTTTTCTAGTCAACATTAGTTACCATGTTGTGGTGATTAATAATTATCACGTAACCATTGTTTCAAGGTGTCTGTCTAGTTGTTCAATTATCCCAAACAATATCATATCTCAAGCATTAACCATCGTATTCATTTCTCTTTTGACCCTAAGCTGTACGACAGATGCCAGCATCATTCCATCAGAAACCTTAAACATTTCCTTTTACGACCTTTCCACAATTTGCAACTTCACACAACAAATCATCCAAAGGAAAGTGAGTGGAGCCATGTAAAAGAGGGCATATCGTTGGTCCTATTGCTTTCTTCTTGAAGTCAAATAATCTGGAATTTGGGAAGATAGTTTTTTTTTAGAATTAGAATTAAACATGAAAAACTTGAAGGGTTGTAATAGTTTCGCAAACTTTTCGATTTTACTGCGGTCGTTTATAGCACAATCAAAAATTAGAAAAATTAAACACAAATAATAAATCAAGAAACTTATTATTCAAACTAATAGAGAAATATTTTCTAAATAATTAGAATAATAATGCTCTAAATAGATAAAATAATAAATTAAATTTATATTAATTAAATTTAAATAGATATTTTTAATTAACAAATATCTTTATTGATTAAACTAAAAAATAATTTTCTTAATTATAAAAGAGTTTAATTAATTACAACAACAACAAAAACAAAAACAATATCCCAATAAAAATCCTGATATCATGTAAAGTCTGGGAAGATTCAGAAGTATGCAACCTTACCTCTAACTAATAGAGAAGTTATTTTTGATAAACCAATAGGAAGGAGAACGAAAAGGTTTTGATAATTATATTAAAAAGAATCGATAAAATAAAATAAGAAAATTCAAAATTCAAAATCAAAATCAAGGTAAAAAGTAAAAATAAATTATAATAACAAGAAATAAATATAGAAATAATAAATACAAATGCAAATATAAATAAATGATGCAAATAAAAATAAGGGTTAATTACTCAAAAAAGCCCAAACTTTCGTCAATTTTTCAATTATAGCTCGAACTTTAAAAAGTAGCAATAAAATGCCCAAACTTTCAATTTTTTTCAATTTTAGCCCAAACTTCAAAAAGTAGCAATAAAATGCTTAAACTTTCAATTTTCTTCAATTTTAGCCCGACGTTATCTGTTGTTCTCCCGATGTCCTCAGTCATTTGTTTTTTGTTTGTTCTTCTAATGCTTTAAACTACTTTAATATTACAGCGTACTGCTCCAGTAAGCTCTTCGTTTTTAGTTTGTTTTCTTTATACCCTTAGTGTGAGATGTCGGGGTTGCATAATCTGAAAATTGGAGGGTGAAGGCGTCGAGAGAACAAACTCAAAACGAAGGAAAAAACTGAAATCAAAGTATAAGGTTGTCAGAGCTGCGTAATCTGATTTAGGTTATCTTTAACCAATGAAGGCGTTTCATTAATTTTCATTTGTTGTGTTAATTTTGGCTGACGTGTATTAATAATTAAGATTTCTCAAAAACGTGGCAAGTCATATCAGCAAATTTAACGGAAACACTAATGTTGGGCTAGAATTGAAAAAAAATTAAAAGTTTTGACATTTTATTGCTACTTTTTAAAGTTCAGGCTATAATTGAAAAAAATTGAAAGTTTAAGCATTTTATTGCTACTTTTTAAAATTCGGGCTATAATTGAAAAATTGATGAAAGTTTTGGCTTTTTTTGGTAATTAACCTTAAAAATAATATAATGGGGAAGCACTATAGATAAAGGTGTTTAGGATAAATACAAGACACAAGAATCCAAAGGTTTAAAAATTATAAAATTTAAATTTGGAATCAATTTAATTGCTAATTTTAATTCAATTCATTTATTTTGGAATTGAATTTGAAGTTTAAACTATTTTAAAATCTAATTTGAAATTGGGTTAATCTAAATTGAATTACTCTTAATCCTAGAATAAGCCCAAATCATGTTTTGGAATACATTATTCTGAAAACAATCCAAGTGCTTAACTCTAAGCAATCAGAACAATATCTTCGTATGGAGATATATTCAATGCTGCTCTAGGAAAAGCTTCGGATTACGTTTATATATGCTGCAAACCAAACTTTCTAGAGAAACAATTTATGGAAAGACATTAAGGAATAAGCCAAAACCATAAGGTGATTATGGATTGTCCTGGGAGACTCAACTATATTCTCCATCCATATGAATATGAGGGATTGGGGAGCAACACAAGAAAGGTGGATAAGGATCTCAGAAATTGCTTAAGTAACTTAGGATTGGTATATCTTAAATTAAGAGGAAACTTGTTTACTAGTACCAATAAATAGAGGGTTAGCAAATTCGAATTGGATGATAAAATTTCCAAAATCAATTGTTTAGTTCAACAATTATGGATTCCCAGACCATTCTCCACTAGAAATCAGTATGGAGCATCATGTAAGGAAGCTAAGAACACCATTCAGTTGACTGGATTTAGTCTAAAATATTTCCCAAAAAAGGAATTTTAGAGATCTTACAATTGAAAGATAAAGAATAGTAAAACTTAACGGTCCAACATACCAAAATTAAAGCATGTAACGTAAGTTTAATTGCTTGAGCTTATCTAAACTGAAGCTCAAGTGAGTTTTTAGCTTATTCATATATGTAAAACAAACATGATTATATTACTATTCTATCGGCCAAATGAAAATTACACAAATTTATACACATTATTAAACTTTGATCCATTTGACAAATAATGATCTTTGAGCCCCAAACAAACTTTGTCATATGCTTTGGATGTGTGTCATTGGAAACTAAGCCCTACCCATCCTCCTAATTCAAAGATGAAAAAAGTAGTCTCAAAATTTAAATGGGCTTGAGTACATAAATAAGCCCAAAATCCAAATATCTACTCGTAAAAAAATTTAAAATAATATGTACAAATACAAAGGACTCAACAAATATTTTAGAAAAAGGGGAAAAGAGCAAAAAAAAAGTAATAAATTTAATTTCTACTTAGGAAAATTAAACTCATTCTACATCCAACCCCACAAGCAATTGATTCATCTTTATCTAATATTTAAACAAATAAAAACTCAAGAAACATAAGTTTAACCTTAATATAAAAACCAAAAACATGAAAAAATAAAGTAAGAAGAAATATACCACCCTAATAAGATTACTAACCTTAAAATAGTTAAACCAAGGGTAATAAAGGGAAGTCATCTTATTTCTCTAGAGGATTAAATAAAAAATTTCTAAAAGATGTAATCCTAAAAATTAATTTATTACTAGAATTGGAGAAAAAATTTATCGTTATAATCCATTGAGACAAATTGACAAACATGTATATTAATATCATAAACAAACTAAATAAAAAAATATTTTAACAAAATAGAAGCACATAATACGTGCTATTGCAGCTGAATGTTTTACTCCTAAAATATGTTAATGAATGGGACTTACATTTTCAAAAGCTTTCAAGGTTGCCTAAAACCATAATCAAGCAACCTCAATAAGGAAAAGAAACAAACATTTGAAAATATTTTGAAAGGGAAAGAAAATGTTGAAAAGTAAAAGGAACCTTACTATAAATGACCTTTGTGTTTGTCTTTCAATCTTCCTCTGAAAATAAGAAAACATAAAGTTAGATAAATGGAGGTAAAATAAAAATAATAGAAACTAAGGAAAGGATGTATTGTAATATTATTTTGAACATCAAAAAAGGAGTTTCGAGAGATGAGATTTTCAATTTTTGCCTTTTTTTTTGCAAAAAACAACTCTTTGGAAATCTTAAGCCCTTGTAAGAAAACATCATCATCTTATCACTAATAAGTTTAACTAACTTAGCTTATATATGGCACATCCTTACTCATCTATAAGTCTGAGTGATATTGGTTATTCATTTATGAATTATTGATTAGAATTTAGATATTTAATCAACAACTTTTAATAAAGCATTTAGAAATAAACGATCAAATTTATCTTAGTAACATGGTAAACAACTAGAATTTTTATGGTGTATTTGACTTTAAATGGATGATTAACATGGTGCTACAAATTTAATAAATCAACAATTAATATTTGTTCATACATGAAAACTTATAATTGATGAATGAGAGCTCTCCATATAGGGAGCTAAGAGATAGTAAAATGTCTTTAAAAGAAATATATAGAGGAATAATCTAGAATGATGATGAGGTGCATCTAATGGCTCATATTTATTGATCCATGCAAAAAGAAATGGACCAATAGATGTATTCTACATGGAGGGATTCACTAAGAAGAGTGAGAATTTTCCACCATATATTCAAGTGAACAATGCATTTTGCTTCTAAAACACGCCATTCTCCTTTTCATCATTTGATCCACTTTCTAATGTGCAATAGCACTAAGTCACTTGTAGATAGAAAAATAAAATTAGAGTGATTCTAGAGTATTAATCATACAAAGAATTAGTTATTAATTCTACTAATCTTGGTTAAATAAACAAAATAAAACCAAAGATTTTATTAAAGATAATTAAATTGATAAATTAACAAAAACAAAACAAATAACAAATGAGAGAAATCAGTTAAACAAACAATTGGGATTTGGGCTATCTTATAAAAAAATTCAATTATCATATGAGCTAGGTTGAAATAACAATTAACATAATATATCTATACCCTTCATCGAGACACACATGCATATCTAATTAGGTAACTACCACCTTTTGATGTGCAATTTAACCTAATCAAACTCATTAAGCATAATTAATCTATATAGTTATCATTAAAGTCTAGGATACCATTATTATCTAACATTAAAGTATTTATTCTCCTAATGTATATATCATACTTACCTGTTAATCCTTAATACAATCCCTAAGATTTAATCTATGGTGACTAATCATAAATCTAGCATAAGATTGAAGAGAATAAATTCAACCAATTAAATAATCAAAACATGTATAAATAATTGAACAAATCCTTATATCTTGAATCTTAACCAAAGTTATTAGCCACTAAAAACAATGAAAACTAAACATAAACACATTAATCTTAACATAGAAAGAAGTGTAGATGAAAGAAAGATAGAATATGTCATGAAACTCTTGAATCCTTACTCCCAAATCTTCCTCTAATGTAAAGAAAGAAGAAAACTATGAACAAACACTAACTAAAAAGTATAAAAATGACTAAAACTCCCTTAAAAGTCTTTTAATACAAGTATTCATATATAGGGTTATAATAGTAGAGTTCTAGATTGCTTAAACATGAGCAATCACACACTTTATCTTTTCCCATCTAAATACTAGTGCTTGACTCCTTTCATAACCAGTGCTAGTGTTGTTATGCTTCTCTCTTTGGTAACTTTAAAGATGAGTTTGAAACTGATCCTAGATTAACTCTGGTATTGGTCTTTTACTTTACCTTAGCTCATGGACCTTGGAAAGTGAAAGTTGTGTCTATTATGCTTTGATTATTCCTTAAACTTCTCCACTTTTAGACATCTTCAAGCTAGAATTTGCTCCCCATATCTTTTAAAAAGTTAATATCGATTAAGTTAGATTTCTAATGACATCTAAAATTAGTTTAGTTAGATAAATATTGAGAAAGTTACAATAAATCTTATGTTTATTCCTCAAACTCTTTAGCTATAAGACAACGAACTAAACATAGAAAAACATAATAAAATCCATATAAAACATGTCATCGAAGTGCTAAATACCAAGTAAATTAATCCTAAATAACATGTAAAATATCTACCTATCAAATTTTACTACACTTAACTCATTTTTTTCCCTTTAAGTAATCATAACAAAGAAACCCTACCTATTAAAAACTCATAACAACTAAAAAAATGAATTCCACTTTCATAGTTGTATAGAGACATTTAGCATATATCATAAGCTTTTAAAGATTTTTCTATAAATTTAGATTGTTCAAGAGCCAACTATATGACACCGAAGCTACCAACCTGATGAATATTTAAAGGATAAGTGAAATGGTTTTGATCAGCTGCAAATTCACTCTCTAGTTTGCTTGAAATGGCTTTTTGATAATCATTTCAATGAATTGGACTAGCTTTTATTCATTTCTTTGCTATATTTATCTTTCAATAAGGGATTTGCAAGAGCAAGATTAAATGTCTTTTACAAATTTTGAATTACCATCTAAGACAATATCAGCAGAATTCCAAATAACACCATCTAAGACAAGTTACTTCTATGGTATCCTGGCGCACTAACTCTGCACATCGTTTTGGTGGATGAGGCAGATCATGAAACTCAAACAGGTAGGATCGAATCAAAATTAGCCTATCAATCAACAACTTTATTTGTTTCCTATAAATGTGCTTAACTTGAACTTGATGCAGCTATTGAAAATCCCTTTGAATACATTGACCTGCTACATTCACAGCTTAGGTAACAAAACACAACTGGCTAGAGGATGCTTCCAACTAATTAGCAAGTCTTCATGAACACCATTACTAATCAATAAAGAGTCAAAGGAATTCTAGTTAGAAGTCATATGATTCATGCACTAATTTGAGGAATAGATTCTAAGTTAACAGACATCTTTTATTACTAAAAGTTGCATTATTTTGCCACTTTTACAGTGTCACATTCCGCATGTTTTGAAGCCCACAAAACCCCATAATTTATTGGGTGAAAAGGCCAAATCTGTGACAATAATCACCAACATATAACAGCAAAAGTCGTGGACCAAGAATTGAAAAAACGACATTTAGTTAAGGATTACAAAAGGTTCTTTACAAGATTCAGGTCCAAACATCCAACCCAATGGTGGTTATTGGGGAAATTATAGCCCAACGAAAGTTTTCTCTCTTTTTAAAACAAAAATGCGAACAAAGCAGCCCAACTGCCCCAGTTCTGCTTAATTGACTTCTTCCACCAATTGACTTCTCATGTTCATCTATGGCTGGCTAAGCTTCCCATTAACATGGTTTTTCCTATTTTCTTTAATACCTTCTCTTCTTCTTCTCCAAGTAACTCTTCTTTTTTCTAGCTGACAGCTTTGGTTTCTTCATAATTTC
Source organism: Erythroxylum platyclados (assembly GCA_027563515.1). Classification (NCBI taxonomy): domain Eukaryota; kingdom Viridiplantae; phylum Streptophyta; class Magnoliopsida; order Malpighiales; family Erythroxylaceae; genus Erythroxylum; species Erythroxylum platyclados. The sequence continues at coordinate 21,946,573 of JAOQMM010000002.1, forward strand.
GATCCACGCGGTTGGCTCTTCGCTTTGAAATTTTAAACTGTTTCAGGAAATCTGAATGTTTTGATCTTGGGAACTCTCCAAAGAGTGTGGTTAATAGTATGGTTCTGCCATTGCTAAAGCTTGGGACTTTAGCCGTCAAAACTCTCAGTAAACCAGTCGCTAATAAACTCAAGCAACAGGCCACCAATTATCCAAAGTTCCGTCACTTCATTGTCAGCATCGCCCAGGTAACACTGTACCTCTTCCTTCAATATATATGCCTATGATTATTTTGTTTTTTATCTCTTTCCTCAAGTGGGTTTTGGTTGTAACAGTGTTTCCTTTATTAAACTTGTTCATCGAGTGTGAACGTGAATACATTTTTAGGGTCGTTGTGACCTTAAAAACGTTTGCTTGTGTTACAAAGTTTCGAGGATGGAGCTTGTTAATTGACATGGCGTGGCTAAGTCCTATTGTTTCTTTATTTGATTTTAGTGCGAGAGATTGATATTAACTTGTCTAATATGATTGTTGGATTCAGGCTAATCACCGATTAACTACACAAATGCAAAGACGAATATATAGTCATTCTACAGATGTTGAGATACGGCCCTTGGATGAGCAGAAAGCTGTTCAGGCTGCTGTAGATCTTATGGGGGATATTTTTGTCTTCATGGTAGTATTCAATTTAACCTTACTCTCCATTTTCTATGGAGCATTTGTTTTGTTTTGTTCCCACTTGTCTTCACGGTGCATCTCTATTGTTTCAACCTTTTATCTCTTCTTCTGTATACCTTTGTAGTACGTTTTAATCTGCCAAACCTGACTATGCATTTTTTATGAAGCAACAGGAAATGATGAAAATTTGGGGTTTTTAGAGTCTCCCCAATTCTTATGTAGTGAAGATTTTGTGGATCCTAGTTTATCTCCAACTAGAAACTTTGGGAATTGCAAAATTTATTAAAAGAGATGTACCGTGTATATATATGGTCCATAGGATATGATGAGAAAAGGCATTTTTGTTTGAGATTGAGGTGTTTGTTGAATCACTACTGAATATTATATGCTTCTTTTCTTAACATGGGACAAGGTCAAAGAATGATTATGAGTTGCTTTCATCGGTGCACAATCCAACCTTAACAATTGCATGTGGTTTTTAAAATATAGCATGTGTTGAATCAGAAGTGTGGATCTTGATCAGCACCCAGGTGAAGAGTGGCAAAATTTGCATTTTAATCTGAAAGTGCTGTTTAGCAATGGATCTTGTCATGTTTGCTAAATTGTCCTTCAACTTTGGCCCACAGAAATAATTAACGACAGGATTGAAGTTGTGAGAATGCTCGTTCTTTGTGTGACTTGTGATTTCTGTATCACTAAATTATTGTTCACTGCCACCGGTATGCAGTTAATTGAAACTTGTGTACACCTTTGCAAGTGATGGATGTGATAATGTAGTTCATTGTGTATAGTTAAAGAGTTGTATGTATCTAGCATATGACAATGAATTTGAACGAGTATAGTTTAGAAAAGGAAGGCAGACTATTCATTTTTACACCATAAGAGTGCAACTATGTCTACTGGGTGTTGTTGAAGAGTGCAACTATGTCTTAACTTTCTCTGAAGTTTCTTATACTGCCCAGCTTTCTTATCTATATAGGTTGCAGGAGCTGTAGTCATTTTTGAGGTGCAAAGAAGTGCTAAATCAGAAGCGAGAAAGGAGGAATTGCGCAAGCAAGAATTTGAGGTGAGTATAACTATACTGTTCATTTTTTGCAGACGGAGCTTTCTGTAATAATTTTGTGAAATCTGAAGCTTTAACCACAAATTTCCTGATATTCTAGAAATCCATTTCATTTCTCTTCCCGAGTGATTTTCCTGTTTCGTTAGTTTCCTTATATTCAGCATCAGCTAAACTGCGATGTTCTTAATTCTTATAGGAATAGAAAACTTGAACTTGATTCTATTAGACACAGAAGTGTTTTGAAAGTCTTGTTTGGACTTGACAGGGAAATTTAGAGTGAGATCCTACAAATAGTATTTGACTGCAACTGAAGTACTGCTTGTTATATGTTCTAGGCTATGAGACAGAGAGATGAAGAATTGGAAAAAGAAGTTGAATTCCTCAGGCACAAACTGGATGAAATTGAGCAACTTGCTAGGGGACGAGGACTCGGTGGTTTATTCCATCTCAAGCATTCTAATACAGAAACTGTGAAGGTGGCAAACCAAGCTTGATCTAATTGTTGGAAAATCTCAATATAGTACAATTCATTACAGAGCCCCTCATTTATTTGGGACCTTACCTAACTTTCGATTTCTATTCGGCCTCGTTGATTCCAGGCTTGAATTGGTTCAGAAACACATTGTCCATATCTTAGGCTCATTTATGCCTCCTATTAAATGTATAAAGGTGACTGCTTAGCTGCCACCAACCTTTTTAGTCTTTACGCAAAATAATCAGAAAAGCAACGTTGGAATCTGATGGATGTCTAGGTCTCTGGTCCCATTTATCTCCAAATAATGTCCATCCCACACCGACAATTAAGGTTCTTGTACTTAATTTTTAACAAGTTCTGTTAATAAAGTCATCACCAAAATCCTCTATCCAGACAGCACCCTATGAATTTTGTGGAGAAGATGGCTGCACTGTAGAAATTGTGAATAGAATAAATGCTGTCTTGTTGGTGGAAGATGCCCTGCGTGCTACTCTTCTTTGTCCCTTATTTTAGTGGCATGAAGAACTGTGCCCTTGGCCTTTTACTCCAATCGGGCTATTATTTCCTAGCTTTTTAGTGTTCTCATAATACGTGCATTAGTTCTTTTTTGGTGGTGAAAGGCTCGCAAAGGAAAAAAGTTGGTTACTTGAAAAGATGGAAGTGTTCTTTCTTCTTTTACGAGGGATAGTCATAGAGTAACCGATAAAAATTGCTCATTTGTGACTAGAAAGTCACAAATTCAAATCACAAAAATACCCTCTTTGTAAAAAATACAAAAATAAGGTTGCATACATCGATGACTATTTCCTAACTCTTACAAAAAGAGAAGTCTTGAATACTGGGTACGTTGATATTGACTTTGTTCTTTCTTCTTTTTTCTTTATATTTCTTCGTAGATTTGAAACCATTATGATGGATATGGACTAAATTTATATTGCCCTAAGTTCATTAAAGGACCTAAATAAATTTAGAATCTCTTAATATCTGCATAAGATGTTAACTAGTAGCATCATTTTATGCATTTTCAAGTTGCTATATAAGCATTTATTATTTTCAAGGATGAGCGCACTTTTACTCTCTCAAACTAAATATTATATTTTCTCCAACTTTTACGGACTTAATTATTAGAAGTTAAATATTGAAAAATATTCTTGCATTAGATTCTATAATCAAAGAAAACCCTATAGGCTAGATCTAACCATGGCTCACCACAAATAAGCAAGTATTTGGCCGATAAAGCCCAATCCAATCTTAAGTCAAAATTAAACTATATCATTTAGTCCATTATGGGCTCAAACTCACAATCACAAGAAATCTAGATGGTATGATAAGGATTTAAGTTGTAGAGAAGGATTGAGGAGTTTAGGTAGGAGATGCAAATTGTTTCAAAGTATTGTGAATGGGAGCATATATGAGTTGAGATCAATATGTCCAAATGATAGAAGTTTTTAGACAACAACAAAAGATATGCACATAATTGTCCTCAGACTTGAAAGGGATTGGACTGAATGAAATCAATCACAAATTAAATGTGAGACCTTAAGTTAGGCATATAAAACTAAAGAATAAAAGGCAAAAGTAAGTAGACAAATTATTGAGTGTAAATTTCATTAAGGAGGTGGTGTATTCAGATTGACTAGTCAATATTATAATGTTCACCAATTCACTAGCAAATAGTAGATGATTATAGATTTTATATATTTGAATAAAACATACTAAAAGACATCTATCAACTTTTAAAGATAGATCTGTTTGTTGACACTGCAGAAGGGTGAACTTTATGGATATATACTCAGGTTATAATTAGATTCATATATGAGACCATGATGAAGAGCAAACAATGATTGTCACATATAATATAACTCATTGTGTAAGATATTGCTTTTATTGAATATTATAGGGACAATTTACTAAAGATTGGTTAACTTCATATTTCACAAGCAAATTAGCAAGAATATATAGGTATATATGGATGATATGATCATCAAAATAAGAGAAAGGGAAGATCATTTAATATAATTATGATAGTGCTTTGAGATGTTAAAAAGATATAGCTGAAGCTCAATCTTTAAAAGTGTGTGTTTGAAACTTCTAATGGAAAGTTTCCTAGATTTATAGTTAATCTAAACTACATTAAGACTAATTAATAAAATATTTACACTATTATAAGAGTGAGATCACCATAAACCATGAAGGAAACTTAGAGCTGTACAAGTAAAGATAACTAGTTTATCTTGTTTTCTATATAGGTCTACTAAAAGATACCTCATAATCTTCAAACTACTATGACAAAGTCGAAGGTATGAGTAGACTAACAAATGTCAAAAAGCTTTTAAGGGCCTAAAGAGTTATTTCCAAAGCCCACCTAAGAATACATGATAAAGAACCAATGAATAAGTTTAAATCAAACCGAAGAAAGCTAAAATATACATACAAAAGAGTTGACTCGTTAATTATAAAGAATCAATAACCACATTTATAATGTATGTAAACACCATAAATAAATAACTCTTTGATAAATCTGCAGTTCAATGAATAATAAAGGAAATAAATTTTGACAACTCTTAGTAAACAAATATATCAAAACTACTAAAACTGAAGAAAAACATGCCCTAAATACTAAAAGTTTTGATTTTCTACCAAGTCAACACTAAAAGGAGAAAGATTCCTTCCTTTTTCCATAGAAGAGTTTGTTATTTCTCTTCTTCTAAGTTGGATAAAAAAAACTCCACTAAATGTTGTTTCAAATATTCTTTTGTCTTCAGCATAACTAAGTTTGTTTGAATTTGTCCAGCTATAATCTATTCCTAACTAAAAGTTGTGCATTGAAGCTTACATAATTAGAGGATCATATCTTAAGTGTTCTTAGCAAAACAACAATTGAAGAAAAGATTATTGGTTTCTTCATGTTACCTATTATAGAGAAGATAGTTCAAGTTGTTAAAAGAGCCTAAATAGAACCTAGCTTTGATGCTTAGTTCATCCTTGATTACAAGCCAGAGGATAAAGGCATCTTTAGGCAGATTTGTGGGTTCTATACCAAGTTAACCTTAGGAACTTTGGGATATGGCTCTTCAAACAATTCCATGCATGATTTGTTACTATAAATGCCTGAAATACAATTCGACCAAATGATCCTGTCCACTTTTTTTAAGTTGGGATGATAGTATTATTGTTAAAGATGGAGTGATCGTCATATGTCGTAACACTACACAAAATAACTAGACTTAAAACTATAACTAGTCATGAGTCTAGGTCGATCCCACAGAGAGTGTGTGTAAAGTTTTTAAAATAAAAAAAAATGGTATTTAGGACATTGAGGGGGGTTTGGTTTGATTCAAATAACAAAATAAAGTGAAATTAAACTAAAGGAAACAAATTAAAACAAGAAGTTAAAAATGATAAAGTGAGGAATGAGTTTTGAAATCTGGTTCTTAGATCAATCTTGGCCTATAGACGGATAAGCATACTCCATTTTCTTGTATTCTCACACCTCTCTTTGAAACTATTAGTCATAAATTAACAAGAAGCTCTACTAACCCCAGTTTTTCCTTAGGTCATGTTCAGTTAGAACAACCTCTTTAATCAAACTTAACTATCAGACAACCTAGAACAAGCTCTCTAGATTTAGTCAGACAGTCGCATTACGAACTAGGAAAATAAACTAATCTAGACAACAACCACATAAGCTTGGGTCATTTAACCTAGATTATGTTATCCTTAATGATTCAAAACTATTAATTGCCACAAATGAATCCACACATAATGATTATGTATTGTATTTAAGAATCTAGCAATGAGTGGTTTACATAAAAACAATCAAATACAACATTCAAATCATCCTTACGTAAAGACCCAAATCATTAAGTATAGAATAACATAAGCAATCCTTAAGAGAGAAAGAACATAATAAACATGAAGAGATGCCCAAAACGTGTCTTTGGCTTCGATAGCCCCTATAAACTAGAATACGGAGGATTAGCCCTCTATGGGCTTACGAAATATGCGTGCTTTGTCACCCCTCTTGTCTCCAAAATCGAGACCTAAACAATTCATCCTGTTTTTGCCGTCAACATGTTCTATTTATAGTGAAAAATTAGGTTTAGGGTGTTAGGTCACAAAAGTCACAACCATGCATGGTTGAGTAATGGGTGTGACAACTTGAGTCACGCCCATGCATGTTGAGTCACAACCATGACTCGAGCATCTTGAGTCACGCCCATGATAACTTATGTCATGGTTGTGACTTGCAATACTCATAGCCATGACTTGATAGTCATGGTCGTAAGCATGCACTGCACCATATATACTTCATGCTTTTGCATTTTCCTGTCTCCTCTTCACTCTCATCCTTCTCCTTCTTGTTCCATGAAAACAATTGGGTGTGAATCTCAAGAAGACGACTTAAAGAATGTGCTTTCAACTTACTTTAGATCTTATGCTTCTGAATTGTACCTAAAATCAAATATGAATTAAAGTGAATTTCTTAAGCATTTCACAGCATTAATCACTAAGTGTTCTGGAATAAATGTACAATCAGTTAAACACATATCAAGTAACAACTACCTTGATAGTGTTAAATCCAAAACCAATTAGTGTTATTAATGAATATCTTCACCTTGGAGGAAGCAAGGATGAAATGCATCAAGTTGGAGGCATTTGGAATTTTATATAAGGGGCCTAATGGATGTCATAAATCATAACAAAAACTAAGTCCTTTCACTATTTCCTATTGTGTGTTTAATGGAGCTAGATTGTCTCTTAGTTTAAGTAATTGAAGCATAGTCCATAAGGTATGAGATTTTGGTTGAATTTTCTAGAAATTATTACCTCTGAGAAATGAGAGTGGATCTATTCATAACAATTTTTGCTCATTTTAGAGCTTCCATATTATTTTTACAATGAGGACATTGTTTATGGTTCTGATAGCTTTTATCCATAAACCATCTTTATTTATAGGCTTACACACATCCACCCATTTTACTCTGGCTTTGCTCTTGTTAGTAAAACTTCCATTATATAGGTAATTTTCTAAAATCCTTTAAATGTATTTAGTGACCTTGATAGGAAGGAGCAAGTAAGTAAAGCAATATATATATATATTAGAAAGAACATATTTGATTAGTTTTAACCTGCCTATAAAAGATAAAATCTTGTTGCTCTAACTTCCAAATCTCTTATTAGTGGCATATAAAAGTGGTTGGCAATCATAATAAATGAGTCTAGAGGTCATTATAGGGACTCGTAAGTACTTAAGGAGGATTTAAATAGCTAGAACCCAAAGATTCTAGAGACAAAAGTTGCAAAACATTCAATTCTTATTGAACATATAATTTTGTTTTTCTTTTTACCAATGCTAAAGCCAAATAGAGATTGGAAAGTAATTAGGGACTCAAGTAGAACCTTAATGGAGTCTAGCCTTGCTCTAAAAAACATAAGGATATTATTAATAAATATGAGATTGAATGATTGAAGTTCTTTGCATTTTTTGTGGCACTTGAATTTATTAGCACAAATGATGTTTTTCATGATTAGTCTTAGTAGAGCCTCAATGCATATGCTAAATAAGTGCGATGATAGGGGATCTTCTTATCTTAGGCCCCTCCTTAAATGCTTCAATTAGTTCACCATTAATAAGAATGCTGATGGAGGTAATGATTGCACATTCATAAATCCAAGTTTTAAACTTATTTGGGAACCTGAAAGCTTTGAGAACTTCAAAGAGAGACTCCCATTATATAGAACCCAAGTCTTTGTTGAAATCAATTTTCAATTTACAACTCTTTAAGTTAGCGTCTCTATGGTAGTTTTTGAATATATCTTGGGTTAGGATAATGTTATCTCCTATACCCATGAATGAAAGAACCTTGACTAGGATCTATAAAAGAATTAAATGTTGCTATGAGCCTAGAAGCAATCATTTTAAAGATGATTTTTTAGATTATATTATAATAGGAAAATTTCCTATAATCTTGCATCTTCAAATGATTAGGATTCTTAGGATCAAGCATATAAAGGTCCTATTGAGTTCTTTAAGAAGCTTACCAAGAGTAAAGAATTCTAGATAACTTTAGAAATTGTCTTCCCTCAAAGTCCATGATTTTTGGAATAAAAAAGCATCGAGACCATTTAGATTTGAAGTTTTATTAGGATCCATATTGAAAAGTGCTTATTTAACACCTTTGTTTCTTAGAAATAAATAAGGAATGAAAGTTTTGATTGAATCTTGAGATAGGGTGGGGTTGAAAGAGCTCCCTATAGGTTCTTTGAAGTATTAGATTAGGGACATGAGCTCATCCTTGTTTGTGTAATATTTTACTAGAATTGTCTATTAAAGAGAAGATTTTATTCTCATTTCTCCTACTCACGATTAAGCTGTGAAAGAATTTGGAGTTTCCATCCCCCTATTTAAGCTACTAGGCTCAGGATATTGTCTTAAAATAGAGTTATAGTTGTCTAGTGTAAAGGCATATACAATAAGAACACATTTCTCTTCACTTATGAGAGTTATTATTTTCAGGAAATGTTGAGATTTTGAGCTGCATTCCTTTAAGTTTCTCCCTTACTTCATTGATTATTTTAAGAGTGTCAAGGCCAAACTTATGATTAAGCAATTTGATTTCAAAATTTGTAGCCTTGACTATGGTACAAAATTTATAAGATTCCTACCCACTAACTTTGATGGAGATACCTCTAATGACTTCCTTAATAAACTCAAGATGGTTAACTAGGTTATTGTTGAATCTGAAGGGGCATCTTCTAAGCATATTAGTGTCATTGATCTAAACTTTTGTAGGAGAGTAATAAGATACCATTGGAAGCAAAAAATCATACCCACTATCTGTAAAAATATAAGACTAACCATTATTACTTAAGGCTCTATTTATCTTTTTCCTTAGGTGAAGCTTTCCCTCCTGCTTATTACTTCATATAAATTGGTGACCCTGTATTTTGGGTCTTGAACACACATATGTTATATGAGATCTTGAAATCTTCTGGATTATGTTTGCTCAAGGAGAGGACTTCAGCTTTATATGAGAAGAGGATGTTATTGAAGTCACCAACAACAAGCCAAAGGTTGGAAATTGAACCAGTTAAACTAGAGATATCATTCTAAAGGATTAATCTTTAAAATGCTAAGTTGTGAGCATAAACAAAAGTAAAACTGATAGGAGTTTGATTATGATTCAATAAGGAAGAAAGGTGTATGAACTGGTCAGAACTTTTGTTGATGGGAGAAATCAAAAGCTACATTGATTTTACCATTGAAGTGTGATGTTTGAAGATAATTTGACACTTTCTCTTGATGAACAATAATCCCTTTTTAAGGAAGAGGTCTTTATTTTGGTCTCATGGAGGCTAATCAAAAAGAGCCTCTTAGTAGTTAAAAGATCATGAATAGCCTATTTGAGTTTGTTTAAACTTTTGACATTCTATATGAAAATAGACAATAATGAGAAGGTTTAAAGAAAGCAAGATTAAGTTTCCCACTAGATGATCTCCTAATAACAGTAAAGGGGATTTCCTTATTGAGATCTGGTAGAAAATTAGGAGGAATATGATCAAAGGAACTTTGATTTTCCTAAGATTGAACTTGTAAGACATGAGTTAGGGGGTACTTTCAGTTTTGGAAGCTTAGCTTCAACTGGGGAAGCTTAAAGATCTATTGAGGACACATTAGGATTCTTGGTGCTCTCTAGTAAGGAGGGTTATGGCTTCTAAACTTGAGCTTTCAGTCTCTATATATTGAAATTACTATTTGAGCTATAACTACTTCATCAAGAGCTACAGATTTCCCTTTATCATCACCAGGATATCTATTTGTTCAAAATGACTAGAGTTTATTCCCAATAACTTTTGCGGAGTACTTGGGGTGAATTTTTCAATAGTAGGCTTCTAGGCTTTTTTCAAGTTGAAGGTTGGTCTTTTAAGAATATGAAAATGAAATGTCAGCTTTAATGAGTTCTTCTTCTTTCCCCAATCTTATGATTTTCTAGTACTTAGAAAATCTTTATGCCAATCTACTTCAATATAAACTTTGGCAAAACCATTCATCCTTACCTTAGTTGTATGCTCATTTAGGCATAAAGGTTTTTGCCTAAGGAGCTAGTAAGGTAGCCTAACCTTAAAGTAGATCATTATTCCAAAGGTATGTTATGGAAATTTACCCATATTATAATGCGTTTTGGGTTCTATCTATCCATAGTTATTCTCAACCTCCATTTTTGGAGAAGTAATTTTTTCATAAAAATTCCATAGTCCTTGCTTAAAAACTTTTTTCATTTTCCCTTCCTATGAGAACCTAAAGAGAAAATAGTCCTCTTTAGTCCCTAGTGTTTGCATCAATCCTAGCTTGCTCCACTTGGCCTCAACCTAAACTTGCATTTTGAGAAAAAAAAGGGGACTTTTATCTAGGAAAAATCTAATTAGAGTGTAGGACCAGAAAGTTAGAAGCGAGACATAGACAGTTATAAAGTGGTACTGAGGAATAAAATGGATTCTAGTTGAATAAGATTGGTCTATTGACACTTTACACCAAATTTTTACAAATGAAGAAAAAGAAGGCCATAATTGAGTATGGTAGAGGAGGTAGGAGCCATATGACTAACTTTAACACTGCTTAACACCAAGGCTCATTTGCATCAAGAGATAAAGGAGAAATAACAGAAGAACTATGCTTATTTACAAGAGCAGTAGTGTGAGGATGATGGCTAACATGATTCAGGTTGGAGCTAATGAGGTATGGAAACTCTGAGAAAAAGAAGTAAGGAACTTAATAGTGGCCATTGGATGCCTCATTTGAGAGAACAAAGATTACTTTCATACCAAAAATAATACGGAACCAATTAGTTAGAAGAGACGAGAAGAGGCTCAAAAAGTAGTAACTAAAATAGGAAAGGTAAAAAAAGTATTTGACTAGGACTAGGTAAGATCCCTAGAGAGAATTTTAAGTTTCCCACTTGTTACTACTGCTTTTCTTTATCTAAAATGACACTTGACATACTTACAATATAAGGAAATATTTAAAGATGAGATGCCTATAATCCTAGTAATAAGTAACATGAAATAATAGATGATCAAAATGGCAAAAACAAAGGCTTGTAAAACTAAGAAAAAAAATGAATATGTAATAAAATTTCCTTATAGGTCTAAAAATTTTGTGAATGAAACCAAATTTGAATAAAAAGGATTACATTGAGGACATTAGCTACAAAATTACATCTTTTATAAAATAAGCTTAAAAAAAGGACATACATAATCTATAATATTAAAAAATAAGCATGAGGATAGCTTCATCTTCATTGCTTCTTACTTCACCTCTAATGCTACTATAGGCTAAATTGTCCTCCTCCAACCTATTTTGTAAAGTCATCTTTCTCCACTTTAGGCTCAATTTCATTGCCAAAAGACTACTTAGGTGTATCATTCACCTAAAACAAATTAAAAGGAAAGCCTTATGCCTGCTCTTTATTAGATCCTTGTAGGCTTGAAATCCTTCTACAAAAAAGTGTGTTGAATTGTCTTAATTTCAAGTATCAAAGGTCTTATCCTTGAGAAAAGTACAACATATACCCAATTTAAATTTCTTTAGGTCTTTTATAGCGAGACTTTGTCTAACCGATCATTCTTCTTTTCCAAACTAACTACAGTGTCGGGGCTGTTTTTGGTCAAGACACTTCGATGACCAAGCTAGATAAAATTGAGGATACTAAACACATAAATAAATCTCAACTAGTAAGTTTAATTAATATTTTATTAAGACTCTACCTCCATATGTAAGCAAATTATATCTTGATTAATTTTAAACTTTTTAGATTATTAGGCTTTTAGGTGTGAAGCTTATAAGCTTGGAGAAAGATGATGAGTCATGCTATGTAAATCAAGTTTATTATAGACACTTATTCTGGGTATATCACTCGACATCTTTTTAAGCCTAGATGGAAGGAGAGGTTGAGTTTCTCAAACTTTAGGCATACATGTCTATTGTAGACCACCATTATACTATTTTTTATCAAAAGAATAATGTTAGACTTATGAAAAAAAGGGGATAATAACCCAAATAAGCTTTGTTTATAGACCAAATAAGTTTGATTTAGACTTAGGCCATGTAGTGCTTAAAAGTTTGATGAATTGTGTCCTACTTAGTGCCATTAAAAGCTTTTTAATACTCAGAAGTATAACTTCACTAAAAAAAAATTTGTCTAACATAAAAGGTTGCTCCAATGCATAAGGCTCTCCACTTTGCGAGAGTTGATGGAGGGTCATCATTGTACGTAGCCTTTCCTTTGTATTTTACAAAGAGGTTATTTATGCGACTTGAACTCGTGACCTTCTAGTCACAAAGGAGTAACCTAAACACTCAGTCCAAAACTTTAACTAACCACTAAGGATTATAGACCTCCTTGGCTAAAAGAGCTTTGTCTTTATCATGACTTGGAGTTGTAAGTTGTAACCAAAGACTAGAGAGCTTTATGGCGTTAGGCTCTAAATGGACCACAGTTGGCCCTGCGATGGCTTATGACTCCAACAGGTTCATAATCTTCTCTCGCTTGAAGCCTTCCTTAAATGATTAGACATGTCACAACTTTTTTTGTTCTCTTCATGACTTTTATCACATTTCCTTTTTTTTCTCAACTCATTAAATCTACCTTTGGAGGCAAAGCTCTCTGCTTTGAAACTATGTGATCCAGATCCATCCTTCTAAGAAAGTTTCAACTAGAATATATGCACTACAAGTTTACATAGATCAATAAGAGAAAATTATAGAAGACCTATAAGTCTATTCATTGAAAATTTCAGCCTACAACAACAACTGTTTAATGATATCTCCTTCACAAAAAGGCTTATTTTACTCTTCTCAAAACTTTTCTTGAATAGAAAATAAGCCACAAGACTTATCCATATCATAAAAATTGAGATTGAGATTTACCAATACAGATTGGAACCCCATGGTTACTATTATCCTCCAAAAAAAGAAAAAATGTTCCTCTTCTAATCATGTATTCCTTTAAGAGACTTGCACACTTTGATGAATATGTTAAATCTAGCATTTAGATATACCATCTCAAAAGCTTCCTCATAAGCAATAACTAATGCATAAATATGAACAACTCCACAATGGGCTCTACTTTTCCTAAATGATAGACTATAAGAAAACAAAATATTAAACAATAAAAGTAAGGTTCATCTAACCTAAGCTTAAGCTTATTTCTTTTTAATAATTCTTCACATAAATTATTAAATGGCAACCTCAAATGACACATAAGTTTTTCATGATATATGCTCACCTCCCCAACCTTGTAAAAAGATACACTTTTATGGAATTGTGGTTTATAAATCTCTGTATACAAGGAGAATATTATACTTTAACCTCATATTATCTATATTTACCCTAAAAGACTAAATTTGATCTCATATTTTTTAACCTTAACATTCTCCATGAGGCGAGGGACAAAGTCAAGACTAACTAGCCATTTATCATTAGTGGCAAGTTCATCAATTATAACTACAAGTCTATACCTCACTAGCATTAACTCAATACTCGATCCACTCCTAAACCTAACACTTGACCTCTCACCACTCATGGAATCGCCATATTTAGACATTATCTTAAAGAAAATAATTCTTAGGGTTCCTTTCCACTTCAAATTAGTATACCTACACAAGATGATGGCTATTTTAGTTCAAAATCACATATTTATTTTAAAGTAAAAAAGCAAGTTAAGTGCAAAAAATGCAAAAAGACGAAGGATATTTATAGAAAGTCGATACAAAAATGAGGGATATTTATAGGAAGTTGATGCATTACGGACATACCTAGATAGTATGGAACAATTTTGTTCCAACACATCAAGTCCTCACTCTCGTTGGGACTGTTCATACTCGATATGAACGCATTGCATGTGGATGAGTCACCTACCTCATGACTAGTTTTGTTCAAATTCTCAAATATATAACTAATATGAAGACAATACTCCTCGACGTCTAATCATGAGCCTAGACATGAGTTTTAAATTGAAAACGAGAATTCAAGCTCTAACCTTAAGACCAAAAGATTAACTAAATGACATATCAACAAAAAAGAAAAAGACTTGTTGCAAATTCAATATAATCCATAATTGAGTTTTTAGACTCAGGTAAGAATTCTACATTATAAAATGAAAGTTTCGACTTTAAAACAAGTCCATGGTTAAAGCTTAGAGAATTGGAACCTCTTTATATGTGCATAACATGTTGATAAGTGACATCAACACAGGCATCTTCAGGTTACTATATAAACATACATTATTCTTAAAATTGAAATCACTTTTACTCTCTCACATTAGATATTACATATTTTTATCTATAATTACTGTCAACTTAATCATCAGAAGCTAAACACTAAAAAAAGTACTTCAATATTTAATATTATAAGCTTATCAAAAAGAAGTCCATAAGCTAAACTCAAACCCTATCCCAGCCGACCATACTAGGTTTGCATTCAGCTACTAAAACTCAAGCCTAATCCCAACTGATTCAAACCTATTAGAATCGCACTATATCACGTACTTTATTATCTTGGGAAACTTCAAAAGCAAGTTATTTTGGAAATTTTCGTTGGCTATTTGATGGAATGTCCGTAAAAGGAGGCTTTTCTGAACAGTATATATATATATATATTGAATGTTGGAAACTTCTACTTGATGTTAGACAGATTGGCGTGCGGCGTGCCATGAGATAAGTAGCATCAGATCAACAGAAACTAATGACTTAGGATGCTTGTTTTTCCACGTCAAATAGTATGACACTTATGACACTGTGCTAAGCATCCCACTTTCGAGAGAGAGAGGCTGTCGTGAAGGAGCATCAAAGATAGGAATCTGGTGGATGGTAGTGGGCAACTTCCTTTATGCCTTTCTTAACCTAATCTTCTTTCTCTTTTTCACTCCACATCCAAATATAAAGGACCTTCCCATAAAAAAACAAAGAAAGAAAAAAAAAACGAAGAACTAGCATCGATTGAATGGCAATTTGTTTGTTAAAAAACAGTGGTGGCTGGTCAACGCAATCAAAAGTGGAAAGACAAAAGTCAATTATGAATGAGTTGGTTCTTGCCTCTTGGGAATAGCAAAGGTAGCATGAACTCACTGGGTCTGGACATTTGCTGAATCTAATAAACATTTGTAATTCTAATAGCTTTCGGCTGAAACAATTGTATCTTTTTCTTACGAATCGAATGAACACAATATGAATATTTTTCGGGAGTTTACAGAGGATTATCGACATAAGTAATTTTACTTTTGTATTTTTATAAAGAAGCTATATATATGACATTCGTATCTGTACTTTTTTAGTTATAAAGAAATAATTTTTACTGATATCTGCAAGCCTCTGTCTTAAAATTATTATGGGAAAATGATCTTCAAGCCAACATAAAGAATAAAGCGAAAATAAAATTAAAAGAAAATAAGTAAATTAAAAAAAGGGTCAGACTTGCTTTCTCTTAGACTCCTAGGCTCTCACTTAGAAAAAGAAAAAGGAAGAAACTTGGGTCATGTAATTAATACTAATAGGGCGAACATCTCTTCTCTCGTCTCACCAATATTCTCTCTCTATCTCTGGGGCTTCCTACTGTAAGTTGATACCCTGAAGCTTGGGAATACCAACTTTATCTCAATTTTTGCTTTCTGTGGGTTTTGTGATGACTCTCTGTTGTTCTGATCTTGGCTTTTAGCTCCTAATTTCTTTTTGTTTTCAGTTGCGAAAATTGAGTCTCTGTTATACGGTTTGAGCAGGCTTTTGTGGCGTATTTTTTTTTTATATACTTATTTTCAAGTCCTTTGTTCTGCATAAAAAAGTTTCTGTTTTCTTTCAGTTTTGAAACCCACTTTCTTTTCTTGCCGACGATTTGTTAACCCTTTCTAGCAAATTTTTTTTCTTCTTGTCTGTTGTCGGTGTTCATACTGAATTTGCATTATTTGGGGTTCTTTTTGTTGGTTGCGATCCTTCTCTTTTTCTTACTAAATTTCGGTTTCCCTAAAATTATTGTTTTTTCATGCTTTCTTTTGGCTAATTATTACTGGGTCTGATTAAAAGTTTGGCTTTTGGTTTGGTTGGATATTTTATAATTTTGTAGAGAGTGAAAGGGGACTTTGGTTGCTCTAATGAGGAAGGGTTCGAGGACCAACTGCAAGTCCGCATCTCACAAGTTGTTCAAGGACAAAGCCAAGAATCGGGTTGATGATCTGCAAGGGGTGTTCATGGATCTACAGTTTGCAAGGAAAGAAAGTCGAACCATTGATGCGGCTGTGCTGGAGGAGCAAGTTCATCAGATGCTTCGTGAATGGAAAGCTGAGCTTAATGAACCATCTCCAGCGTCCTCCTTGCAACAAGTTAATATCACGTATTTTATCCCATTTCAGTTTATGGATGCTATCAATGAGTATGTGGATAAAATTCTGTGCTTGATTGTTTTTGTGTTGTAAAGACAAAAGAGATTCTGTGCTTGATTGTGTTTGTGTTGTAAAGACAAAAGAGCTGTGATTAGTGATGGTGATAGGTAAGTGTTGGAATAAAATGCCCTCCTTGAGAATTGCACATTTGTTGGTGACAGGGTGGAAGCCTTGGGTCATTCTCGACAGACATATGTAGACTGTTACAGCTTCGTGATGAGGAAGATGATGCTACGAGTGGATTTGTTTTACCAAAGCTTGAGCCCTCTGAGCACAATTTGCAAGTTGGAGACAACACGGTGTTTCATGGGGTTGGACTTTCTTTTAATCTCTTATTTCTTATGTTTCATCTATCTATTAGTTTTGTGTGTGCGCGTGGGTGTGTTTTGATTGTTTGAAGCTTTTATAATTTTTTTCTTATTTGTTGAGATGCACTGATTGGACTTGGATAAATTTTAGGCAGGAGGGCAGGTCACTTATATTCACGCAGCATATAGATGTTTAGATGTTAAAAATCCCATATTCTAAGTTTGTAAGTGTTAGTACAGCTGAATGCAATTTGACAGAATGTGTGCTATAGTTTATTCTTGGCATTAATGTCCTACATATATCATGAATCCTTTGACTTCCATTCATGATCGGTTCTATCATGTGGAAGATCATTGGAAATCTAGGGATATTGACCCCTTGTGAACATTTGTTGATATTCTCTTTAATTGCTGGAGGAGCATGATGAGAACTCTATTATAAGGATGATGTGCTTGGTCCGTGGTGGTGACCAAGTTGATCTGAAGTCCATGATGAGTTATTTGATGGTGCGTTCAAAAGAATTTAGTCGGTTTTAGTGCTGTCAGAGGTGTCAATGCTTTTTTTTTTTTCTGCAGCACGGTTGTTTAATACTATATACAACTGTTTGGTGGCTCAACCAGGATTGCTGATGGGAATTGTGTTTACTTATTTTCTTTGTGGAGTAGATGTCTAGTATTATGTTATTTTTCTGTCTGTTTTCAGCTTGGTCTGGTTGATAATGTTCACATGGTACTCGCACTAGAGGTCTATTTTAGCCTGTAAATCTTCTCTTTGATCTCGTTCTCTTAAAATGCAGATTGCAAAACTATTTTCTAATATGTTCACATAATGCATGTTCCTGAACCTATTAATGCTTATTATTGTAGATCACCGTGGTAAACATTCTCTTGAACTTTTGCTTGTCTGTGTTGTGTAGGCTCTGTAAATGATGTTTACTTGGAAGTTTAAAATGCTAGTATTATTATACATATTTAACAAACTTTTGTCTGTTTTTGGACAATTATTGACATTTCCATCATTTCGATGAAAAGGAATCTGCTGTTGATTCTTGATTTCACGTGTTCCAGGAATATGTACTGAATAAGGGACAACAAGAACATAGCTTCCCACTGGTTGGTGAATGCAAAGACTCCCCTTCTGGAGCTCGTGGCGTGGCAGTTAACAATTTAGAAGAGGCAGCTCAGCTGGACTACCATCAGTTTGATTTGCCCCAAAGTTTTGAGCACAACTTTTATGCCGGTTATAGTGGCACTGAATTATGTGGAGAGGATGGTATGCATCAGTTTTCTGGCTTTCTGCCAAATATGGGTCCGCCACCTTCTGCATTTCTAGGACCAAAATGTGCACTCTGGGACTGTCCTAGGCCTGCTCAAGGGGGGTTGGACTGGTGTCAGGATCATCGTTATTTGGAACATGGACATAGATGGCGAAGAAGTAAATTGTTTAATGGCAAAGTAGAATTGGATGAAGCT
>JAOQMM010000002.1:21965080-21976535 GCA_027563515.1 Erythroxylum platyclados
TGAGAAAGTTGAACATGGATTGGAAGTTAGCGGGTAAGAAGCGATTGTTACAACTTGATGAGTTAGAAGAATTGACACCATTGAATGAAGGCCCTCCTGGGATGGGTCCAGTTCTTCGTCCTGGAGGCATCGGCTTGAAGGATGGCCTGCTGTTTGCTGCTCTTGGTGCGAAGGCTCAGGGGAAAGATGTTGGTATCCCAGAATGTGAGGGAGCTGCAACTACAAAGTCTCCGTGGAATGCACCCGGTGAGTTAGTTACAAATCCAAGTCGCTAACAATAGATGAAAACTCTTTTTGTTTCATCATTTTCTGACATTTGAAACAACAATTGTTCTTTAATAACAGATGGAATGCCTTCTAATTGTTTTATTTCCATTTAATTTTCCTCTATGCTTGCAGAGCTCTTTGATCTTTCAGTTCTTGAGGGTGAAACAATCCGAGAGTGGCTCTTTTTTGATAAACCCCGTAGAGCATTTGAGAGTGGGAACAGAAAGCAAAGATCTTTGCCAGATTACAGTGGACGTGGTTGGCATGAATCAAGAAAGCAAGTGATGAATGAATATGAAGGGTTGAAGAGATCGTATTATATGGATCCACAACCACTCAACAATTATGAATGGCATCTTTATGAATATGAGATCAACAAGTGTGATGCTTGTGCTCTGTATAGGTTGGAATTGAAGGCTGTTGATGGAAAGAAAAATGCCAAGGGGAAAATAACAAACGAGTCTGTAGCTGATCTTCAAAAGCAGATGGGAAGGCTTACAGCTGAATTTCCATCTGATAACAAGCGCTCTGTTAAGGGGAGGACCAAAACGAACGCCAAAGTTGCTGTTGGGAGTGCTTATTCTCCGTCAAATCGGATGGCAGCAATAAATGAAGCATTTGATTATGGGTTAGGTCCCCAATATGATTATCTTGTTGAGAATATAGGTGACTATTACGTGACGTAACTTAAGAAGTTACTAACATGAAAGAACTTGATCGTAGTATGGGTAGGGTTGGTCTTTGGTATTCAACTAAATAACGTGGATTCAAGCTCTTTGTCAGTTATGTGCATGGTTGATTTCACATGCAGCTTACATCTGTTTCAGATGCTGGAGCAGTTTCTTACTTGCGGAAAAACGAAAGAGGTAAATTTTCCCAACTAATATGGTAGGTTGAAACTCCAGACACTGTTTGGTGTCACCCAGTATAGTAAACCGGTGGGTGAAGCCTACGTCAAAACAACAGACTCACATTTTTGGGTGGGTTCTTCAAGACTGCTAATTTCGTTTCTGGTACATTGCCAAAGGAAGATATCTTCTGAATATGTTGACTTCCTGGCTGCTAGTATGTAAGTAAGCATGACATGTTTGGCTGTTCACGAGTATCTTAATCTTGCTCGTGAACCTGTAAATGATAATGTTCCGTTCCAATAAATAACCTGGTATCGCAATTTCCTGCGTTTTACTTTTGCTGTTTGATATATAACAGGCCTTGCACAGACACACACACACACACGTATCTTATTATTAAGTTTTACTAGCAGATCTTATTATTAAGTTTTACTAGCAGACTTGCGGCATTTTGTTGGCAAAGCCGAACTCCCATTTTTGTTAAATATTATCTGAAAGCGGGTTAATGATTGTCTTAGTCATCGACTTGAGGCTGCAGACGTTTTCATGAAAAAAAGGAAAGCAGCCAAGTCCAAGCATTTGCACTAAAGGCCTCCACTAAGTTCAAGACTTTCCTGTGTCCTGCGTCTTACATTTATCACTTGTCCTGTTCACATACTGACTTAAGGAACTCTCGTTTACTTCCTAAACTGAAAGATATTAAGCATAGTTGATTCTTCATTCTTCATATTATATTATACCCCAGGTGGTGTGGTTCCCACATATTTAATGCATAGATAATGCTTTTTGCTGGTTATCACGATAAAGTAATAAACTGATTTTGTACATGAGAAAGTAATTTAAAAATTTTAATACAAAGACTAAACAAGGACAAATAAGTTAAATAATTTATAACAAGTTGTCTTCTTTCCTTCCACATTCCCCCCTCCACTTTCAGACGACACAATCATCATCTTGTTGAAATTTGACATAAGAGATTACCATTTGCAAAATTATACAAGGATTGATTTCCATATTTTGACATTGATCGTGTGTCATGAACTAATATTTATATGTTATCTAATAAGCAAGCATGTTAGTGAACTATAAGGAAGCCATTTTCATGCCATTTGTTTATTTTATTTGTGGGATTAGTGTCGTGGTTCAAGTAATATGTCTTGTGAATTTTTTGAGCATAATATCAGAATTGTAATTATAAGTAAATCTTATATGAGAAAAAGCTTATTGTAAAAACATTGTAAAATATAAAAACAAAATGTAGCTATTAACACGAGCCAACTTGATTGTTTTTTGTTTAGAGTGAGAGTTGACGTTGTAAGGAGAAAAAAAGAGTGTGAAAAAAAGAACAAGGATAAATTAGATCGTATGGTTGAATCATTTTAGAAATGCATTCATTTAATTTGTACTATATATTAGTCTATAAATGTCAATTAAAATTATTAACATGTTCACTTAAATATGGGAATACCATGATGGATTATAAAGAATATCATGCCTTAATATCACGCTTATTTATGAAAAAATCATAGTTCATTGCACATAAGTAACATTTACTTTTTAAAATTAGTATACTATGAGTGAACACCAAAAATATCGTGACTCAATACAAATTATATTAGGACACAATATATACAATACTATGCCTATGAACTAGAACCTATTTCATCATTCATTACATATAAATACCAAAACTTTAAAATAAAAATACCATGATTGAGTGTAAAGTAACATACCTTAATACAAATTATATAAAGACATAATACATGTAATACCACTCCTATGTATAAAAAGCACCATTAGTTAGTAAAAGCTTAGACTAACTAGAGTCTAATATGAGAATATCATGAATGAGTATAAAGAATACCATGTTTCAATACAAAATATAATATGATATTATACAAAAATTACCACACTTTTGTACAAAAATTACTATAATTTATTACAAATAAATGAAACGTATACTTGAATATTAAAATGATATGACTAAGTACAAAGAATATTATATTTCAATACAAACTATATTATGACACATTTTATACAAGATGTATATGTACTTAAACATGTTGATGTTATGAAATAATGGATGCATTTAATTATGTACATGTGTAATCAATAGTTGATAGTATGTTGATTTTTTGAATGGACTATATGAAGGACACAGGTGGCCACACCCCTGTGTATCAAACATTTCCTAAAGAAAGTTGCGATGTTAGTAAGTACACGATTGACGACACGCCTGTGAACAAAACTATTTGTACGTAAGGTATCGTAGGACACATTTAACTACAGACTCAAGTAAACCATACTCATGTTTGGATTATTGAATGGATTGCATAATTTTAACTACACGCTTGTTTGTTTGATTGATTTAACTACACACGTCTTATCCTTGTAGATTGAGTTTGTATGCCATATTTAATATTCCTTTTTAGGGGAAAGATTACTGCCACGAGTGATGTTTATCTTGACTATTGAATTAGTGACAATCGAATGATATAAATTAACTTATCACATAAGTTCTCTAAAAACTAAGAAGGCTAAGTAGTTAAAATATAGCAACTCTATGAAAAAATATCTAAGAACTCAAGTCCTCTAATTTATCAAGAAGAGAAAGTTTAATACTTAAATGTGATTTTTTATTGGGTACTAGCAGTTGAAGTTTTTTTTGGTATTGTTGATTTATTTGCATTTACATATAAACTTTGATGTCATAGCTGTTAATATTATATAATTTGATTGAGATTAAAATTTTTATCCTTTAATGATTTAGGGAAAAGATAAAATGTTATGTTTCATTTCATTGAGAAATGTTGGATTATGATTTTAAATTTTATTTTGCAAGAAAATAAATGTTTTTTAATATAATGAAAAACGATAAATGAT
The DNA here is from genome assembly GCA_027563515.1 of Erythroxylum platyclados. Taxonomy (NCBI): domain Eukaryota; kingdom Viridiplantae; phylum Streptophyta; class Magnoliopsida; order Malpighiales; family Erythroxylaceae; genus Erythroxylum; species Erythroxylum platyclados. Next base: position 21,969,082 of record JAOQMM010000002.1, read on the forward strand.
GAACTTAGTTTATCCCAAATAATATGTTAATCAGTGTCAATGATATCAAAATTCATTAGGTAAGAGTGAACATATTGTTATTTTGGTCATGTTCAATGTGTTAATATGCGTTTGGAAAGACACATTACATATAACATCAAAATTTTCAATTTTGTTCAATCCTTACTATATACCAATTTTATGATGCTCTAATATAAGTTTAACCTTTTAAACCTTAACTTCTTATCTTATTGATTTATTTTTCAGTTTAATTTTAAAAACATTGTTTGTAATTATGTAATATTTAAGCAGTGTTAGTTGTATCTAAAAAAATATTTTGTATCTAGAAAAATATTATCGATAATTTTAAATAAGTAATGGCTTCACTCATATATGGAAATATCATAATTGAGTATAAAAAAATTCTATTTATGAATAGAAACCATAACAGGACTCAATAGTTGTGATACCAACCTAATGTACAAAAAATACCATCAATTATTTTAAATAAGTACCACGTACACTTTAGGATGGGAATAACTTCTTTGTCTACAAACTATACTTAGCTTTAATATTATATTGGTACTTCAATTATCCAATATCTTACTTATATACAAAGAACACTGTCATTCATGACAGATAAGTAACACGTACACATTTAAATAAGAATATAATGATAGAATGGAATGAATACCATGCCTTAATTAAAACTACATCAAGACTTAGTACATTTAATACCACTGCTATGAACAAAGTGAACATAATATATTAAAACTAAGTAAAAATAGTTAAAATGAGAATATCATAATTAAGTACAAATAATAAAAAGCTTCAATGTGATGGGCATGGATTGCTACACACCTGTACAAGAAATTGTGTCTTTTAAAGGTTTTTTGGAACATAATTAAGTACATATCATGTTGTTAACCATGTTATTGCTAGAAAATTTGGAGGAACAATGTAAACGATACATATTGGTACACAACTTCACATCAAATTGCGTCTATTAAAGGCTTTGACGAATACAGTTAACCACATGAGCATGTGGTCAATTATATTCTTGTTAAAAATTGTGAAGGACAAATATGAAGCAGATTATGTCCAACATGTATAACTATATAGGTGTATGGTGAATAGTTTTATTGTTAGAATTTTGAAGGATAATGTGAAGGACACGGATTGCTACGCGACCATATATAAAACTATATGAAATAGTTATATAGGTTTTATTGAATACTCTTAGCTAAACTCCCATGTAGAAAATTGTGTTTACCAGTGGTAGTCTTAGACACTGTTAACTACATGTTAGTGTGGTATATTATGTTCTTATTAGAATTTTTAAAGGAGAAATATGTCAATTAAGCCTACAAAAATATTGAATTTTAGGTGATTACTTTTTGGTTATTCTTCATATTGACACTGTCATACTTTTATTGAAGCAACAATTCATTGAAGCTTGAAAGTGAACATCCACTTTCAATATGCAATATAGGTTTGTTGAACATGTTTATGTATTTCTCCTTCCCTTTGTCCTTATTTATCATCTACTATTTATATGTTATTTAGGGATGAAGCTAAAAACAAAGGCATTAAGAAACAATATTAATGCCATTTATGGTATGAATTAACAATAGCAATACATTTGTGGTATTAAGAAAATGATTTTTAGAGATGCATATAAACCATTTCGTTTCCACTCATGGGATCAAGCAATTATTTTCCTCTTTGAGTACTATGGTTGGATTAAGGTGCAAGTTCAAGTTTTTCTAGAAATGCATTAAAATAAATATGGGAGTTCGAAGTGGTAATGCTATTATAAGAAATGAAAAGTTGAGATTTAGAGGGATTTGTACCAAAAAATATGTTTAATGTAAAACTAAAATTTCTAACTAATAAGTTTTTAGCTTCATTAGTATTTATATATAGTGAAAGTTGGTGTGGTGAGGAGAAAAGAAGAGTTTGAAAAGAAGAACAAGGAAGAAGATCATCCATATTTAAATGGTGTATCATTTTGGCATGTGTCCATTTAGTCATACTATATAAATTGATGTATATAGTTATGACCATATAACATATGACAGTATGTTTTGTAAGATACATTGGTACATTTTGTATAAGTGAGTGGTAAATTCTAATTTTCACTGTGGTGTTTGTGGCATAATATAGGTGGTATAGTATAGATGAGTAATTAAATAGTGAATGAGTGTACGAACCTATATCCTTCAAATTGAAACTTTATATTATGGACACACTTTTGAGCACAAGTATATACCAATATCTGTCCTTCATATTTAAACTTTGTATTATTTTAATTCAATCATGTAATTCCCACTTTTGAATTTTTTACTTAGTTTTAATATCTCATGAAAATATTTTTACATAAATATAGTAACACCAACAATAGCCATTAAGAGGGAGATAGAGACAATAATAGTTAAAAAATAATAGGAGTGGCTTCCTTCCCATGATTTTGGAATCTCCACAATTTAGGTAAATTCAACAGTCTTTCAGCCATAAACCCATTCAAGCAACTAGGACAAATGTAAAGTGGCACAAGTTGGTATACTTCCCAACAAAGGAGCCTAGATATGTAATTACAACTTGATTAGCTCTTAACATGGATCATTATGTTCTCTCAACTCTCTCTAAAACCTTTTTCTCCACTACCACACCATGTCAACCTTTTTCTACCATAGTTCTTGCTAGTTCTCTCCTTCTTCCTTCTATCTACCTCCTTCTCATCTAATTTTCATCCTTCATCTTCTTCTTGAAGTTGTCTCTACCTCCTTACTCCTTGCTCTGCTTCTAGATTTAGAGGATATTTTGGAGTTTTCCTCTTAAACTTGTGTCCCGCTTAAAATTTTTCAGCTAATTTCAATAATATGCTAAAATTACAAAATGAGACACATCACACTTCTATTTAAATGCCACATGTCCCTTCCATTTAACCTAGCATTTAAGGTATAAAGAATACATGGATGGGGGACGACAAAGTGGGTTGGTGGTGCGTGGAAAACCGAGAGTGAACAAAAGGGTAGTAACTCCTCTACTTTTTGTCTCCTTTGGTTTGGAAGCAAGTGGAACAGCTAGATGACCTATTTTCTCTTCAGTTAAGCCTCATCTCCCATTATTTTTAAGCTAGTTTTTATCATAATAAAGGGAGGTTTCGGCTAGGAGGTGTGTAAAGAACCAAGAGTGAAAAGAAATACAACAGCTTATATATTTTATCCTCTTCGGTTTTGGAAGATTGGGATGGCTGGGAGAGAGTTTCATGAGTTGATTTATGTTGTCTTTTTTGGTTTCCAAGATAGTGGGAGGGCTGGAGCAAAAGATGAATAACATGACAACCATGGAGAAGATGAAGGGCTAGACATCCCAATGCCGGTTTGGAAATGACATCAATGCTGATATACCTGGTTAAGCATTTTTTTCATTACGTTTGTTAATCTTAGTCTCTTTATGAAATGATTGTATTATCCTATGCGTATGGATTTGAGTTTTGTGTATGAATGATCGTATTATCGTATAGTTCAATTGTTTGTATGAATCCATAGCTAGAATTTCACTATAATCCATAATTGTTATATTTGAGATTCATTTATAATGACTAATGGCTCGCAATTATTAGGGATAACATAACTTAGGTTAAATAACCCGAGCGTATGTGGTTGTTGCTTAGATTAATCGATTTTCTTAATTTGTAATGCGACTACCCAATTGAATCTAAAGATCGTATCCTAAATTATTCGGTGGTTAGGTTTAATTAACGATTGTATCTTAATTAAACATGACATAAGGGAAAATTTGAGTTAATAGATCTTATCGTTAATCCTACGATTAATAGTTCAAGGAGGGGTTTGAGAACAACAAATTAATAAAATATGTTTAATTAGGGTGTAGGCCGGGATAGAACCAAAGAGTTAGAGTCCTAACGAATTCACCATTTTCATCATTTTTTTACATGTTTTCTTTTACTTGCTTTTGTTAGTTAGTTTAACTTTATATTATTTTTTTTATTTTAAAACCTAAACACTAGTTATTTTCATTACGAAAGCTAACTAAATACTTTCTGTGAGATCTACCTAGACTCACCGCTACTATAGTAGTAGTAGGTTTAGTTTTATTTTGACGTAGCGTTACGACACGCTGCATATCTATGTGCTGGACACCCATGATTTGCCCCATATACTTCTTTAGTTAATCAATATTCAATTGGTCCCTATATCAAGGCGGTGTCAGTGTCCTGGGTGATCCTACACTATCTGACAAATCTAAATTCTCCTAATGCTCAGCTCCTCTTGTTTGTGGCAATGGTGAGTTTGTCTTGGCAATTTCTCTAGTACATTAGGGAAATCCCCATTTACTCTTGTAGCTGCCTGTTCATCTAACTCTCTTACCAGTTGATACACATCTCGCATAAGTCCACGCCTACTCATAATCATGTGCATGCTCTTCATTACATCTAGGTTGAGGGCGACTATTGTGCTAAGAAGCCTCATTAGTGGTATTCAACTGAAGATTTTCATCCTCTTTGTCATTTTTGTTATGTAGGTCCCAATGTATATCGTCCCTACCTTTTTCTCTTTGATTTGATGCCAAAAATACTAGGCTAAGGCATTCCCTAGGTCCATTGGAGTCTTCTCGTTCATACTCCACAAGTAAAACACGTCCAATTTCCTGCCTATATTGAAGTTGTCACCCTACCCACTATGTGTATGACTCAAGCTCCTATTGATGGATTTAAGTGTGGGAGTATATTAGAATCCTTGCTTTTGCTCAGGTCATAATCTACCTCCTCGCTGATGTTATGCTAGAAATAATTGGCATCCATCCCATATTCGGAGGGTAATGTACTCCTACATCTCTATAAAGTCCTAATCATAAAGGTCCATCATTAGAGAGAAGTTCGTGTAACTCATTCTCTTCATGTCCCCAAGAATTCAAAATTATATCGTACTTAGTCGCTCTCAATCATAATGACCATTTTTCATAGAGAACGTAAAGAACACCTCGAGTGTAACCTCCCAAAAAGTTTTCTAGAGGCTTTAAAAAGATTAGTGGTGCTATCCGAATCCAAAGCAATAACAAAAATATGTTTCCTCCTTCTCAGAGCTAGAAATTTACCAGAACTGTTACTTTGGTCGGCTCTGTCAGTGGATCCAACCTTTTATGTGTCCTTTAGAACTCCCTTCGACCACGCCAACATAACATTCTAATTAATGAAGAGTGGTGTGTGACAGTGAAGAAAAGGGTAAGACAATTTGCGACGAGGAGGAGCAACATTTGTAATTGTAGAATGTCTTATTCCCAAATTAATTGGGTTTTTACTCTCTGTCTTCAAAATTTTTGGTTTTCCTTAATTTTATTTAATCACTTAAATTAAATCTAACATATAAAACTTAACCCAATAGTTATTATACATGTCTAAATTTACATCTAATGTGGCTTGTTACATCAACAATATTAATGGAAATACTAACGTCGTGTTGGATTTGGAAAAAATTGAAAAATTGAATATTTAATTACTACTTTTTAAAGTTCAATTTATATTTGTAAAATTGAGTAAAGTTTGAGGATTTTTTTGCAATTAACTCATTTTATAATAGATTTTGTTAAGATAACTTAATAGGATTTTATTATAAAAATTAAGTTATATTAATGACACAAATATCATAACATCTTTTTATGCTTATAATATTATAAAACGTTTGTAGTAATTTTGAGTAAAATTTTTAAGAATAAATAAAATTATATGAAAAGTTCTTTTTTTTTTTTTATCTTTATAAGAAATGATACATAACTCGAACAAATGCATATAACTTTTAAGATAAATCCCAAAAATTAATTTTTAATGAATTTACGTGTCTAATAAACAAAATTTAAGGACTTGTTTATTTTTACTTGTTTATTTTATTTTAATAAAAATTCGTTTATTTAATTTTTTAGTTTTTATTTTCTATTTTTTATTTTGATTTTTTTTCAAGTTTTAACTTATGAAAATTATAAAAAGTGTTTTTCTATAATCTAATCTATTATTGAATAAATATATATTTTAAAGTATTTAATATCAATTATTAATAGAAATTATGAATTATGAATTTAATATTTTAATTAATAAATATAATTTAAATTTAAAACATCTTTCAAAGTATGTAAATTTCTTTTTTAATAATATAATGGGTGTAATCCGAAAAAAGATTCATAAGTGGTTTTGTTTTACTTTTACATAGAACATAATACTCTTACTTTTTACTCTATTCCAAATCTCTAGGGCATCATTGGTAAGTGTTACAAGGTCTCGTACACTGGAACCCATGGTTATGGACCCGAATCCATTAGTATGGAACATTTTCTTTTCCAAGTGAAATCCCCTAGTATAGGAAAGAAAAGTACTTTTGTTGTTGTGGAAAAATACTATAGGAAAGTGGTTCAGTAATTAAGCCTTCCTGAACCCATTTTTGCTCTTTCATTCTATTTTAAAAAACCTCTTTAAGGATCTACTAAGGGAATGTAGGAGGAATGCTATTAGAAACTTGTAACGGAACGCTATTGGATCAAATGACAAAGGCATTGTTGAGAAAAAGATAGCTTTTCCCAGATGAAATGAAAATTGGATTCATGTAATAGGAGAAAGGTTTCCCATTCCTTAGCCTGAAAGATATGTGGCCATGAAATAGGGATTAAGAGGTCTACTCGACATTAATTAGGAGTTAATGAAACCCTTTGTAAGAATCTTTCACAAAGTATCAACCAATATTAGTAACTAATCCGAATTTTGTTATTAGACCCTGTATTTGATTCACCAAATACATTATTATTGTATACTCTTTCATATGTATAGCGCAACCCAATCCTTGTTTTCAGTATATTTCAATATTCACATAACACAACTAGTTTACTCACACATAAGAATTTTGCGAGGATAATCTTTACAATGATGGAGGGAAAGAAATGGTCTATCTAAGAGACAAAATACTAAGATTTTATATGACTTAACGAGTAATCATTACTAGCATATATTACCTTAAGGCTAGAAGTACATGATTTAGAACCTACTTAGTAAGAATTCCCGGTACTGTTTCTGTTGTTCTTCCATTGTTAACACCAACAGACTTCCTACCACGCAATAGCAAGTATAAAGAATGGCAAAATATTCCAAGCATAAACAAACATTTCGATTACCACCTTGTTCTGTACTGCCAACAACAACATCTTTTATTATGGTTCAACCATAAGAAGAGGAAAAAACGGTAGCACAAAATAGAAACAGTTGCCTTCATCCACCACTGTCAAAAGTAACATTAGGCAGTCTATACTGTCAAGAAGAATCAAAGTAAAAGAAATTAAAGCAAAGAACAAGCCTTGACAGAGAGATCAAAAGTCCTCAAAATAACAGTCAAATACTACAGTTCCAAGCTTTAGAGTGTAGTAATCAGCAATACTACAGTTCAAGCCTGCAAAGACACCATATATGG
>JAOQMM010000002.1:21984549-22003416 GCA_027563515.1 Erythroxylum platyclados
CCCTGATTTTGTAGATGGATCATTTAATTTCAATAGCATTCCCTCTTTTACTCCCGGGCCACAGGCCCTTTGCCATCCCTAGTACTAAGTTCTTGTCATTTTGTGTTTTTGTTGTTATTTGTAAATTTGGATCGGTGTCTATAATGTTTATTACTTACGCACAAGCTATGATGGACTTCTCTAAAAATGTTGGGCCTCCACGAAGGAAAACGACTCTTAAAATCAACGCCCCACCTCTAGCTGTTAAGTAAAGGAATCAAAGTGGCTAGTTGATCACGTAATAGTATCCGGCATGGATTTATAAAATAAATTAGATATTATCACAGAAGTATCATGGCTATTTTCTTTTCAAGCGAAAAAGCCTTTCTAGGTAAAGTGAACTAAACACAACAGCTTGTACACTTTAGCTAAATGATCTCTCATAATTTTGCCTTATTTTTAACAATTAAATCTTCTACAATTTTATTTGAATATATTCATAACTTAGTATTTTGTTTATTGACGTAGGATAAGGTTTGAAGATGCTATATTTGAGTGGAAAAAATTGAACCTTAATTTAAATTTAAAATTTTAAATAGACGAACAATTCTAACAATAATCACGGTGAATCAAACAGATTTGAGATAAAAAAATGTTTTATTTTGCAAATTAGGATCAAATTGTTGGAATCAAAGTGAAATATGAAAAAAATGATATGGCAAGATCTTAGGCGTAAACATACTCAAAGCAAACTGCAATTTTCTGACTTCAAATCTGTAAGAGAAAAATGTGTTAAAAGTGGTTTAAAATCTCATCTTAGCTAGATCTGGATGAAAGTCAATGAAGTCGTGAACTGGGAGATCCAAAAAAATCACAATCATAAGATTTTCACATGGGTTTCAATGACTATAAATAGAGTCAACATGTGAAGGAGGAATGCATCCATTTTCAAGCTACATTTTCTAGAGTCTTTCTTTAGTTTCTAGTGGTAGATATGATCGTTGTTGACTAAGGTGCGTTTGGTTCACTTAGGGAATGATAATAGAAATTATAATGAATATAGAAAGGAATGGAAATGGATATGACTTCCATTCCTCACTATATTGAGGGTATGGAGTATTGCTCCAAAAGGAGATATAAAAATAGTATTCATCCAATCATAATATATTACCAACCATGTTTTTCATTCCTTACCAATTCCTTTCTTTCTATAACCAAGCAACCCCTAAGTCTTTTATTCTTGGTTGAAGGAAGTGGAAGCCCTTTTAGAACTTTAAAGATTAGGAGGTAATTAGGTCTTATAGTGAAGTATTTCATTTATTCATGTATGAATTGCTTTTTTGTGCTTTTATTTTATAATTATTTTTGATTGATTTCTAGTGCGTGCAATTAGTTTGTTGGTTGAAATAATCATTTGCTAGATTAAAGTTTAAATAAAAAATCAATTCTTTTACTCATTTGTAGCAATTAAGAGTTTTAATTTGTTGTCTAAAAAATTATTACTCTTAAGAAAAGCATTTAAATAAATTAAATACAACCATGGATGCTGTGTTATTTTGCTTCGATGGTCTTTCTTTTCCTAAGCTATTGTTAAATTAAATTTTGGATCGTATCTAAATTTGTTAAGCAATAAGGGTTAATTAAATTACATATTTTTGATTAACTATTCCTAAAGAAAGACATATATTTAGCATCACATCGAATATATGATTTATAAAATAATGATTTTGTACGCAATGATTAATCATAGTTCCAAGAGTGAAAGCAACCATAAACTAAGGTTCGTTTTATTGAAAACTCTCATTTTATTACTTCCTTTATTTTTTATTGCAAAATTAATCAATCCCCTAATTACTATTAATTATTTTCTCTTGTACCAATTGGCAAACAAGAATCAGGGAAGAAAACAAGGATTTGGAGTTGTTCTTGACAAATAGCCCATATGGAATTCTACATGGCCGAATAGGTACTGGACATGCCTGTGTCCTTGGAACATGTAACAACTGTAAATCGTGTGGAGATGAAGGAGTTCATTTGTGAAGATATACGGCCATGTAGACTTGGAAATGCCCATGTAAATTTGGACACTCTCGTGTACGTAGATTGTGTTTGTCTCTACAACTGTATGCCAGTGTGATAAATTGAAGATAATTTGAGGGATACGGTATAGAACATAGTTGAATACACGATCGTGTCTGACCCAAAAAACTTTAAACTCCCCTGTTTTCATACACCTGCCACATAAGCCACACCTTAATGAGCCCCTCAGCAACAACCAACACATATTCCTGACCCACCTATCATGCACGCTCGCTAAATTTCCCATTTAAAAGAAAAAGGGAAAAACATAAAGGTTTCTTTTTCTTCTCTATTTTATTTCCTATTTTATTTTATTTTTTTGTTTTACCGTTGAACATTAGGGATAATGTTTTAAATAGGTGTGGGGGTGGATATATTTTTCCTTGTTGTCCATTTGTGATATTTTGAGCATTTTAAAGATATTTGAGAACTACGTTTTAACTTCTTATTTGTGCCTAATGCTTTTGGAAATTGATGAAATAAGATGTGTTAAAGAAAATTTTGCTGAATTGGATTGTGAGTGAAAATTGAGACTAAAACTTATTAAGATGAAGGCTAAACACTTTGATAAGTTGAGATAACTAAAGTATGTAATAAGATAAAGCGAGACAATTGATTGATCAAGTATTGCATAAGGATTAGGTGAATTTATTTGAAAGATGTGAGCACTTGAGCCTTCAAATATAAAAACATCTTATGTCTATCCATTTTGCTTTGGTGTGTGATTTTCTTTCATTTGGATACCTCTAGAACTTGCATTGAACCAACTTGAATCACTATGATTGCGTGAGACTTGAATTTAAAGTTAAAAAGCCACCTTACTTAATTATCCCTAGTTCAGGCCTTTGAGGCATTTTGAAACCCCTCTTCTTTGTGGTATGAACTCACGTCACAAACCTAACCTATAATATATCTTATCACTCAACTACATATTTTTAATAAGGTATTCTTGAGCTATTTAGGGAATTATATGTTCCTTTTCTTTCAATTTTGTTTTCCAAGCTGCTCATTTTGTGTTCAATTTAATTTTGTATGATGGCTACCCACTAATGATTGTTTAAAAAATAAAACAAAAAGTAAAAAAGAAGAAAAATCAAGAATATAGTAATTGCAGCCATAGTATATTGATAGATGAGTATTTGGTCACATTTATATTCTTAGCCCTACATTTTAATTGAATGCCTTATTAAATATATGTGGTTTTAGCCTATAATTCTCCCTTTCCAACTTAACCCAAGCCTTATTATAACCAATTAATCAAAGTCCTTTTGATTCATGCTTTCATGCGTTTACGGTGAGAGAAATTTGTTATATGTGTATATTCCTTGTGACAAGATTTGAGAATAAACATTTAAACCTAAATACTTATATGAAAGAGTGAACACGATGAGGAAACTTACCAAGGCTTTGTGCATACTTTAATTGTCTCTGTTCATATTTTCTGGTGAAAATCAACTTTGATGTGCGTTGATGCTTAACTCTTTTTCAGTTTAAGTTTTAAGGAGTATACATGGTTTAATTTCATAAGAAGTAGTTGGGTAAAAACTATTGGGCTAACATTTTTTTTTAGTTTCTCATTTCTTAGGGACAAGCAAGGATAGATGTGGGGGAATTTGATGTGCCATAATTTTGCCTTACTTTTAGTAATCAAAATCTTCCATAATCTTATCTTAATATGTTTAAAACTTTAGTATTTTGTTTATTTTTGCAAAATAGGTTTGAAGATGCCATTTGAGTGGAAAAAGAATTAAGCCTTAATATTAATTTGAAATTTTAAATGGAGGAGCAACTTCAACAATAATTAAAGGTGAATCAAGGAGACTCAAGCAAACAAAATGTTTTATTTTACAGATTGTGATCACATTATTATAATCAAAGTGAAAAGTGGAAAAGATAGTTTGGTGAGATCTTAGCTATAGGCATGCTCAATACAAACTGCAAATTTCAGACTTTGAATTTTTAAGAGAAAAATGTGTTAAAAGTGGTTTAAAACCTTATCTTAGCTAGATCTGGGTAAAAATCAATGAAGTTATGGGGATCTAAAAAATTACAACCACAAGATTTTCACTTGGCTTTCAATGGCTATAAATAGAGCCAAGATATAAAGGAGGAAGGCAATTATTTTCCAACTTTTTAGAGTCCACTTTCCTCTCTTTCTTTAGTAGATATTTGAGTAGTCTTATTACATATGATGAGAAGACCAAACCCATAAAAGGATCATAATTATAACAAAATGCCTTTATGTCTATACTTAACTCAATTGTAAATTGAAAGATTAAATAATTGTAGCCCACATAAAATAGTTTATACACCCCCCTATTTTGGATAAAACTAATAAGGAATTAATAAATTCTTTAAAAATATTTTGAAGACAATTTGATTGGGTTAAATAATAAAGTTAAGAAGTGTATACACAATTTTGAAAAAAATCTCAACGTGTAGAATTCAATTCAATGAACAATTGATTTGTACCATAATCATAAGTATAAATAATTCACTAATTGAATCCTTTGGTGTATTATTAATGCAATGTAGCTTGCATGTGTGAACCTTAAAATTATAAACCATACATAATCACATCAATTCAATTTCAAACTGAGACTTTGATATTAAAAATATGATTCATTATCTCTAAAATAAACCACTATTCTCATAGAAAGATTAATTGCTAAAAAAAGGTTCGTTATATAAAGATCCATGATCTAAAAATGAATCATGTTATAAATCATTTGCTTTCATAAAGAAGATTAAAAGAAATCATATGTCCGTATATACAATAAGATAACTAGTCATATACATTTAAATTATCACAGTACAATAAACAAATACAAAAATGCAATTTCATTAATCTTAAGTATCGTAAACATGTGACATAAACTTTATAAACTCCAACTACATAAAAATATTATAATACAATATAATACTCATATTACCTACATGTATATGAAAGTTTATGTGTCTAATTCCCTTAGTTAATGAGTTGGCTAACATATACATGGTACCAATACACTTACAAAACACATCAATATGATCAACCGATCCTCAAATATTAAAACAATTAAGTTCAACATACTTAGATCCACTAGTATTCTTTGTATTCTTGGAAAATAAAATACAATATATGAGTTATTACGAAGAATCTTAATAGGCCTAAAAGTCAAATTGATAATCTTAAGCTCTCTAGTAAAGTTCTTCAACCACTTGACATATGCTCCCACCTTAAAAACAAGCTATAATCTTAGGTTCTATGGTTGAAAATCGCTATAACAATTTGCCTAGAGCTCGTCCAAGACACAACTCCTTTAGTTAATATAAAGATATAATATATAGTAGGATTTTTTTCATCTAAACAAACACTAAGATCAACATTAACATATATAATAATATCTAGATCATGAACATATCTATAAACCATTATATAATCTCTATTCTTATGCATATTGTGTAATACTTTCTTTGCTGCAACTCAGTGTTTATGAACATTGAGATCAACATTAACATATATAATAATATCTAGATCATCTAAATATCTATAAACCATTATATAATCTCTATTCTTATGTATATTGTGTAATACTTTCTTTACTGCAACCTAGTGTTCATGAACAAGCATGGACAAATATATGCCAAAAACATTAGCTACTAAATTATCATCAAGCCTAATGCATACCTAACCTTATTATAAAGAAGCTACTCGTTGCTCAACTTATCACCTTAAGTATAGGTGATATATTGGGCTTATACTCTTATATATTGAGCCTCTTCAACACTCTATCAGTATAAGTCTTTTAAGTTAAGTACTAAGTCATCTTAGATCTATCTTTATATAGCTCTCTACTTTAAGGACAAAATCTGCCTGCCTAAGATTTTTCATCTAAAATTTCTTCAAATTCATCTTCTTCATATTCTATAGTTTGCTCAAATTGTTGTTAACTAACAATATGTCATCCACATACAAAAATAAAAACACAAATATGCTCCTAATGAGTTTAGAGTATATATAAGTGTCCAAGTGCTTTCTCTTTAAAATTCAAAGCTATGATCACCTTATGAAGTTTGAAGTGCCACTAAATGTTTGCTTCAATCTATAAATTGACCTCTTTAACTTACAAACCAGATGCTCATTCCTCTTCTCCTTAAAGCCCTTGAATGATGCATATATACCTTCTCCACTAGATCACCATTAAAGAAGGTGCTCTTGACATTCATTTGTTGAAGTTTAAGATTAAAATGGGATGTCAAATCCATAATGGAATCAATCCTTAGTTAAGACATATGAGAAAGTTTTAGAGTAGTATACTTTTATTTTTTGAGTTACCCCTTAACCTCAAGTCTTGCTTTTAACCTCTCAACCTTTCCTTTAGTATCTTTCTTAATCTTAAATACTTATTTAATGGATTTCAGCCTATCTAGAATGTTGGACAAGTTTTAAACATCATGAATGATTTTCCATATAAAAATTTTCCTCCTCCATAATTTTCATCCATCTATTAGAATGACCATTCTTAATTGTTTATCATAAGTAAAAATTTTCACAATCTCTCTCAAAATATAGTCACCCTTACCCATATGAAAAATAAATTCAATAAAGGGTGTAAACCTCCTAACTCTTAACAAACGTCCCAATGGTGTTATAGGATCAAGTTGAGTATTAACTTGCTCAACAACATCTATTTCTTTATCATCAGGAGATAAAACTTATTCTTCCACACACACCTCCAGAAGTTCCTAAATAACTCTCTCATTACTTATAGGAATGTTTAATATTACTATCTTAGGTTCTTTAGTTGCCTTATCTCTCAATTATACATATTTTACATTATTCTCCAAAAAGTTTGTTGACAATGCCTCCACAATTCTATTACTATAAATGGGATAATAAAATTATAGTCTTTCAAACCTTCAGGATAGCTTATAAAGAAACTATAAGTTATCATAGGATCTAACTTTCTCTTTAGTAGGCTATAGATCTTTATATTAGTTAGACGTCTCTAAACCTTCAAATGATTCAAACTGGATTTTTCTATCATCCACAATTCAAAAGAAGTTTTAAGAAACAACTTGAAACACAATTTAAGATGTAGTATGTCTTGCACCTACATATATTTAAAAAACTTTGGTCTCACCATCATGCTCCATTATGTCTTTTAGTGTGTGATTATGCCTCTCTACTACTCCATTATGCTCATGTGTACCTAATATGGCCTATTATTCAATTATACCACAAACCCGTTAAACACTTAGCAAAAGGTTCTTTCTCTCCCGAATCACCATGTCTACTATAGTACTCTCAACCATGGTCTGACCTAACAATCTTAATGGGTCTATTAAGATGCTTCTTGATCTTTACCTTAAAAATTCTAAACTTTGTTAAGGTCTTATACTTATTACTGATAAGATACAAGTAATCATATTGAGAGTAATCATAAATAAAAGTTAAAAATAACTTCTTTCCATTAATGGTGAGGTTTAAAGGTTCACTAACATATGTGTGAATAATCTCTAAAATCTCATTGCTTATAGTATAATGGTATCAAGAACTTCATATTTGTAGTGAGCATACCTTTAATATATTCTATGCAGGAACTAACAATGTCATGGTAAACTAAATTAGAGAGGATTTTATTCTTAATCAACCTATCAACTTTTCGTTTCACATATAACTAAGTCTTTTATTCCATAAAGTGAATGACTTCTCATGGGTTAAACTTTTGTTAATTCCCTATTTTTCATTATTCATAACTAATTTATCAAGATCCTTCAAATTCAAATAATAAACACCGTCATTTAACAAACATTCACTAATGTCAATATAATTAAGGGACAATGTAATATTTTTACTTCTAAAATAAGTGAATATCTAACATCATCAAGTCATAATAATTATATCATTCACTAATCATTATATTATCTAACTAAACTTATGCACAATTACCCCTTTTAGGAAAATAATAATATTAAGTTAAGAGATAAAATAATTTCAAAGGTAACTGAATGAGTTAGCCTATATTACAATTATGCATATGAAAAATAAATCTTGAACAACCCTCATCTGGTCAACCAGATAACGAGTTTGATCTACCAAATGGTCTATCTAACTCGTTCTAAAAAATTAAGAGCTTTCAACCTTTGTAACTCGAGGTTGATTGATCAATGGATGTGATCTAAAAAATGAAATATGTTAAATACATGACAAAATAAAGGACAAAAAATCATAGAAAACATGAAAAAAAACATAATATTTTAAGTATTAAAAAGTTACATAATTGATTAACAACATTAGTGAAGTTATTGACCATTCTCATAATTTATTCACATGAAAACAATATGATTTAATTAAAAAAAGCCATAAAATTGATTACCAACCCACTTTTATATAGTTATTAACTAACCTCATGATTTAATCATAAGAAGAAACAAAAATTCTAGTTTTTCATGTAAATTAAATTTGGAAATTTTCTTAAAATATTTAATTATGTTTTTCTAACCTGAAAATTTAACATATTTAGATGTAAGGGGTATAAAATCTATTGAAACATATTGCGATACCACATGTATAAATTATCACTACAACAAGGTAGATATTTGGCCACATTTTTTTTTGCTACGTTTTGAAAATCATAGCTAAAAGTAAACCTTTGGCAATGTTTTTCAAAATCGTCACAAAACTAGGACCATTTGGGGTCTTAATTTGGTTCGAAAGGATAACCCTTATTGACACCAAATGTGTCAAATGATTACAGGAGGGAACGAAAACGAGAATTGTGTTTAAAAAAAAAGCGCTAAAGCCTAAAACACCCATCTCTCATTCTCTACGCTTTCTTTCCTCTTCCTCTACGAAACTGAAGGGCGCTTAAAAAAAAACCCTAAAGACAAAAACACCCATGTCTCATCCTCTGCTCTCTTCTTTCCTCTTCTTCCATGAAAATGAAAGTTACGCTCTCGATCCATAGTCGACGATATCTCCTTTCATCAATTCACTATGTTCAGTGAATTAGCCTTTATGTTTCTTTCTTCTCTCTTTTTCTATTAATGTTTTTGTGATTTCATTAATTTTAAATGGTTGAACTACCTCAGCTACCAAAATTTGAGGAATTCTAGAGTTAGAGTTTCTAAAACTTGAACTCCCATCTTTACCAAAATTTGATTCCCTGAAGGAGAGGAGACGCTGTAGCGACTATGGTGGGGGCAATGAAAAAAGGGTTGGTAAGGAGGTTAGTGAGTTTCATCGAGGAGAGGTTATGGGGAGTGTTGGGTCAGTGAATGTTACCGGAAAATGAAAAATGGTTGTCGAAACTTAGTGGTTGTGACTATAAATAACATGTGTCTGTTTACCTTTTTTCAGGGTTTGTTTTTTAGTTCTGAGTTTTGTTTTCCAACAATCAGTTCTATAAGTAAATATCTTGTAGAAAATATAAGGGGCTGGTAGTTTCTCTGCAGCTATAAAAATTAAAAATAGATAATTATTGCATGAATTCTTCCGATCGATATCTGTTGGTAGAATGAAAAACCAACTTTGAGTTATCTCTATTAATATATAATTATATATCGATGTGTATGCTCAATATTATCTTTAATTAGCTTGTTTTTCTTTCTTCTTGGGGTTCACTGCAATGTGTTCTATTAGGAAGAGGCGTATGCCACATGTTATTTCATCTTAATTGGTTGATTGTCTTTATTGATTCTGTTTCTAGACCCCTTTATGTTATTTTTTTCATTGACAGAAATTATTCAATATAGCTGGAGTTTATTTCAACTGCTGGCAATCTGAAGTTGTTCATTCCGAGGACTTGCCTGTCCTTGCTCCTCAAAATCGTCTAAAGGGAATAACTTTACTTGTATGCACTCTTACTTTAAGATTGTTGCTAAATATGCTCAATTAACAAAAAAAAATTCTTCTCGTAAACCAAAATGATAGGATTACTGTTGAAATTGGAATAGCAGACTGATGGAATTCTAATGGATTAAATGGTTTTTCTATATTTTGGGGACGCTTTGTTCGGATTGATGTCTTAAAGGTTAAAAATTGCAATATCTTCTGAGTTCTTTGTTTATGAGTGTGTTATAATTCTGGCTAATTCAGGTTCTCCCAGAAACTTCTTTAACATTCTATGGCCCTAAAGCTTTGCAAATCCATGTTGTGCCCACTGAAAAAGCTGATGAATTTTACCAAGTAACCACGTTCTTGACGCAAATTTAGTGCGATCATATATTTCATATTGCATTTTTAACTCCAAAATCTTGCAAAAAGAACTGGGTGTTGTATGGACTCCCCCTACAAGAACAGACAGTGTAGATGATTGGAAAGGACTTGAATTAACGCGTAGATTAAAAATTAATTTTGAAGATGTAGAAAGGTTAAATTAATGATTATACTCCTATTTAATTCCATCATGTTGATTGCATTTCACCAAGAAGAAACACCTTTACTATACAGTATATTCTTTGGAGAAGGTGTGGTCAATGATGCTATAGTTGATGTGCTATTCACAGTTCTTTCCTACTTTCACATATACCTGGGGAAAGTTCTATTATTGGTTTTTGTTGAGTATGCAATTTCAGGTTTTATATTTACATGAAAAGTCCATGTTTCACTAGAAAATGGCTATGTAAGAGTGCTGAAACTAGACATTCAAAACCAACAATTCCAACTTTTGACATTGATATTTAGCTGTTAGCATCTTTAAGAAATTTAGATTCACTTGCAAATTAAAATTCGTATTAGTGATTGATGGTCCTGGAGCTTTAGAGATGAAGTGCTTTTAAACTGTTATGTTTGTCTTTCTTCATCAAGGTTTATTCTTATTGTTTAAAGTATTCTTAGCCTTACAAAAGCTATGGATGCACCTAATGCATATATATTACAACACTTGCTTTTTTTGTTTTACTCTTAGGTTGGATTTTTTAGTGCTTACGTGATAAAGAAGTACTTTGGAAGGTACTTAATGTTTTAAATGAATATTTTGCTGGATTACTTTCCCATTCCATCACCCTCCTTTTTTATTTCCTAATTGAAAACAAACTAGCTTAATTATGCATAAATTCAGGCACTTTATCGATTTTGAAGTTGCTTTCATGAGTCTCATGGCTAATCTTTCGTATATAATGACTGACATATGAAGTTGCTCTCATCGACATGGACAAGCCTAAAGTTATTCTAGTTACATTGTAATATTTTCTTGTAATCTCAGCATTTATAATTTATAAACTGGTCTTTGTATTTATTATTTTGTCTATAATAATTGTTAAAGTTGTAATTAAAATCTTGTATACAAGAATATTATTTTTGTTGGTATAATTTAATGATATTTTATTTTTATATACAATTTTGCAAATTATCAATTATTTTTTTATTGTATTTTTGTATAATAAATTAACAAAAAATCTAAATATTATATATAATAATATGGATTAAAAATGTCACAAATAATTATAATTAACATGGTATAACATTTCATTAAAATGTATACGAAAAAATTGACTACATTTTACAAAATGTAACTAAAACATTTGGCTACGTTTTAAAAAACGTAGTTAAAATCCTTTTGCTGTGTTTCTGGAAATGTAGTTAACACAATTAGCTACGTTTTTTGAAACGTAGCTAAAGTCTTTTTCTATGTTTCTTAAAACGTAGCTAATAATTTTTAGTTACGAAAACTAAATGTAGCCAAAATATATTGGGGACGATTTCTTAAACGTTGCTAATAATTTTTTGCTACGAAAACTAAGTGTAGGCAAAAACTATTAGCAACAATTAATGAAAAACGTGGCGACATTTTTGGCAACGAATATAAATTGTTGCTAATGACTATTAGGGACGATTTTGGGACATTTAGTGATGAATTTTTTCGTAGCCAAATGTCGGTTTTGTTGTAGTATATAGAACAATACAATCAGACTATACGATCATCAACTACCATTCTACATACCTTAATAATTGATATATGAATATTAAAGTGATATTAAGAGCACCTAAATTAGAAGACATGATTGTTATTTTTGAACCTTGTATAATAAGCTTTATGCTATACTTATAATAAAGAAAAGGTTAATACTGTTCTCTTACCTCTTTCACTAGTTTAAATTAGGTTATAAATTATGTAAGCATAGCTTTTTGTAAGTCACTTATTTAGGGTTATGAGATAACCAGAGAGATCTCAGTTAATTAGTCATAAATTTGGACCCTAATCATCAAATCCTAATAATCGTATACAATAATCATTGCACACCCAATAAATTTGTTGAAAGAACCAAACCCATAAATTCATCACAGAAATAACGACAACATTCAAATGTCTACTTGACTCAGTTAATGTAAGACGAAATATTAATTAGTTGTAGCTTATATAAAAAAATTTCTTAACAACTATATCTTAAAGCTTTGTTCTAGTGTTATGTTCGTTTTCTCTAATGTAACAGTCACGAAAATTGGTTAGCAAAAGATCAAACCAAGCTAGTTACCTACAAATTAAGATATAAGCAATGTCTATGATTGAAGGATATAAAAGAAAATTAATAGAGAACAACGAGTTGTTCAGAGGAACAAAGATGGAGACAGACTAGATAATCAGAAGAGCTACAGTTGTGTGTATGCTAAAATTTGAAAAAGGTGAGAATAGGCCAAAGAAAGACAAAAGGAGGGAACCAAAAGACCTAAACGTGCATAATAGATTTAGATGAGGTCCATAAGAAATTTAAAAAAAAAAGAAAACGAATATAATGTGATGTGATAATCACATCAAGGTGACTGTTTACTTACCTAATCCCTTCGTGGAAGCGTTACAGTATTTGACCATGCCCACCACTCCTTACTTGCCACATGCATACTCAGTTCTCTATCCACAGAATCTCACTAAAAATCCCGTCTTCTGATCTCGAAAATGTCCTTATGTGGCTTCTTTCTCTACTGTCTTTGGACTTCCTAACGCTAGGGTTGGTCTTCGTTGTCATGATTACATGTTATGTGATGGTTCATGCAAAACACAACACTCATGCTTTACCTTTTGTCTCTGACGTAGAAGAGGAATTCCCTTATTGGAACAGAGAGAAAGAGAGCAACTGATGTGTGCAAATCGCTTAGTCAAATCGAAAGCTAACACTGTTCTCACCAATGCGCAAGTAAATAATCTGAACCACTCAACCGAAAGTTGACAAACCACCCCACCCTCTCTCTCCCTCTCTCATTCGTTCATATTTGTTCCTATGGGTAACAAAATGAGCTTGTGTCTAATTGGTGGGCAACGTAACTACTTGTTCATTTTCAGGTCAGTTGGTGCAGTAATTTACTGGGAGCAAGCTTCTTGTTCTACCTTAGTTTCTCTGGTTGTAGCCCTCATAATATTGTGTAATTATATATCTCTTATGATTTATATATAACTCATTCAGAAGCCGCACGTAAAGAAGACGAATATTGTCTATAGGAACATATAAACCGTAGTGATGGAAATTCTTTTTCAAGGGTTTAATTTCCATCCTGCATTTACGTTTGAACTTGCGAGCTTCAAAACTCTAGCAGTTACAGTCTATCTAGTTTTCTCGCCAAACAAATGCTATTTAGGATTCTTTATTTGGAGTAATGTTAGAATTACCATATCACTCTTGTAATAAAAATAAACTTAGTAATCATCCAGTACGGAAGTTCAGCAGTAAAAGGTTGGTCTTTCTTTAAGTAAACTTGAGAGTTCGACCCTGCTTGTGTATATAACAGTATTAAATATTCGATAATAATACTTTACCTCCTATCAAGGTCCCACCCGATACGAGCGGGATTATTCTAAGCGTGGTAATGACTTAAAGTTGTCACCGACAGTTCGAGCCAACCAAAGAGACCTCGTTGTCCTACTAAAAAAAAATCGTAACAAAAAATATTAGTTAATTAGAGACATTCTAGGGTTTAGGTCATGGTGCAACCTTTTGTATCTTTCAAAGAGCAATAATATTTACTGTTTATAAAATTGTAACAAGATAAGATTTAGGAGCTAAAATGAAAATTTCCAACTCTTTAACATTATGCATTTGTTCCTTATTTCGATCTTTTGAAGTGCTTCTCAAGTTAGCTAATCAGGAGTCATGATTTGCTTGAGCATGAGTTTAGATAGTTATATCATTATATGATGCACTATGGAATACTGTATCAACTCAGGTCCCGGGGACATATATGCCCCATTGAATTGAAGATATATATATATTTCTAACTGTTAGAGCTTTTGATTGAATTAAGTTTAAAATCTTTTACCAATTTTTATCTGTTGTCTGTAAAGTATGTCAAGTTTTTACTTATATATAGTACTCGGAGGACATCATTACATGCACGATTACTGAGGAAATTAGACACATCTTGCTATTGCACACCGAACGTATGCACATTTAGCTGTGTCTATCTATATCTGTATATGCAGGAAAAGAAAAACAAAAGAAAAGCCTCACTAGCTGGTTCATGTTCGAATTTGATCAGGCATGTGTATAATTTAACTACATTCATGCCAAATTCTTAAATATGTATCTATGAAGAACAAGTAATGTAAATCATACAAACATTTTATGTGTTTAACGTATCTGCATATACCTATATATGTATATCTTATAGTTCCTTTATTTAGCATGACAAATGAAAAATAGTTGTGTACTTGTATCAATGCCCTTTGGTACCAGAGCCAATCTCATAGAGCTTGACCAAGTAAAAAGTGCTGATATCTAAGCACACGTTGTACACAGACACAGACACACATATATGTATACATATATTGATTCCGATAGAACACGTAATACATTGGTCCAAGATAGTAGTTCGAGTTCTACTACAATATTTGAAGATAGTAAAACAGTCATAAGTAGCTGAAAAAACCTACTTCAGTTGAGAACGTTAGAGAGAGAAAATAAACTAAGCGAAGCACAGTAACCACGTACGGCAAGCTCGTTACCTCAGCAACTTCAAATCTGCCAACCAAGAAAGAACAAGTGATTAGTAAACAAAAAGCTGATGAATAGTTTTCACTTATGAAGTCACAATACGCATTGATTTTAAGGTAATCTGCCCAGTGAAGTATAAGTACATAAAATCACGGCTGCTTTAAAACTTGAGCCAATAAACAATCACAATTGCTATGCATTTAATCTCATAAGAAGAAAATGATTTGGAACACTAACATGCTCGCCCATGGAAATTGGAACTAAGTAATAGAAAGCTCCTTGTTGAAGGGATTGGAGAGTAACACCCCACTCATTGGTGAGAACAGGTTGACCAGAGGAATGAACCAAAACAGCATCATCACCAAATGCCTCTCTCACGTTGAAGGGTCCCGCTGCCACATCAAACGCCATATCGTTTATGAAAACTGTTGATCTCCCCTCCTCCACTGCACCTGCATACACATGATTATTTTACTTTGTAACGCTTGTTCAAAATGTCAAAAGGCGTCGCAATATTGGTCAAAACTCAAAACAATCAAAGACAGAGGACTAGACCAAGCCATGCACACGTCAACCAAGGCAAGAAATCGCAAATTCTGGATCTATGAAAGCAACTCTCTCGTACGGTAATAACAGGAAAAGATTTGGTTCATAAGCATTTGTCACGTCGATGAAATCTTAGAGAACCTACTCATACATACATGTGGTACTGAGTAAATTTGGTATAAGAACAGACAAACATACATTCTCAAACCTAGTCTACACTACTTTTGAATCTTTTCATTTCATTCTATACTCAAATATATAAGAGTGTGCCTTTCACGCTCTTGCAGGTAGGGCATCCATAAACTGTTTTGCAGATCAAGGCACAAAAGGACAAATTTTTACCTTGGATTTGGGCAATTGGTGATGGAACAGTAACAGTGTTGGTGGTGGAGTGAGAGAGAGTGAGGGGAGCAAGATCAACACCGGGATTTATAGGAGTGGTCATGGTATAACAAAGCTGAGGATGCATCTTCATGCTCCTATGATCTTGTTGATGTTTCTTTGTAGCATCAGAATTCAGTATCTCACTGAGAAGAAGACTAGTGCAAGGCCCAATTGTGTGACCTTGGTCTGGTACCATATTTAATACCTCAGAAAAGTTAATCCCTTGAGTGAATGTACCGGATGCTCCAGCTCCTGTTTGTTGCTGAACAGGGATGAGAAAGTGTTCCGGCACGAACTCGTTAGGAGCCTGAAAATAGCTCTGATTCACTGAAGCAGTAGGGGAATTAGACACATCGATAAGGCCTGGAGAGCTCAGAGAGAATGTTCTCTTAGACCCCCTAGGAGATGATTTCTCTGATGAGGAAGATGAAGAGGAAGGAGCCCTTAGGGTGGTAACAGATGTACTGCTTGGAGGAGTTTGTGGGGTTTGTTGCTGGGAGTTCTGCTGTTTTGAGTTTTGGAGATGTCTCAGCTTGTGCTTGCTTCTTGATTTCCTGTTCTGGAACCAGTAAAAGACGTTGGCATCGCCGACTTGGCCATACTCTTGCAATTGAGCTCTTATCTTCCTTATCTCATCCCTTGGCGGATTCACCATGCCAGAATTGAAGATTGCTTCCAGTATGCGAATCTGCTCCGGCTTCGGGTTCCACCTTGGTTTTGGTTCTGGAGTTCGCTCTTCACATCCTGGAAGTGTTTGCATTACAAGTTAAACAAACACAAAAGTTATAATCTAACAGACGTCAAAAAGCTACTGAAACCATGAATCAGTCCTTTCTTCGGCTTAGCAACATGATAAAACAATTAAGAACTGATTAAAAAATGCGTACGGTCGACAAATTGGGTGGTGGGCTAGGGATCGTAGCCTTTCTCTAGAGAAGGCGAGGAATTGAAGCACTAAAATGTGTGCTTAGAAGACTAAAACGATGTCAGTCGCACATAAGAAGCTGCAGTTTTTGTGATCATTACCTGATGTGTAAGGGGTTCTGAGGCAACCACTTGACATTAGAGATGGTGAGTTGATGTCATGCTGCCATTGGTTGTGGTGAGAGCTGCAGGGTTTGGACTTGAACATGCTAGGCCAGTGTCTGTTCGATGAAGCCATGATGGTAAAATGGCCAGGAGTGAACTCAAATATATGCTAGTAAATCAGTCGAAAGAGAAGCTTCTTTTGATTCCTCTAGTTTCTGGTACTGAATCTTCTAGGCAAAACACATAATGTCTTCTTATAGCCTCATAACCTACCCCTGCATTCATTTTTGTTTTCAATGTAATTAATCTAACAGTTCCTTCCTTCTGACTATAATATAAAAGTTTTACACAGATATATATATGAGTACATATAAAAAAGACAAGGCCACTACAGGAATCGACTG
This sequence comes from Erythroxylum platyclados, assembly GCA_027563515.1. Classification (NCBI taxonomy): domain Eukaryota; kingdom Viridiplantae; phylum Streptophyta; class Magnoliopsida; order Malpighiales; family Erythroxylaceae; genus Erythroxylum; species Erythroxylum platyclados. Next base: position 22,001,880 of record JAOQMM010000002.1, read on the forward strand.
TTACAAAGATAAACAAGAAGGGAAATCAAAATAAATAGAAAGGAGAAGATAGCAAGTACACTCCCATTCCTTGCTTACAATTCTGCATTAAAATTGAAACGCTTTTACTTCACTCAAAAGTACAAACAAATTCCCCCCGGACGAGAAGCATAGGGGACAGAGAAAACAACATATGCTGGGTGCATAATTAGAATCTTCATCAGAGTTGACACAGAAGCTCTTAATGAAAGAAGTGGAAGAGAGAGAGAGAGTCAGGGCAGGGGGTTTTTGTAAGTAGCTTTAGTGAAATGGGTACTTCTGATCGGTTTGTCTCTTTCTTTTTAGATATAGTAATACTCTTTTTACAGATTTCTATGGAGAGGGATTCTCTTGCTTCACTTTGGTTTGCTTGCAGGGTATTAATAATGGTGAGAGAGTGAAATAAAGAGTGGGATTATTCTAATGGGAGGGGTTGTTGCAGGAATAAATAGGGGGAGAGAAGTGTGGCATATGGTGTTTGAAAGTCAAGAAAGGGGTATATAGGATTTGCTTGGAAAGCGGTGGTGTTAGTGGTTACAGTAATTACTAACTGGGGCTTAGTATGAATATGAGGTGAGGCATTGTGGGCTGTGGATTGATTGACTCGAGGGCATTTGCACTTCCTTTGCTGTAATTGTAGCATCAATTACTTTCACTAATTTATTTGTAGTTTTCTTCAAGGTTAATTAATTACGTAGACTCAGAATTTCCACTGTTCTTAATTCTTACTTTTGGGTTTTTCTTTTTTCTTTATTTTTTCTAGGAAAAGCATAATTTTACGCCAAGCCATGCCTATTACCAAGGCCAACTTTAGCTTGGATATGCTCGTGTTCGGGATAAGCAGGGCAGCAAACCAACTATCCTCCCGGTCCGCCAACTATGAGTGTTTGATAATCAATGAGTTCCTAAACTTGGATAGAATAAAGTCTAAATGTATGCTTGGTTCATTTTAGAAAATGATAATAGGAATTATAATGAATATAGTGAGGAATAGAGGGCTACTTGGTACCATCCTTGCGTAAGGATCACCAAACACAGAACATAGTAGATATAGCTAAACAAATAAAGGAGAGGCACAGTTTGGAACTAACAAGACATGAATTTCCCATAAATCACAAGTCCTTAGGCCACTAGGGGATATTCCCTGTTCAAATCACCAAATTATTTTGATCAATCAAAATCAGTATCTGCACATTGAGTAATGAACAACTGACTATTGTTGAGACTAACACCAAAGAGTATGAGCTGAGGAGTAGCTTGTATGAGCTCAACAACTTTAGAAATGAAATTTGACATAACAAGTAATCCAAAACAAAACAGGACAAAGCTAAAGAACCAACAACCCCAACAAACTTTGAAACCCGAAAAGAAGACCCAACCAGCATAACACCAAAAAGGAATTAACTGTCAGCCTGCAACCTAAACAGATTCTCGAAAGGAACATTAGAAAAACTAACTAATACTTAGAATTGAAGTAGTAGGTATCAAATGTTAATTGAGAGAGGAAGAGGGTGGCTCT
>JAOQMM010000002.1:22012685-22026279 GCA_027563515.1 Erythroxylum platyclados
GAACAAATCCCAATTGAATGTTTAGAACATCTTAATCACGAAACAAACCCTAGATGAATGTTTAGAACATATTAATCTCGAAATAAACCAAAGATTTCAGATGATACATCAAGAAATACGAAAATAAAGCTAAGACATGAAGGAAAACTAGCCTAGACACCTTGATCTTCAATCTGGAAACCTTGGAGCTCCTCTTCTCTTCTTGTTCTTTAGATGGTGGCTACAAAAAAGAGTATTTTCACCTTAAATAGTCCCTAGATGTATTAGGGTTTAATCTTAGGCTTCATGGCCCATTTAGGTTCCAAAAACACCCTTAGATAGCTCATACCAACAAAAAAAACGTGATATGAAAATTCTAGTCACAATGGCCTATGTTAAGTTGTCCAATTTGTTTCATTTTTCTTCTTTCTACAATTTCTTGGGTCCATGCACTAGCAAACATGTTAAACCACCTTAAAAACACAAGATTATGATTAATATTCAACCCTAACTCACATATTAACCACATGCATGACAAATTATCACATTTACATAATTCTAACCCTAATCATGCATAAATTGTCAAACTATACCCTACAAACACACTAAAACTATTACTAAAACATAATGTAAACTACAACTATCAACATTCCCACACTTAAACCTTTGCTTGTCCTTAAGTAAAGACAAAACAATAAACATGAAGAAACTCAACACAAATGCAAAATCACACACATTCATACACATGCAATAATGTTACAATGGCATTTAACTTACGGAATCAATCTAAGTTTAAACAATAATCATTCAAATTATGCTAACATATTAACTTATTAAATTCATGGTAAGCACTTTAAATTGAATATACATATTAACCAAGACATTAACATCATATTCATTCACCTAAAGCCCTTGTATACATACATTGATAATTATTAATCAACCAAAATTGTAACTATCACTAAATAACATTTCATGAAAATTCTTACTATTTTGAAAGACAGTAGGGTTTTGTTTATCAACACTATTTATTTTTATTTTCTTTTTAACATTGGTCTCGTCTTTTGATGCGATGACAAACATCTTGTGGTGAATGCCCCCAGTTACTCAACTAGGCCACGTTTTTATTATTAAGCTTGGTTGGAATGTCATTCTAGTCTTTTGACCCGAAGGCAAACATTTGTAATGAATGTCCCTCGATTACTCAAATATATCACATTCTCAACTGGCTACCAGCTCTATTCTTAACCCAATTTATTTCCAAAATAAAAGGGCAGTGGAATAGTTATTCAATTACACACATTTTTTTAATTATTTTTTTAACCTACTTCATTTCTTTTAGCTAATCATCTTCATGAAAGGTTATTAATGATGCTAACTATCCAATTGATACCTAATTATCAATGTATGTAACAAATTACCTAAGGTGGACAAACTAACATCATATCCTAATTAACATGCATATTTAACTAAAGATACTTAATACACAAATTCCATAAGCTAATATATCGTTATAATCTAAACAACTATGTTTGAAGCTAAATTAATTCATAAAGTTATAACCATTGACACATCCACATAATTCACACTATGATTCACACTATGTCAACCTATTAAAAGCTAACAATATGATATGCAAAAGTTCAGACTCATGATGACAATAGCAATGCAAATCTCCCCACACTTGAACTTCACATTGTCCTCAATGTGAGAAAGACCACAACACATGAATGACTGACAAAAACAATAAAAACAAACATAACATAATAAAAAGAAAATGGGTAGAATACAGAACCTTATCATGGTAATTAAGGTGGCGACAGTGTTGTAGACAGAATCCAAGTTGAAGACATTCTCCCAACCTTCCACTTCATCATCAAGCCTCCTTCCCTATCTTTTATTCACATAAAAAAGAACAAGGAAATCCAAACCATTAAAAGAACACGAAAATTAAACCTAATTGCTAGAATTCAAAGCAACCTAACTACCCAACAAGCTAATTTAAGGGCATTAGCTTGACGTTGCATCTTTTCACGCTCAACCGAGATCAATTATGAGCAGCTTGCTTCCACCCATTTTGGTCAATATCGTTTTAGTAGCTTGTACATAAGCTACATATTGAAAGATTCTCAAAAGGGCATGACCAATCAAATCAGAGAATCCAAGAAAATTCAGCATCACCCTTTTTGATAACAAATTGTCAACGTAATTAGGAATGATGAATTTTTCTAAGCATCCGATAAGCTCAGACAGTATGTGTTTTGAAATGGTGAACTGTTCATCTTCTTTAGAAATCACCATTTCCCATTCATTATTTTCATTTTCTTGCATAGAGACTCCCATGTATTCCTCAAATTCTTCATAAGTTGTCATCTGTTCTTCATAATTTATTTCTTCAAAACAGCCCTTCTCTTGTGCTTGGATATATTCATCCATTATTTCTAGTTTCATGCAAGAACTGTTTTCTTTCGGAGGTTTCAAGCCTTCGTTCATCAGGAACTCTACTTGCTCGTCACCAAGCCTTCATAAGGTATTATTGAATATTATGTGTCACCTTATCAAGGACAAAGTATAACTTCACGTCTGTTAACGTGTAATCTTCACGTTATATAAATATATCGTAGAAGTTGCACACCAACAATTAAGGAGCAGCCCTGCTGTGCACCAGCAAAACCTCCATGAATCTAAAATATTTCCTGGTATCACATGCAAAGAACTCTTATAGCTTTCTGGTTGAAACCGATGGAGAACCTACGACAAGCAAGAAGCGAGGACACGTGTCCTGGACGAGATGACAGGTGGCTAAGGGCATTTAGAGTTATATTACTTAAATGTCCCATGTAACTAACTGCTACTCGTTTTCTGTTTTAGGTCCCATGTCATGGTTACAAGGATCTTGCGTGTAAGAACTATCGTTCCAGCTTTATAAAGAATTTACCTTTTAACTTAAAAAAAAACAATTAAGGAACAAAAGAATTTTCACACATAAAATTGATACCATGACGATTCTTTTATTCATAAGGCTCCATTTTCCTTAATATATCGTTGAGATTATAATATAGTGTAAAGGGTTATGATAGAAAGAATTATAATTTTTTTTACAAAGTGAAATGAATATATATTAAAAATGGAAAAGTTACAAGCCTAAACTTTTAATCCAAACTATAATTTTTATCAAAAGAACAATTGCCACTCATTGTGGCTACCATCTAAAAGGAATAATAATTTTTATCGTATGGATCTAACACGTTTCTAAACTTAACACCCAAGTTTCATAGAATTTTGACATTATAAATATTAGGAGTCCCAACATTTTTTTTCTTTTGATATAGAGAAATTAAATAAGTTTATATTTTAATAACTTGCATGATAAAAGTGGACTTATTCTCTCTACCTCTTTTCCTCGGATATTCTAACTTCAGAATCTATGGCCTTCTTTTGTTTCTTTTTATCGTCTATGTCCCTACCTTTCTTGTCCTTTGCTTGCGTAACTTTACCTTCCAGCTTCCTTTCCTTTCATTCCCTTCATTCTCCATCTTATCTTGTGTTCTTTGCGTCTACTATCCCTAAACACTTGTCTTGTCTTAGCTCCATCCTACTCACCTACTACCCACTCCTCTATCCTTCTTTCTCTTATCTTATCTTTGGGTTTTTGCATAGCAATCTTTTTTTAGGCCAGATCTAGTTCCTCTAACTTTCTTTTGGATCCTAGTTTATCCTTCTCCTACCCTTTCTTTTTTTTTTACATTTTTAGAAACAGTCCTTTAACTGGCTCCAAACTTTGGCACCTTTTTTGCTTCTTTAAACCATCCTTTAACCCTACCTAACTAGAAATACAACAAGAAGCTTCCTCCTTTCCACCTTTGGTACAAGTTTTTATCCCGATAATCTGATTTTGTTGAACCTAATCTAATTCCTTCCTTCTTAAGGAAAACATGGAGCCAAGTTCTTAATGATGCAATTGGATCCTCCTTTCTAGTATTTCCCTCCATCTTCTTTAAATGGCCGGCTTATTATTGTATGCCCTTTGAAGTCTTAAAGGAAGGAGTTGCTAAACGGTTAGATTCCTTTGTTTGGTTCTTCTTGGACAGAAGACCAGCCCTGCTAATTAATGCCTGGGCTTAAAAGACTTGAAAATATGTTATTCTAGAGGAGGTGTTTATTTAGAAGGAGAACCAGTTTATCTTTAAGTTCAATTTGAAATTTAAGGCTTAGATAGTTCTGGATGGAGGTTCTTGGCACCTCAATGATGACCCTATCTTCCTCTATAAGTGGCAACCTAGAACACAAACATATAACTTGAAGAATCGGAAAATACTTTGTGGATTAATCTCCATAACATTCCCTTAGAGTATTGGACAATCAATTATTTTAGCTACATATCAAGCTTCATAAGGAAGTCGATAGTTATGGATCAATCAATTGCCACCCTAAAAAGAATCAATTATGCAAAGTTATATGTTTTAACAGATATTAACCAAGCTTTGGCTGAGGTTATTCCTTTAATGTGAATGGATAAGAATGGAGAAATTTTTAAGGATACAATTCTTGTTACCTATCAATGGAGGCCCCAACCTCATCATTTAGACAAGGAGTGGAAACCTATATGAAAATGCTTCAAGATTGGCAACAATGATGAATTGGAGGATATTTAACTAAAGGAGGAAGTTATTAAAAGAAACTGAAGGAGAAAAGCTTTTGAACTTGTCTCTAGAAGCTTAAATCAAATCAACAAGGGGGAGTTTGATTAAATGGAGAAGGAACACAAGAAATAGTAGGATTACAATAGAAATAAATGGACTTACCAATAAGAGGATCAAACTAGATCGAACTTGTAAACTCACTTGGTTTAGTTAAAGATAATTTATAGGTTGAACCTCTTAATGTCGCTTAAAATATAGACTTGGCTAGCACTTATAAGTGTAGTACATCTTAAGTCTCCATAGGGGATGTTAGTTTTATAGCTAAAAGAAAATCTAATAGAAAGAAAAGGAGCTCAAGCTCTAAATTTTTTGTCCAATGATAATCTTGTGCTAGAATACACAAGGGCCAGTAAACAAATTTTACTTAAGGATTCTATCTTTTTAGTAAAATCTTCACTGATGGGTTAATTAGAGACCAAGCTCAATATGGAATGGCTTAAGCATCTTGGTTTATTTAAGTAGCCAATGGTCTATTTTATCTAATCACATTGTATATCATTATAATATAATTGTGATTGTTTATGATTAAAGAAATATTGGGGCATTAAACACCTCAATGACTGATCAACTAGTTTATATGAAATTGATTATTCTGGACTTAAATGTTAGGATCCAAACATCCTTTATCTATTCTTCTAATTTCACCTTTCAAAAGTATATTTTGTGGAAAAAATTGTAAGACATTCACTCCATTACTTAACTTCCATGGTCATTAACAAGTGATTTTAACATCATTCTTAACCTATATGAAGTATATGGTAATGCAAGCATTAACAATTTTGCTAATGATGTAACAAACTATGTCTCAAAAATTAAGGTGACTAGCCTTAAATATGAAGGGAACTGTTATACCTGGAGCATAAGTATCAACATCTATGTTTAATAAGAAAGAAACTTAACCATGCAATGGTGAACTCCAACTGGTTCTTAAGTTTCCCAAATAGTAAGGCAAATTTCGGTGATCCCCAATTTTTGTACCATTCTACAATTACTGTAAGTAACTTCAATATTAGGGTGAAAACAAGCTCTCCTTTTGGATTTAATTATTACTTGACTATTGATCTAGGTTTTTAAGACGCTATTAAAAAGGTCTAAATGTATAATACAAGATCCTCCTTTATGAATATGTAATGGGAAGATCAAATGTATCAAGACGGAACTTAAATCACTCAACTATAACAGATACACTAATACCAAATTGGTTGTTACAGACTCGGGTTTAAATTGATAGAATTGAACACTCCCTTTACCTAGATCCCATAAATAAGACACTCTAAAATGATGAGAAGAAAGCAATTCTTGAATATGCTAAAGCTTTGGAAGTCCAATTCTTAATATTGAAGTAAAGATTAAGAGTGCAATGGCTTTAAGATAAAGATAGGAAAACATCCTAATTCTATAGATCCTTATTTGTGAGGAAAAAATTTCAACAGAATCACTTCTCTACAAGTTGATGATGAATTGATAGTATCATTATAAGAAAAGTTACTAACTACACCTTTCAAGCTCTTAGAACTATGGATCAGATAAGTTCTTCAAATTTTGTATTGAATTCCTTTATTTCTGAAAAAATCTCTAGTGAATGTGTAGCTTATCTTAAAGCTCCGTTAACCCCAATAGATGTTTGTAATGTAGTGTTCATCCCAATAGATGTTGGTAATGTAGTGTTCATCTTAGAACCTATCAAAGCACCCACTATTGGCCTTGATGGATTATTCTTATATAAGTCTTGGAATTGGATTAAGGTCATTGTCATATATGTAGTTTTGTGCTTCTTGAATAGGGGTTACTTAATTAAGAGAATTTAATAAGACTTTTATTAGTCTTATTCCTAATATATCCAACCCTATCACATTAGTCGACTTTAGGTCAATCTCATGTTGCAACTTTATCTATAAGGTGACATCCAAGTTATTTACTATAAGACTAAGGAATGCTATTAAGCCTCTGATCGATAAAACACATACTGCTTATATTCAAGGAAGAGACATAAGGGACAACATACTATTAGCTCAGGAAATTTTCAAGAACTACATAAGGAAAAATTATCCTAAATGTTGTGTTATCAAGGTAGAGCTCATAAAGGAGTATGATTCAGTAGAATGGTCTTTTCTTATCCACACTTTATAAGCATTCAAATTTCTTACAAAGTATGTTGATTAGATACATTGATGTATTTTTATAATGTCTTACGATATTTTAATTAATGACTCTCCTAAATTGATCAAAGGTGAAAAGGGAGTTAGGCAAAGGGATCATATATCTCCTTACATCTTTGCCTTATTTTTTTTATGTAATTCCTATCAAGACTAATAAGATACTACATTAGTTTAAAAACAAAGTTCAAGTATCACAATATATGCAAGAGGTTGAGTATTCACAGTTTAGCCTTTGCTAATGACCTCTTGATCTTTATTGGAGCTAATCATCATTCAATTAAAAGGCAATGATGAATGCCTTGGAGACTTTTAAAATTATTTCAGGCTTGTTTATTAATAAGAAGAAAAGTTATTTGTTTATTTTATTATCTACTACTCATTACTAATTCTCTTTCATCACTTGTTTAAAAGAAAAGGACCTCCCATTTACTTGGGCATTCACTTTTCACATAAGAGGCTATCCTTTACTGAGTTTCTTCCTTTAGTTACTAAGGGGAAGTCAAGAGTAGATAATTGGTGCAATAAGACATTGTCATTTGTAAGAAGAGTTTAATTAACTAGTGCTATATTAAACTCTTTTCACTTCCATTAGGCATCTCACATTACTCTTACATCTTCTTTAGTAAAAACCATAAAAAGGATTATGAGAAATTTCTTATAAGCAAACACTTTTAACTCTCCCTACCCAGAAAAGGTAGCTTAGAAAACAATCTGTCAACTAAGAAATGAAAGGGCACGAGAGTAATTCCCATGAAGCTAATCAATAGAGCACTTTTGATCAAAAGTGGAGATTATTAAGCGATAAGGAATCCTTGGGGTCAAATGGATGAATTCTTGCCACTTGAATCAATGGAATTTCTGAATTTGTAAGCCAAAATAAAATGCTTCACGGATAATGATTCGTTTGATGAGATTAAGAGAATAGGTGGGGAATTGGTTTAAAATCAAGATAGATGATGGCTCTAACACCATATTTTAGACTAGTTTATAGAGTGATTTGGATCCCATGTTAAAGCAAGACATATTTCTTCATCTAAGGACGCACGTTCCATTCTATGCTATTGTAAAACAAGTGATCTTGGGCAGTGAATTTAGCCTTGAGCAACAGACCAAGGAGAGCTTGAAAATGTTGTTACAAGGGAAATTGAGAGCTTTTAATTAAGGTAATTGTACTTTATAGGTTAAAAATTCCACTGGAATATATGGTAACAAGTCTTTTAGAGATTCCTTGTGGGAAAGAAACTCAATTGTTCCTTGGTTTAAAGTTGTTTGGTTCCTTCGGGAAATTCCAAAAATGTTTTATTTTATAGTTGGCAATTTATGGAAGGCTATCAACTAAAGATAGAATGATCAGTTTTACCTACTCCATATATTGTACTTAGCGCAACTCCTTGGTTGAAATACATGATCATCTTTTCTTTAGTTGTGAGTATACATACTATCTATAAAGGAGACTTCTTAATCTATTCTCCTTAACCTGCTCTACCTCATCATGGAAGGAGATAGTAGACTGGACTTTACAAAGAAAATGGAGTGATTTCAAGCATCAAGTTCTATTCAAGTTTTGCTTGCGAGTCTTGTGTATGAAATTTAGAGAGAAAGGAATCTGCAAACTATTTCAGCATCATAGTAGACAACAAGAAGTGCTTTACCAAGAACTCCTTTACCGGAAAAGAATGCACATTATGTTGTTCTACCAACAAGAACTAGATGATTAGCATGTCATTATAGATTTTCTTTGGAGGTATTGATTGCTGTAATATTGTTAGTAATTAAAGTGTTATAAATCTAGACTCCTTTGTTTTCTTTGTACTCATTGATATTTTGATTATCAATATAATTCAATTATTTTCTCAAAAAAGTGGACTTACTCCCTTTTTATTGTAACAAAAAAAAGGGGATTATTCATTGAACTGGGAAATTAATGCTTAAATGATTAAGAATTTATATGATAACTAAAGGTATTTAATTTTTAAATTTTTTTATGTACAAATTATATTATGAGATAATTGTTTATGGAAATACATTTTTGGAAATAAAATTTGTAGGTAAGGAATGACAATATCTCTAAAAATTTCTCAACTTCAAGTCCTTTTATTAACTTCCGATGAGCAATCATATATACGTCAAATAGTTTTTTTTTTCATGTTTTTCAACTTTACTCTCCAGGTGCCAGCGACTCTAGTCAGTGCGTGAGTAGGAGGAATACACAAGATTGTACAGCAACTGAGTTGAATCACTTTTACTTTTATAGTGTTTTAACACTGAGTTACTTTGACTAATTAAAATATTCATTTTATTATAATTAAAAAAATAGTGAACTCACATGAGGAAACTTAATGTAATATGCTTATGTCTAATTAGTAATGATATTCATTACTTTGAATTAATTAATTAAAATTAACTACCAATTTTGGGATGGTTTAATGAACCCCACGAAATTTATCTTTACTTGCGTAGTTAACAATCTTGGTCCATCGAATCGAGTATACAACTTAAATGCCAAGTTTCTCTAGATGAAGCGTCGCCATCAGAAAACTAACAAGCTTGTGAAAATGATAAGTAGTTGGCACATAATATTTTCAGATCCTGACTTAGCAACTCACATCATTTCAACTTGATAAAAAATTCGAATGGCAACCTCTGCTGGTTGACGACAGGACAAGCAAGTCCTAGATTAAGCCAATTCAGGATCCAGCCAGATTATTCTTCACTTTCAATTCAATCCACTTTAAGAGTTAAGTAATAGTTGATCCTTGTTCAAGATTTGCTTTATTTTTTTTCATAGGATAAGAGGGAAAAAATAATCAATTGTGCAAAATCTTTCAACCACTTCAGCATTTGTAAGTCCAGCCTATGAATATTACATAGCTTCAAAGAGAAGTTTGATGAATAATAACACTAATAATTCAGGAAAGTCGAAGTGTACTTCTTTGACAACTTAACTGCAGAGAAATTGGCCGCGAGAACGAAGATGTCTTGTACATGGGCTACAGGAATGTACAGGTTCTCGTCTTGCGTGGTTTCTTCTTTGGTTTTGGTGGACGCAAAGCAACCTTTATTGCAGCATCAAATACAGCCTTCACATTCTGATGAAAAGACAAGACCCAAAAAATTAGAACAAAAAAGGAATATAGTACAACTGTAATCAATATTTATTAATCTTAAAAGACCTTGAAAAAGCACATTCCTTTATGGTGCTAATTCTGTGATTTCACAGTATGATTATATATGAACCTGTAGAACATTTCACCTGTTGAGTTTTGGAACTGCATTCAATGTAAGTGACCGCACCGATCATTTTCTTCAACTCCTCACCCTGCCATTAATATTTTCGTTAAGGTTAAACTGAACTTCAGGAGATCAAGAGCATGAATATATAGAGTTGTGATCATATCACTGTAACATTGGATGACATGCCTGAGCTGTTGTTATTGGTGTTACTCCAGGATGGTCAATCAAGTATTGCTTGTCACTTCTTAAATCTGCATTTCACAGATATACATTAGAAATCAGATCAGTAGTTAACATTTAACGTGAAACAGTGAATAAAATACGATGATTAATCTATTGAAAAAAAGGTGATAACTAACAGAAAATTAGGTTCTACAAGGATTTGCACTTTAAATGAATAGTTGACAACAGCATTGGTTTTTCTCAGATTAAATTGCTCACCAAGCTTAGTTCCCACGAGCACGATAGGCACATTTGGAGCGTAATGCCTTAACTCAGGAATCCACTGTTAACAATAAATTCAGAAGTTAATTATCTCAAGTGATTATTCTAAAAGATGGTGTGAAAGGGGAAAATTAAAACAGATCAATTAGGCAAGGTGGAAAAGAACAAGAAGACCTTTTTGTGGATATTTTCGTAGCTAGCTTTGCTGAAGAGGGAAAAGGCCAGCAAAAACACATCAGCTCCTCTGTAACTTAAGGGCCTTAGCCTGTTATAATCTTCCTGCCCTGAAACGTACACGAGTTTAATTAAGTATCATATATATATATTGCTTCACCTGGTTTTACAAAGGCAACCAAAAATACATAGTAAACTTCATCGGACATTAGTTTAGGAGCTTTGAAAGGGCAATTAACAAATAGCAAGTACTCACCGGCAGTGTCCCATAATCCCAGATTCACAGTACTGCCATCAACGACCACATTAGCACTGAAATTGTCGAAAACTGTAGGAACATAGTCCTGCCAAAGTATATATGGAAACTGTGAAACTGAGAAATTCACTACCCTAAATTCATAACAACCCTCATGCTCAACAAACAAAAATGTAAAGCATCCAAACATATATAGCAAGACAAATGAGTAAAGAAATACCGTAGGAAAGGTGTTGCTAGTGTAAGATATGAGCATGCATGTCTTTCCTACAGCCCCGTCACCCACAGTCACACACTTGATAAACCTTGCTGTACTCATTTTCTTTTCTCCAGACCCTTTAAACAAAGCCTTGTTCGGTCTTCATTTATGCTACTATCTTTCTACTTATACATATAACAAGATACAAACTGAGGAAAAAGTATTTTACAAGTATGAAAGGAAAATGGAAGCCAAGATGATTTAGCTTTTAACAACCTACAAACCTAACATCCCCCACTTGCTGAAACTGTAACTTCGACCCAATTTTAAATCATTGCAATGGGGCTATTATCTTACCCCTTTCTTTCCTTTTCTTTAAGTGCAAGGTCAGAGTCAGATGTGGGTAATAAAGTAGGTTTGGTGCTGGTTGTTAGTTGGGATTAAGTGTAGCAGAAGGGAGCCAATAATGAGTATATGAAAAGAATTGCTTTAGTAACTAATGCACTAATCATACGAACAATGAGAATTGTCATGAAGAAGGCGAAAGAGTTTGCAACATTTATTCGTTTGTTGTTTCTTTCGGCAACGTTGTCAGGTTATTTTCTGCTCATCTGGGGATGACTTCGTTGAATAAGATTGTAATGGATCAATGGAAAAGAAAAATGCTCACAAAATTAAAGTTTAGTTTGCAAAATTTGGACTTGTTTTCAAACAAAACTGGAACCTCCAATGCGATAGTAAATATCTAGAGAGATTGAATAAGTCTGTAACAAATTAATATCAAAGTGCGCATAAAGTTGAAGTTTCGTTTGCAAAATTTTAAACGAAGTCTAAAAGCAGAACTCTCACTTTTTCTAATTTACGAGTAAACTATTTTTAAAATTTAGAACTTTATCTTATTAAAATTATCAAAAATATTAATTAAATATTCGAAAATTTAATTTATTGTAAATATAACTTATCATTAACTCTATTATTAACGCTGATAACATAAATGGTCACGTAAGATGGTTCATTTATACGCAGCACATATATGACACATATAAATTATATTAATTTTTGAAAATAAAAATGACTGAAATAGATTAAAAACTAAAATAAGCAAGAATTACCCTAAATATTGTTGTAGTCACTCTTTGAATACAGGACTTCAATTTTCTCAAATGCTTGAAAATTTTATTAAATTCTTACTATTTTCCAATCCTTTATTTATTTTGAATCTTTCATTTTCTAAATCTTTGGAAGTCAATATTTTGTTTTGTTTATCAAGCTATTATATTCATCCTAAATTCTCAAATATCCCTTTGGTTTCAATTATATTCTTAATGTCTTTAATCTTAAAAATCCTAGCTTATATTTTTTTTCATCTAATCTTAGACAAATATTTCATGTTATATATAACAAAGTAGAGTATTGGCTACGAAAAAATGTAACTAAATGTTTCAAAAACATCATATATAGTTATTTGCGATGTTTCTGTTTTGTCATACAAAAGGTCGCTAATTCCCTGTTGCTGAAAACTATAGGTGACATTTTCAGAAATCATAGACAAAAAGTATTAGCCACAAAAATTTTTTGTAGCTAAAAATCGAATGTTAACAAGACAAAAATTGGCACCAAATGATTGACAATGAAAATAACACATAGCTAATAGCTTTTAGCTACATTTTTATCTTCATTGTTGTCCAGTATTAGCTAAGTTTTTTATAACGTAGCCAAATGTTATTTGCTATGTTTTTGATAAGGTAACCAAATGTTATTTGCTATGATTTTAATAATGCCACAATATATTATTTGTTACATTTTTAATCCATGATATTAAACAATATGTTTTGTATATAATGTAACGACATATTTTTATTGTGAATTATTTAGTTATTATTATAAAATTAAATCATATAAAAATATTATTAATTAAAAAATTGAACATTGTATATATAAAGCATAATTATATACATATCCAAAATCTAAGCAATAAACTCACCAAGAATCTCCTGAGAAGATGCAGTCCCATTGGTGATTGGCACAAAATTGTGTGGAATAAGGAACTCACTCCTCGTCTTTCCTTCATCCTTTGGCTTGCTATCCAAAACAAGCTTAATACAACAGATAGATTACCTCACCTACAAGTCAATAAACACTGCCCTATGTGTAAGCTTCATGCAAAAACTCGAGAGCATCTCTTTTTCACCTGCCCTTTTAACCTCAACATATCGCAAAGCATTGCAACAAAATGTCCTTGGACTGCCCTTGGTGACTCCATATCGGATGTCATGCACATATTATCAATTGAAACAACTAATTTGAAATAAACTAGACACATCTTCATTCTTGCTTTGGGGACTTGTGTATATCCACTATGAAAAGAACGTAAACTCTTAAGGTTTACAACTGGAAGCTCAACAAAGGAAGCCATTCATTCTGACATTATTCGACATATCCGAGA
>JAOQMM010000002.1:22026379-22048718 GCA_027563515.1 Erythroxylum platyclados
ATTGATAGATAAGGGGTTCATTTGACTAAGTACATCAGCATGGGAAGTATAGACATTATTTGTGAAGAAGAAGGAAAAGATACTATTATTGTGGTAATTATGGTCAAATTAAGAGACATTTCTATTATAAGAATAGATTTAATACTTATGATTCATATGGTACTTATTTTTTAGATGTTAACATTGCGTGATTTTTTCTATATTAAACTATTCCTCAATTTAAAAAGAAGTTTACAAAATAGACATAAAAGGGTGTACATTAGAAAAAAATGACAAACTAACTTTCATAAAACAAAGTATGTATAAGTAGCAAGACATAGATAAATAGTTTTGTTGGTAACTAAAGATGAAAAGGTATATTGATGGTGATGAGTTGACATTGTAAGAAATAAAATGCATATTATTGAACCCAACAATGCCTCTAAAGAAATGAAATGCAAGAAGATACAATTTTGGAATCAAACTTACTATAATATTAACTAGGGATGGATATTCATCCTTAATAATTGATCTTTGATACTATTTGGAGTTTTATGTTATGTGATTGAATATGATATTTGGATGATTTTAATATTATAATGTTAGTGATATTGATTATAATATTTATCATAGTTAGTTCATAGATTTGTATTATGATAACTTGTTTAGATATGAACAGATGGAGTAGCATTGAATAGTCATGATTATGATATACATTTGTTTATGATGTTAAGATAAATTGAGTTATTTACAAGGTATATTCCATACATATAAATACATATAAATATATGATTTATATGATATTTATATGAATAAGAGTGATCCAATATATATATCTCAAAGAGCATATTCATGTAATTAATCGACTTATATTGTTTTAGGGGGAGGTTTCACTTGAACAAAATTGAATAACTTCCTTAGGGGAAGTTTATTTTCTCACTATCTCCACATTCATAATGACTAAGAAATTGGTTGGGCCCTAGAACATTATTGGTTTTGTAAGTTATATGGTTGAATTATGTATGGTATTATGCTTTTTGATAATGTAAAAAGGGCTAGAAATGAATTATGTAGGGGAGATTGCTAAAATAAATGAATTGATAACTTTTAGTTTTGATGATAATAAAATATTAAAATAATAATGAAACTTTCTAAGTTATGTTTGGTATTATTGGAATTTTGGGCATCAATATTATAAGATAAAGCTTTTAAAATGCTTTGGAATTGATTATTGAAACTTAGATTAAATGAATACAGTCTTAAAAGAGATAATTCAAGAGTTGAAGTTAATGATTTATGGATTTTTAAGAGGTGATTTAAGTTTCAAAAAATTTACTTAAAAGATTATAGGTGTTGCTAAAAAAGTTCGAAGCAAATCAAGAAGGTAACATTAGAGAGATACTATAGGAGTTTTTTATCATAAATTTTCTGTATATATTTATCATTGATTTGATTATATGGAATTGAAAATCTAGGATAAAGGGATACAAATCTTTAGAAAGAATCTTCTTTCTTTAGAAAGAACCTTATTCCATATATAGGTTCCTCGCTTGAACCCTGCTTGAAACTCCGACACCAAGTTAGATATGCATCGATCCCAAGTCCTAATTGACTAGCAAGTCTATCACTGCATTCTTTAGCCTCCTCACACATCAAAAATTGTTCTTTCTCTAATCCAATGAGTAGTCTCCATCAGAACCTGTTCACTTGGCCTTTTCATATTTAGAAAGCACCTAGCATTTCTTTTCCTCCATAGTCTCTATATAAGCAAGATTCAAAAGCAATTGTGATCACACCTTTGTCATTTTTTGATAGCTACCTCTCAGTCAGTAGTCATTCCATGATTTCAAAGACATGCATAATAATTTCACTTCTCATTGTAATGTCCACTTTTTGATAATAATTTTGTAATGCATAATAATTGCGGATTGCCCTATATAGTTATTCAGTTCTAGATAATAATTATTAAAGAACTGGTTTTCACTTCTATGATTGTTTTACTTTAAGAAAATCACCATATCTTTTTTTTTTCTAGACTCATTTAGCATAGTTAGTAATTGTATTGAATACCCTCTTGTGTGAAAAAAAAATCCATATAAATTTAGAATAATAATTTACTATAGTCAGTGCAAATCTTTTACCACATAGGCTTCGACACTGATTGATGACCTAAGTGACAAAAGATGCCATGACTATAATCGTGTCGTAGTGGGAATAATGCTTTTGAATATGAAAGAGGTTGCAATTTGCTTTTTATAAAAGTTCCACGTATTTTTATCTTTTTAAGACTATTTTAACCAAGTCAATATTGATAAGTTTACTTGTGGTACTTTGTATTACCTATGTCACAAAAGTAATTTATGAATTATGCTTTGGTCTATCGATTTATATATCTTTTTCTATGATGGCCTCTTACTTTAATAATTATTCCTTTTTCATATTTGTCCAAAGTGAAATTCCTCTTTTTTCATATTTCTTCAACATCTATTACTTAATTTTATTCGCTTTTATTCGATTCGGTTTCAGAATTATTATCTTTCTCTCTTATTTTTATTTTTTATTTTTTTATATTACCTAAACAGTGAAAAATATACATAAATATTTCCTGTGTTTTAAAGTTTATTTCACTGTCACTTTCTCAAATCTAGCTCTCTCTTGATTTTGCAAGCCTAGCCTAAGGGTGGGTATTCCAAATCCTGTGGCAAGGGTTGGAGGTTTATATGAACATTAAACAGAAATTAGGAAAAGAAAGGTCTACCTGGATTAGTCAAGTCTTCCTCGTGGTCAAAACACGTGCATCTCGTAATTGTCCTTTTAAGTAGGACCGCTTCTAGATGAACTCCTGCCCGTTTTCGTGTTGTGTTTTGGTTCTTCTGTTTCCTTTTTCTTTATGTGATACAAACACATGGTCAGGTTGAAAAGTCCGGGCAATAAAAATCTACGCCATTCATTTTCTTTCAACACAGGGGACCCATTCACCATGTCATTGACGACACTGATGAGCACATAACATCCAGAAAGGTCTAACTTGGTCACCCTAAAGAGACGTCATCGAGCCATCACTTGGCAGCCAGATCATCAACAGCTTTCAATTCGCCAAACTTACCATTCTATGGTCTCCGTGGCACCCTAATGCATTCATTTCTTTTGGCTCAATTCAATTCATGCCTTTCTTTCTATCGCTTTTCTTTAACCTCTATCAGGCAACTTACAGTGGATTGGGCATGTCAGTATTTATAGAGATTAAGTATATTAAATTCATCACTTAATTATAAATTAATAACTCGTTAACAGATTGTTCAACGGACATTTGGTGCCGGAAAACCCTGGCGAGTGTTTGCGTTCACTAAAGCTAATAATCGTTGCAGCGTTTAGATATGGCTTTGTTTGGCAATCAGCTGATTGCATTAGTTGATAGCTGATTCTGAGTTGATTACATTAGTTGATAGCTGATAGCTAATTATATCAGCTAATTTGACCAGCAGATAATATCAGCTATTTATTAAAGATGTTTGGTAAAATTAGCTGTTTAGTATTAGCTGTTTATGTGTAAAATGACTTATAAGGACAAACTTAAAAAAATAAGAACATAAATATTATATCTTAGTATTTCTTTGAATATTCTCATAAAAATTTAGATATTTAATTTTAAAAAATAAATGTATAAATATTTTTTATCATTGATATATTTTTATTAATTAGTTAATTTAAAATTATTTGATCTCTGAATTTTAAGTGAGTAATAAAATTAATTTGTGAATATTATTGAAAATTTATATAAAATTTTATTGTAATATATTTTTTTAAACTATTATATTATAAAAACATTGTTCTATTAAATTACTGTTTGTTTATATATATATAATTTCATTGTGTATATATATTCTACAAAAAATTTTATTAGAATCGGTAGCATATATGTAACTAATATCGTGTAAAGAATGAGGGGACAATTGTCATTAACACACAAGTTCAATAAGCTAAAGATCAAAAAACTACTCTTATTAGCTTTTCAAAAATCAATTGATTGGGTTCAATAAGCTAACCCAATCAGCTGATTACAAACATCCTCAAACAGCTAAAACCTTTGAATCAGCAAAAAAATAGCTTATCAACCATTTGCCAAAATACTCCCATCGTCTGGTTTTGCTTCCTGTGGACATGCGTGAAGTACAAGTACAGCCTGGTCCATATATGAGAGTAGTTGATTCAAAATTCTAGGTATATTCCTAGGTTTTCCTGGCTGCTTTAAGTTGCAACTTGCAAGTATAGTAAAAGTTCGGCACTATCTAATAACGATCTTCTGCAAACTTTGATCTTAAATGAAAACCAGTAGCCTGCACCAGAGCTTGAAAAGTCTTAATCAAAATTGTCAACTTTGCTGGAAGAAATAAAATTTTTGAGGTCAGTTAATTCCCATATCCCATCCATTGGAAAAGGTAAATGAGAAGAGGTTGTTGGCAGAATTTGTCTTTCCAACTCACCAACCCAATATAAATACAAGTCTCTCAAGTGCTGTTGGGTTCCTTTCGCTTTCCTTTCTTCACGTCCTCAATTAAATTTCCAAAACCCTCACAATATTATGCCCATCATCATCTTTCCAAATTTAAATATATACGACACTTGAGTCTCCGTAAGCAAACTTGAGGCTTCGTTAACTATATCAATCCATCAACACAGCCCAAGACCAACATCCATTGACAATAAGCCATGGTTTCAGGTTCAACCTCTGCAAGCGAGCTTCCATTTAATGAGAACGACTCTCAAGAAATGGTTCTCTACCAAATTATAACAGAGGCCACACCCCCACATAGTTCACAGAACATCCCTCCAAGATCCCACCAGATCAACCCATCATCAAACAACATGCTCGAACCGACTAAGGTCATTGGAAAGAAGCACTATAGGGGTGTCCGGCGACGTCCCTGGGGGAAATACGCCGCTGAAATCCGCGACTCCGCTCGACACGGAGCACGGATATGGTTAGGGACATTCGAGACAGCAGAAGATGCTGCGTTGGCCTACGACAGGGCTGCTTTCAAGATGCGCGGTTCAAAGGCACTCCTGAATTTCCCAGCTGAAGTGGTGATCGCCTCTTCCACTCACAATCTCAATCTAAAGATAAACTCATCAACAAGGTTGACCCCACATAATTCGTCGGAGCCAAGCAGTAGATCCACCAAGGCTTCTACCGCAAAACCACAAGCAGAGTACTTGGGGAGTTCCACAAATTAGGAGTCTCTAAACAGAAGAGGCAAGTCCGGTTAGATAAGAACTTGGAGAATTTGCTAGTTGTTTGTTGATATATGGGATTGGTTTTTTATTTTTCCTTTTCTTTTTGTCTACAGGTGATCATAGTTTAACCTTTGGGTATGGAAAAGAAGTGAAAAGTAGATAACTTAAGGAGTCGCTTGCAGTTGGATTCTTTTCTCTCTTTTTTGTCTGTAGATGACTGAATTGTGTACTGGGTATTCATTCCTTTCAAACATGAGTCTGATAGCACTTCATAGAATTGGAAACCGAACCAATCAAATCCTTCCTACATCAAGCTTAGTAAGATTGTCTATTATATAATTCCTGCTTATCATGCACCATAATCTCGATTCCGAATTTTGTACGAGGACATTTTGGTGGTTCCTCTTATCATCTTGCCAGGTAATCATGAGAGGCTGTTGCTGCGCTCATCACGTGCACATAGAATGTCTATTCATGAAGAGAAGTAGCTTGTATGCCTCAGTATTCCATAAGCCCATAAACGTACCACTAGTAATGCTTCTTAATTATTTGTGATCTGCCTACCAAATAGACATAAAAGTGAAAATACCGGAATAAAATTTGATCTGATTTTGAATTGCAAGTCCTGTTTAAAAGGACCACTTGGAATTGTATACGGTTGATAGATTATTTGAAATGCATTATCGATAATGTAATGCAACTTCACCCAGTAGAAAAATATTTCTTGGTATAATTATAGATAGCTATACACGAAAAAGAAAAAGAAAAAGGTAACCATTTGAGGGCTTTTTCATCAACTCGGGCAACCTTATAGAAACCAATGACGGTGCAACTACTCCGTCCAAATCGATGGCCAATACTCCAAGACATTTACTTGTTTGAAAATGAGTCTAATTGAGCACCTAACGTAAACAAATTAATAGTAGTAATTTGACCAACTTTGTTAACTAATGATTACCAAAATTGAAGAGGTGATTGACCGATATAAAAGATTTGAATATTTAAGTGAACAATTCAGATTCTGCTTCAAGTTTCATGTTGACCATCTTAACATCACATTTTAAACACATCCGAATTTAGTTAGCAGCCATTATACTTAAAAGATATAATTGCAAAGTTGAACTTTTTCGTTCATCTTACAAGTCTAATTCTTAATTAGATTATTCCAAGAGTCCATTCTGACAAATACAGTATATGAAATAAAATGTTTAAAAGAAAGAGACATATTCAACGTGAAGAGCATTATGGGACGACGTATAATTGTGTCAGCATAACACCAGCTTCTAACAATTTATCTCCAAAACGGTTGTTTTTGCCTTATATACTTGTCAAAGCCGTCCAGGTTGTTGGGAAGTGTTAAGATATAGGTGATTATATCTTATTATTTATTTTAAGCATTATTTGCACTTGAATATCTTTGGTTATTTTGTGGAATTTATTATGAAGAGTATTCTATCCTATGTGGGATTCTTTGACGCTATGGTTTATTTGGAGATAATAGCTATCTAAGGAAGGATATTGTTAGAGATTTGTTTGCCCATAGCAGCTGTCTTGTTGATATGTTTTATGCAAGTTTTGTGACTGATTTGTGTGGAAAAACGAGAGTGGCTTGTAGGCTAGGATTTGAGAGCAATCTTGGATTATTTTTGTAGCTAATTTTGTGGGATAATTTGCTAAGTTTGTGCTACAACTTTCTGTCAAGGTTTCACAACCTTGTTGTTGGTTTTCATCGTGTATTATGTGACCTGGGTAGAATCTTTGAAGCTGCATTTTCTTTTGCCTTTGTAGTTGATTAGGTGACCTTTTTGTAGTTGTAATTTTCTATAGTTGTTTTGAGTGACTTGGCTTAACAATCGGTGAGTGAGTGAAATCATATCTGTTGGTTTTTTCTGTTGCTCCAGCATGACTAGGCTGATGTGTATTTGGCTTTGGGTCTTCTTTGGTTCTGCGTGATTATTGGGTTTTCAGCTACGTATTCCTTGATCTGTGGTCGATTGATTTGGTGGTGTACAGCTGTGATTTTTCCATCTATCATTGTGTGATTCAACTGGGTATTTTCTATCCATTCTTCAACGTCAATTAGTTGAAGTCATTACTGCTGCGTTTTTCAAAAGAAAAGTGAATTCTTGGACAACTTCTCTATCGTTTTTGTGAAAAGGTGTAGTTAATTCATCAACTTTGCAGCTGCATCTTTCCTACTTTTCAACGACCATTATTGGGTGGTTTTTGTGGTTGAGGTTATGCAATTTTGGTAGTTGGATTTTTTGGATTCTATGAGATTGTGTTGGGCTGATTTGGTGTTAATTGTGTATGTTCTGGTAGCTATCGTTAATGGTGGTAGTGTGTGAAAAATTCCAACAGCCTTGGTAGATTTTGTAGCTCTGATGTTTACAACGTTTCGGCAGAGAAACATTTATGTTTTGTGGTGAACAACTTTTCGATCTCTCTTTGAAGCTGGAATTATTAGGAAAGTTGTTTTTCCAATCTCAAGTGTATTCATTTATGTTCTTTATTATTTCAATCACTTGAGTTGTCTATTTATTATCCTTATCATTAAGAGTTGTTTTGAAAAATCCTATGTCGAGGTTAACACGAGTCGGTCGTGTTATTGGGTGTGAAAATCTTTCACGGGAAGTGAGGTTGAGTGATAGTTTCAAGGATTGAGTGGTGTCAGCTCAGTAAGTCCTTATGTAATTCTATTGAACTTTCGTGAAATTGATTAAGCTAGGTGAGGGCCCCATAGACATAGGCAAGGTGTGCTAAACTGTATTAATAATTTCGGTTTCGCTTAATTTTTCTATTATTTTTGTTTGCCAGAAACATATTTGAAAGTTACGAAACTACCCCTATGGGTTTTTTAATTGGTATCAAAGCAGATCACCAAATCAATAATCGGTACAACAAGTTGGTACAAATCTGAGTTTTACAAACATGGCTACGAGAGAGGGTGCATCAATTATTAAGCCATCGCTGATGGACGGTTCCAATTATCCTGCATGGAAATCATATATGAAGGTCTTTATTCAAGCATAGGGAACAAGAGTATGGAACTCAGTATTATATGGTTGGACACATTCGATGATTACTGACGATAAGGGAGAGATAGGTCTAAAAGATCGATCTGGATGGACAAGAGCTGAAGAAGAAAGAGCACTTGGAAACTCACAAGCATTGCACGCAATTTTCAACGTTGTTGATGAAGGACGCTTCTCAATGATATCAGCCTGTGAATCAGTTAAAGAAGCGTGGGATACTTTGCAGACTATTCATAAAGGGTCCAAATTTGTGATAGCATCAAAACTTCAGATGTTAGCTGTGAGATTTGAAGAACTGAACATGGATGAAAATGAGACTATTAGAGCCTTTCATGAAAGATTGCGTGATATAGCGAATCAGGCGCATCAACTCGGGAAGAAATATTCTAATTTGAAACTAGTGAAGAAGACGTTAAGATCACTATCTCTGAGGTTCATTCAGAAAATTGCAGCAATCGAGGAAGTTCATGACGTCAATGATTTGTCGTTGGATAAGGTAATTGGAATTCTGACTAATTTTGAGATGAATTTGTTAAGAGGTAAATAAGAAAGGAGCAAAGGGTTGACATTACAGGCTAAAACTGGAAAAGGTATGAATGAGGTAGAAGATGAATCTGACGAGAATGAGGATATGGAGCTATTAACACGAGAGTTCAGTAAGTGGCTGAAGAGAGTGAAAAAGGAAAGACTCAAGTTTAGGCAAAACGGCGAGAGCTCATCGAACAACAACTTCAAAGAACAAGCTAAAACTTAAAAAGGAGAAAGAAAGGTGAAGAGAATTCAATGCCATGAGTGTCAATGCTTCGGACATGTTCAAGCGAACTTTGCTAACACCTTGAAGAAGAGAAAAGGGAAATCCTTTACGAGCACTTGGAATGAGAAAGAATCTGGAAGTGAATATGGCAGTGAAGAAGAAGTTGTAAATAGTGTTGCATTAGTTACTTTGTACAGCAAAAGTCCAGTTACTTAACAATAACAAAGAAGGAAGTAATTGAAGACGAAAAAGGGATTAAATCAGAAAATTTCGAGAAAAACGAAGACAACTCGGCTCAAGGCATAATATCTAATTATGACAGTGATGAAAGTGGTATAAATGATAAAAAGGAGAATATTTACGAGGCTTACGAAGCTATGTATGAAAAATGGGTGAAACGTGTAAAAAGAATGAAAGTTTGAAGGAAGAGAATCTCTCCATGAAGAATATCATCCAAGATTTAGAGAAGAAATTGATGCTAGCATTAGATGAGCTTAGTGAAGCTAAACTGAGATTAGTAAGTACCCAAAAGGGATTGAAAATGTTGAATGGAGGCACAGAAAAGTTAATAGAAATTGGTAAGGTTAAAGGGGATCTTCAAGGCATTGGTTATAAGGTTAAGTGCTCTAAGGTGAATAAGGATAAAGATAATATATTTAGATCTGTCCAAGAAGAAAATTCGAGGAAGAATCAGAGGTTTGTACCCACATGTCATTTTTGCGGAGTTATCGGGCACATAAGGCTAAGATGCTACAAGTTACTACAGATATTGTTTCAAAAGACCCAAAACCGAAAATTTATACATTCAATACAAAATTTCCAGCAACAAAAATCCAGGGTACTGAAACACACTTGGATTTGAAAGGGGCAATTACAAGCACAAAGATGTTGTGAAAGAAAAATAAGAAATTGTCTAGATTCACAGTTAGTTATTGCTTTTAAAGAAACTGGTCAGATAGAGGACAAGTTAGTTACTTCAGAAGAAGAAACCAATGACAAAGATGATGTGACGAGGAATAATCGCAAGTTTGAATTTCTTCGAGGGGCACAGGGACTGCGTGCTTTACATTTTTGAAGTATTTTTTGTTGCAAAAAAAAGGAATGAAGCGTTAAAAAAATTACTTCTTTAGTTTTTATGCTGCCATTGTCGTCCCATTCTTTTGTAGTTTGCATTTTGGCTTCTATTTGGCTCCACAGAAGATCTATCCTCATCCTCATCAAGCTTCAGCTCTCTCATAAATTGGGCATCATTTTGGACTTATCTCTCGGGTATCTCTCTATCTCACTACACTAACAACACTCATTTTTATTTGCTTGGGTTTATGAAGTTGATCAGTCTTATAAAAATTGAATTGGAGTAAGTAATGATATCTTGGCATGAGTATGACTCTTTTGCTACACCTACTACTGATTTTTATGTTTCTTTATTCACTGAGATTGATTGTGTTGAAGGCATTCTTCATTTTGACACTGTTTCATCCCAAGGGGAAGACATCAGATTATTTATGGTGAATGTTCTATTCAGGGGGAAATTTCACGGTATATGCGTGACTATTACTCTTGCTTTTTGGCATCTTTTTGTCCCAAGGAGGAAAACAAGGGGGAGTTCTCTTCTCATGTGGATTATATGTCCAATTATCTTCTTTAGGGGAAGTTTCGAATATGTGACAAATAATGCCAAAAAGGGGGAGATTGTTAAGATATAGGTGATTATATCTTATTATTTATTTTAAGCATTATTTGTACTTGGATATCTTTGGTTATTTTATGGAATTTAATTATGAAGAGTATTCTATCCTATGTGGGATTCTTTGATGATAAGGTTTATTTGGAGATAATAGCTATCTAAGGAAGGATGTTGTTAGAGATTTGGTTGCCCATAGTAGTTCTCTTATTGATATGGTTTACGTAAGTTTTGTGACTGATTTGTGTGGAAAAATGAGAGTGACTTGGAGGCTGGGATTTGAGAGCAATCTTGGATTATTTTTGTAGCTGATTTTGTGGGATAATTTGCTAAGTTTATATTGCAACTTTCTGTCAAGGTTTCACAGCCTTATTGCTAGTTTTCATTGTGTATTATGTGACCTGGGCAGAATCTTTGAAGCTGCATTTTCTTTTGCCTTTGTCGTTGATTGGGTGGCCTTTTTGCAGTTGTAATTTTCTATAGTTGTTTGAGTGATTTGGCTTGACAATCGGTGAGTGAGTGAAATCATATCTGCTGGTTTTTTTCTATTGCTCTAACGTGACTGGGCTGATGTGTCTTTGGCTGTGAGTCTTCTTTGGATCTGAGTGATTATTGGGTTTTTCAGCTGCGTATTCCTTGATCTATGGTTGACTAATTTGGTGATGTGCAGCTGTGATTTTTCCATCTATCATTGTGTGATTCAGCTGGGTATTTTCTATCCATTCTTTAAATTCAATTGGGTGAAGTCATTGTTGCTACATTTTTCAAAAGAATAGTGAATTCTCGGAGAGCTTCTCTATCATTTTTTGAAATGAAAAAGGTGTAGTTAATTCATCAACTTTGCAGCTGCATCTTTCCTACTTTTTAACGACCATTATTAGGTGGTTTTTGTGGTTTAGGTTCTGCAATTTTGGTAGCTGGATTTTCTAGTTTCTGTGTGATTGTGTTGGGCTTATTGGGTGTTAATTGTGTATGTTCTAGTAGCTGTCGTTAATAGTGGTAGTGTGTGAAAAATTCCAGTAGCCTTGGTGGATTTTGTAGATACGATGTTTACAACGTTTCGGTAGAGAAATGTTTATGTTTTTTGGTGAACAACTTTTCAATCTCTCTTTGAAGCTGGAATTATTAGGAAAGTTGTTTTTTCTAATGAAAAGTGTATTCATTTATGTTCTTTATTATTTCAATCACTTGAATTGTCTGTTTATTATCTTTATCGTTAAGAGTTGTTTTAAAAAATCCTCTATCAAGGTTAACACGAGTCGGTCATATTATTAGGTGTGAAAATCTTTCACGAGAAGTAAGGTTGAGTGATAGTTTCAAGGATTGAGTGGTGTCGGCTTAGTAAGGCCTTGTGTAATTCTATTGAACTTTCGTGAAATTGATTAAGCTAGGTAAGAGCCCCGCAGACATAAGCAAGGTATGCTGAACTGTGTTAACAAATTTCGGTTTTGTTTAATATGGTGAGTTTAATTTTTCTGTTATTTGTGTTTGCTAAAAACAGATTCGAAAGTTTGCGAAACTACCCCCTATAGGTTTCGCAAACTTTGCATATTAATTTATCTTTTCTGGAGCCATTAGAATATATGCCCAAGTACGCAAATTTCCTTAAACATATTAACAAAGAAGCGAACTTGGGAAGAGAATCAAACGATAGCACTAATCGAAAGTTGTAACTTTATTATCACTATTCAAATGCCTTCTAAGCTGAAGGACCCAAGAAGCTTCACAATACCATGTGTGGTTTGTGAATTAGAATTTGCAAGGTGTTTATGCGACTTAGTTGGAAGTATAAATCTTATGCCTTTGTCAATCTTTAGGAAATTACGGCTTGGCGAGATGAAGCTAACTTCGATGCTTATTTAGTTGGCAGATTGATCCATAAAGAAACCTTTTGGTGTGGTAGAAGATGTTATCATAAAGGTGGAAAAGTTCATTATTCCTATGGATTTCTTCATATTAGATTTCAAAGAGGATAAGAACTGTCAAATAATTCTTGGACAACCCTTCATGAACAGTGAAAAAGCACTAATAGATGTTTATGAAGGCAAATTGCTTCTTCGAATTGGTGATGAGCATGTGGAGTTCAGTATGAACAAAGAATTGAAACATCCTAAAGAAAGTAGCTCTTACATGAAAATAGACATAATGGATGAGTATATTAAAGCACAAGAGAAGGGCTGCTTCGAAGAAGTAAGTTATGAGGAATTGGTGACAAAGTATATAGATTGAGGAATATATAGAATTCCCTATTCAAGATGGAAGAGTGATGGTGATTGCAGAAGAAGATGAGCAATTCACCTTCTTATAACACAAACTGTTCAATTCCATCAAAGACTGATGGGATTTCATCACTTCTAATTATGTTGACAGTTTGTTATTGAAAAGAGCATTACAAAAATTACTTGAATTCTTTGGTTTGATTGATTATGTCCTTTTCATTACCTTACAATATGTAACCTATATATAGGCTAAAAAATTTTCTTGTAGAGAAAAGGGTGGTAGCAGGCCACTCATAATTGATCCCAACTAAGTTTTAAGCAATGAGTGGTCAAGTTGACAACCATAACTTAGCAAATTTTAGTAGTTAGGTTTGTTTTTGAATTCTAGAATTAGGGTTTTTAATTACAACGATTTGGAGTAGTTTGGATGATTAAATTACTTGTTTTTGAAGTTCATATGAGTTAGGGCAGCAAGCTCAGAGGTTACATGCAGAAAGAATGACAAAACAAGACAAATAGGCCTAAATTTCCATTCTATCACAATTGTGACATACAGCTGGACATAGGGGACACATGATTTTCACCTCCTAAACCCTATTTTACTGCTTCTTCTTCATTCCTAACCCCTTATATTCACTCTTCCCCTCATTTTACACACATCACTTCTCTGTCTAAGCCTTAGCCACACCAAAAACCTTAGGGATTCAGTCTCTCTTGCATCTTTCAACTAAATCTGCTTCCCTCTTACACATAGCTTGTATTTTACACACAAATTTTGCATTCTTTGAGAGATTTCCACAAGATTTGATGCGAAATTTATCCATTCAAGTTTTGGGGTGTTTGTTAGTCTATTTTGCATATTTACACATCATAATGGAGCCAAGAATTAAGCAAAGTGAAAATCGCTCACAATCGAAAGGGAAAGCACAAGTAGCAGGGAGAGGTGCATGGAATAGGGTTGCAAACTTTGGAGCATCTTTTACTATATATTCGGAAGATGAAGGTATTAGATTCCAAATCCTTCACTCTAGAAATGTTAGTACACCTAGTTACTTTGAATTTGATATCTTAGACAATCTTGGATTGAAGGATAAAGTTAAGAATTTGAGTCATAAAATTGAAAGGGACAAATTTAATAATTTCAACTATGTTGTGTATCCAGAATTGACCCTAGAATTTTATACTTCTTTACAATATGAGTTGTGCAATCTTACTGAATCTTGATTTTGTTTATGGGGTCAACCATATTAATTGAATTATTATGTTAGGTCTGAAATTGGTGGATTTCCAAAATCGAATATAATTGATACACATGATAATTTTGGTGCTAAGAGATATTGGGTTCAATTGACTGGGTTAGATAACTTTAATGTTAAAAATGGTCATAGTAATGTTATTCATACTCCCGAATACCTATTACTTCATAAGTTTAAGTGTCACATAGTCTTTGATAAAGTGAAAAGTAACAAGTGATCTGTGAAAGAATTATTCATTTTGTGGTGCATGGATAATAATGTTAACGTTTGCACAACTGCTCATATTTTTAATACTATAAATTTTACTCTTAAAAAGAAAGTAGTTATCTTGGTATGGGATATTTGGTTGATTATTATGGTGCAATGGTTGATTATTATGGCGTGAATGCTGATGGACTAACTATTGTAATCACACCAATTTAAAGAGAGCTGAGATCTTCATAGTCCATTATATGGAACTTCGAGATGTAAGTTCCAAAACACATGTGAAACACAGGACTAGATAGTCTAGTTCAAGCTCTGCACCACTATAGCGGCAAACTGAAGACTCTAACAGTGAAAAGATAGAGGATGATGAAGAAGCAGGTTAGGAGAAGTTCCTTAACATGGTTTTTGACAACAACAAACTGTTGAAGGAGATGGCATAAGAACAACAATGACAACGATGAGACATCAAGAAGATCTTCAGATACTTTGCTGATCAGGGTGTTCACATTCTGTCTCCAACACCGTCACCACCCCAATCACTTTAACTGGTTTTATACTCTTACCTTTTCTCTATGTTATGTCTTGTTATTTTTATATATATGGTGTTTTTTTTCTCACATTAAGGACAATGTGTTGTCTAAGTGTGGGGTGGTTTATGCATTGCCATGTCATGTGTGTGAATGTTGCATACCATATTGTTAGTTTTTGATTAGGTTGACAGTATATAAACATATGTTGCATATATTTGAATTGTGTGAATGTGTCAATGGCAATAATTTGATGGAATTAGTTTAGCTTTGGATAGAGTCATTTAATTTATAAAGGTATATTAATTTATGAATTTTATGATTTAAGTACCTTTGATTAAACATGTTAATTAGGACATGACATTCATTTTGTTCACCTAAGGAAATTTTTTCATATGCATTTATAATTATAGTTCAGTTAAATGAGTTAGCATTATTAGTAACCTTTCATAAGGATGATTTACTAAAAATAAATGAGGTAGGTTGAGTAATTAAAAAATGTGTTAAATAGATAACTATTCCGTTGGCCTTTTTGAAACAAATCAGGTTAAGAAAGAGCTGGTAGTCAGTTAAGAATGTGATATAGTTGAGTAAGTGGGAGAATTCATGAAAAAATGTATGTATTTATATAAAAAGGCTAGAATGACATTCTGACCAAGCTAAATAATAAAAACATGGCGTAGTTATGTAACCGGGGTACATTCATGATAAAATTTTTGCCTTCGCATCAAAAAACTAGGTTAATGTTAAAGAAATTAAAAAAAATAGTGTTTCAATAAATAAAACCTACTGATATTTGAAAATAGCAAGAATTTTCATAAAGAGGTACTTAGTGATAATTGCATTTTCTATTGATTACTAATTATAAATGGTGAATGAATAGGGTGTTAATGTTTTGATTAATATGTATATTTAGTTCATAGTGCTTAACCATGAAAAGCATAAGTTAATATATTGGCAAAAATTGAATGATTAATGTTTTGGGTTAAGTTGATTCCATGAGATTTGCACCATTATCTCATTATTGCATGTTATATGAAAGTGTGCTTACGTGTTTTGTGTTTGGTTTGTTTGTTTAAGTTTTGTCTATACTTGAGGAAAAGCACAAGTTTAAGTGTGGGGATGTTGATAGGTGTAATTTATGTGATGTTTTGATAGACGTTTTAGTATGTTTTTAGGTGTTTGCTAGATGATTATCATATGTATAAGGTTAGAGTTATGTTAGTGAGATTGTTTGTTTAT
The DNA here is from genome assembly GCA_027563515.1 of Erythroxylum platyclados. NCBI lineage: Eukaryota > Viridiplantae > Streptophyta > Magnoliopsida > Malpighiales > Erythroxylaceae > Erythroxylum > Erythroxylum platyclados. The sequence continues at coordinate 22,042,518 of JAOQMM010000002.1, forward strand.
GTTTTAAGTGTTATGTGGGTTAGATCATGATTTTAGAACTTAATCTTATATTTCTTGAGGTATTTGATGTGCTTGTTAGTGATGGAAACTAAATAAGTGAAGAAGGAAGAAAGTTGGAGCATGCATGGGGTGTATGGCAGTGTCATGATCGTGATAGAAGGTTTTTCTCTAAGGTGATGATCATGACAACTATTTCATGATTGTGACAAACGCTTCCCAGGTGTGAGAGTTTTCAATTCTTTTGAGTTTTAGGGGTAATTTCAGAACCGATTGAAGGATGAAAACCCTAGTTACACCCCAAGAACCCCAGACACTATTTAAAAACATAAAATACTCTAAAAAAGTTAACCATCTTGTAAAATTAGATCAAACAAGGAAGATCAAGAAAGACGTGAGGATTTCCAGATCAAGCTCCAAATCAAGTTTTTCTTTCTTTACTTTTTCTATTTTCATTAAACTTGATGTGTAAACTGAATTTCTAGATGTCTTATATGTTTATAATGTTCTAAATTTCCAGATTAGGGTTTGTTCTTAAGTTTTTTATGACTTTAATAGTTATTGATTCAATTAATTTCTGTGTTGTGTTAATGGTGCATGCTTATACTTTGGCAATAAATCGAGAGAGTGAGTCAAAAGTTATTTGATTAATTTGCTCAACGAGAGTTGATGAATTAATATGTCACACGATTAACAATTCAGTTATCATTCGAAGAGAGAACTTGTGTGAGAACTTGCTTATTCAGTAGATAACTTCAGAACTAATTGAAAACATTAGGGAAAGAATTGTGAATTGAGAGATTGCAATTCTAGAATTTTCAAATTCTATTAAGGTTAATCAATTACGGTTAATTGATTAGGTCTTGAGAGAGAGTCAAACCCTTTAAAAATCTAGAATCAACGCATAATTGAATCAGTAATTATTAGGGAAGCAAAATAATGAAAAAATAAATTCTATGCATTCATCCTTAATCATCCTCAATTAATTGTGGCAACTGAATTTTTATTTGATTAATTGCTTAATTTTATTTGATTGCTTTAATTTCAATTATTTAATTTCATTCAATTCATATTTTAATACCTTAGACAAAGTTAGGTTCACTTAATTTTAACTATTTCTTGGTGAGATCAACACATTCAAAACTATAAGTTTACGATCCATATACTTGCGGATATTGGAAGTTTTATTATAGGTAAAACTTGCTCAACACCGACTCAATGATAAGGGTCTACTTTTACATTAACATGTTATTCCTAATGAAGAATAAATTGTTTCTTTTGTTGCCTAAAAAGATCACTTTATTGCCTTACAAATATTCAAGTTTTGCTATATTCATGTTATAATTTGAAATTATAATGTTGCCTTAGTCAAAACTTGAAGGAATATTATCCATTTTGTTGCGTAATTAGGGATGGCAACGGGCCGGGCTGGGGCCCGTGGCCCGCGCGTGCCGGTGATTGCCGGCCTCACAGGTCAGCCCATCTATGTTATTTTTTAAAAAAATTGTCAAAATGACGTTGTTTTACACATTGAAGGCGGGCCGAGGAGTGATGCTCGCGGCCCGCCCAACCCAGGCCGGATCAGGCCAGTTTTGCCACCCTTATGCTCAATTAAAAATTTTATTACCATAAACTTACAACAATGTCATTTTATTTAACAATATAAATTCTACAGCCTTGATAAAATGACAAAAATAATTGTACTTTTACCTATGCTTTTCTTTGTTACCTAATATCTTTTTTTGTTGTAGTGTAAAAACTTTTCTACTGTAGCTTTTGTTAAGTGTGTATTTTTTAGTTCTTTGTTTTTGTCTCATTACATACGTAATTTCATTATATTACAATGACTTATATTTAGTCATAAGAATCTACAATCCTTGTTAGTTCTAATTGTTTGGCTAGCAAAAAAAAACAAAAAAGCTTACCTAACATGGCCGTCTTATTCTACACTTAAACGACCAAGATTCCCACAAAAGTAAATTCACGTGCCAGACGAGGTACTAGAAACAGCAATGTATACACATGAGCCAGATATTAGTCAGAAAGAGGACAGCAGATCGTCCAAGTAATCACGCCCCAGGTCCTCGAACTCTACCATTTCAAAGCCACCGCCTAGTATCTGATCATCATCACTAACCATTCTCTTCCTTGAAGATTGCTCAGCCATTGAAAACTCATTGCTCTGATCTTCCCAATTTCTTGACACCCTTTTTCTGGGAAGTGTATCCTTGTGAATGCGTCCAACTGCTGAGGTAGAAGTGTCAGCACTTGCACGAGAAGGTGTCCAAGAGGCGTCTGAACTGGTCAGGGAATCAACAATACCTGAAGCCTTAGCAACTGTCTCGAGTGGGAAGTTGAGATATGCCTTGGGGCCTCTGATTCTCAAGGCAGCTTTATCATAAGCTAAGGCTGCTTCTTCACCTGTTTCGTAAGTACCAAGCCAGACTCGAGCACCTTTCTTCGAGGAGTCCCTTATCTCCGCTGCATACTTACCCCAAGGTCTTCTCCTCACTCCGCGATAATGTTTGGTCGCCACTTTTTGTAGTTTCATAGCTTTCTCTTCTGAGCTTGAGCTACTGTTTCTTAAGCTGTGTCTGCCATTATGCTCTATGTTGTTGATTTCAGGAACAATTCCGTCAAGTAATTTTTCCCATGTGTCTGCTCCCATAGAAATCCACCTGCCTAGACTTGGCAATCTTTCTAGAAAGTTCATCGGCTTGTCTTTCCCATCAAGACCAGGTATTTCTTGCCATGGCTCTGACATTTTTATTTCATTATTTCTGTTTTCCTTATCTCCTTTGTCCACCCCAAAGAAGCTTAGCCAAACATTCTCCAACATTGATTCTGATTCTGTGGGGTGAAGATCACTTTGTTCAGCCATATCGCTACTCCTGGATACGAAAGTGGAGAAGGAAAATTGTTATCTGAACATATTTAAAGATACGCGAGTAATCTATTAACAGCTCATCTACTATGCCTATGCCACGCCATCAATGAGTTAACCAGTTGGAGACTTGTGTTTTAAACCATTGACTTCCTAAAGTTATTGAAGATATTAGTGTTTGAACACCATGAAACGAGGAGGGTTCCATATTTTAAGGCTTCTCCGTTGACTTGAGCATATGTAGTAATGTAGAAATCCTTTTACGCGGCTTCTTCTATGTAGATACTATGTACTTTCTGTTTGTTGTTGGAAGGCGTTTCGGTAAAGTCTATTGAATTTCCTTTTTCTAATAAAACATCATTTTAGATTCTGGAGGAGATTGTGATTTTATTTTTGGGAAATTTAGGACTTTGTGATTTAATACGACAGGATTTTAGGGATGGACTTTTGAACTTCTGACCTTAATTTATTGAAAATTCTTTTCAGTTAATTTTATTAAAGCAGTCAAAATAATTAAAAATAGTTTTCAATTGAATTTTGAAAATTATTTTCATATTAAATTAAATTTTTATATAGAATAGAAATTTAATTCAATTAAGAATCACTTAGTTTAATCTAATTTAATTTTTGAAAGAGTTAGAGATATTATTTTAGAATAAGAAGATCAATAATTAGAGTCAAACAAGACTTGATGTTTCATACATATAATTTAATTATATTGGCATGAGAAATTGCATGGTATTAATATATGTTCAATATATTTTGTTGAATATTTAATTATATGTTATATACATATAACATATAATTAAATATTCAAATATATATATGATATTTTACATACATTTTGTGATTTGATGAAACGAATAAAATTAAATCCCTGGTCAAAATAATAAGTACATGTTTTGAACATAATTGTTGCATTGCATTGTTATAAGAATAAACTATAGTTCTATTTATTCTTAAGCTTATTGAGCAAATCAAGGCTACTTTAGTATGAATATGTTTGGTCTTATATTAACAATTCCTATTTAACTAAATTTATGTGATTTGGATGGAAAAAATCATAACCACATGAATTCATCGGAAGGGTTAACAATAACATATAATATATGTTTTTGGCAAGAGTTTTCATATAAAGGATTTAACTTTAAAATAAGATGTGATTTATAAAGTTATTATCTATGTAATTTAAATTTAGTTAATTCATTAAGCAAACTCAAGGTCAATTAAATTCAAATGGGATCCTAGCATGCTAAGGAGATTAGAGTAATCTGTTCGAATAGTAGCGAGGTCTATTATTTCCAATAAAATAGTAGGAGTAACAAAATATATGATTAAAATTCTAATCTTATTTAGTTTTCATGAAAGATAACCAATTACTTGCTTTTCTTATATTCATATTATGTTTTGAATAGAATTACTTTTGATTAGTATAGTTGATACTAAATTAGTGAACAAAATATTTTGGACATAAGTTAGTTAATTAATAACACTTTGAGCTCTTGGATAATGACATTTTGAGTTGATTAATGTCTTATAAACTTTAATGAAGACATGTAAGATGTATGTCAACACTATGATAATATGATCCAAGAGGTTGTATGGAGTATAATTAAAAGGTATAATAACTTAACAGAATTATTATACTCAATTTAGCCTATTAAAAGCATAAATAAAGAATATAATTAAAGGCATTGGCTTAGAAATTATACTAATCATCATTATAAGGAAAAATAATTGTATGACTTTTCTTGCTAACACATGATATGATAAAGATCATATGTATTTATAATAGATTGTTAAGTAAAAGTAGTTAATCTAAGTTTATGAAAATAATTTATATATGTTGGATCAAGGGAGACGTACTTAATATAAGTTGAAAGAATCCAAAGTAAGATAACCAAGACTATTCTTTCATTCCATTTTGATTAAATCAACATAATGAGAATAATAAAGTTCCACATAAGGATGTATGTATCCTTTTTTATTATGAACCATATGAAAATTGTTGAGTTGAAGAATAACAAATCAACCTTTAATGAAGGTATATTGATGGTATTGAATTGTTAAATTTTATATATGTGATATATTGAATAAAATAACAATCATAAAAGGATACTACTTATACTTCATTAACTTTACTAATAAATTTATGCGATACAGTCATATGTATTAAATGAAATATTGAAAAATTATAAAATGTTGAAATATTCACTTTAGTGATGATGAATTTATGCGATACAGTCATATGTATTAAATGAAATATTGAAAAGTTATAAAATGTTGAAATATTCACTTCAATGATGAATTCAAAGATTTTATTTTGGAGATCATAGTGAATTTATCATATCTAGAAGTAGGTTAGTACGAGCATAATTGTGCACTTAAGTGGGGGTATCTAAAGACATACTTCTCATAGAGAACAAAAAAATTATATATTTTAATTATTGAATATATGATTGTATAAGTAACTCTTATTAGATATGAAAAAGATAACAATTTAAATGATACTTGTGAAGCAAGAAAGAGATGCGTTATTCTATGTATGAACTAATATTTAAGTTCAAGGCTATATAGATATTAACTTTAGAAGTAATTCCTAGTAAAGGTTTATTTTACTTAAAATAATATTATTTTAAGATAGAAAAGTTTCCAATGTGGCATTGATTGCTATGTAAGCTAAAATACAAGTTTCATTTAGTAGAAATAATTCATGGATCGGGAAGTTCTTTAATGAACTTCGTACAATTCCTTACATTGTTTAAGACAATAATGTATTGTAGAACATATGATCCTTTGAACATGCAAAAGGACCTAAGGTCTTATCAAAGATCTAAATATGTATTTAGGTATTTTATCTTAATTATAATAAAAATTAGTATAAAATATGTAAGATTTAAGCAAGTATTCACTATATACAATCTTGTGGAATTCTCACTAAACCACTATCCCAATAGTAGTATGATCTTCTTATAGTGATATGGTAAAAGATAATGAAAAGATTGGCTTAGTCTAAGTGGGAAATTATTGGTTTATATCTTATAGTCAATCAATTATTTGTAATATAGTGATAATTATTTAAAAGCATTCTTTGTCTTATACATATTTAGATGTATATGATAAAGTCTATAGGATAAGTATACAATGGAATAAAATTATAATGAGATCATAATTATGAAATTCACATTATATTTATGTATTATTTATAAATTATTCCTAGTCATTGTTCTATTGAGACTGGACATTTATAGAGCATAAAAAGACTAGCATACATTATGTTTTTTTCTTATAAAGAAAGTAGTTGATCTCATAGACTAAAG